>JAWPHD010004327.1:0-190829 GCA_037043455.1 Cyrtodaria siliqua | reverse complement strand
TATTCAAATACATATTTGATGCATATTTTATCATATAACTGTAATGTTTGCTGAGGAGTGGCCCACTCCGACCCTCACAAACCTATGACGGGGTGAAAAAATGGGTCACCATTAATTTGGTGATTGAAATTTAAAATCAAATTTGACCCCAGGCTCACCATTTGAACAGACTTGGTAGAGAGAGGACCATAACATGAGTGAAAATACAAAATATTAAACCGTTGGCTTTTGTAATTTCAGAGTAGAAGATTGTTTAAGTTTGTCCCTATACAAATCCATGTAACACACGTGACCCTGGGGACAGGGCAAAATTTGACTCTAGGGTCACCTTTAAACAAACTTGGTAGAGGACCATACGCTGATGGTAAATATAAAATATTAAACCTCTGGCTCTTGTAGTTTCAGAGAAGAACTTTTCTAAGTTTTTCCCTATGCAACTCTATGTAAAACATGTGACCCCTGGGGTGGGGCTATATTTGACCCCAGGGTCACCATTCAAACAAAATTGGTAGAGCACCATAAGTTTAGTGTAAATACCAAATATTAAACCTTTGACTCATGTAGTTTCAGAGAAGAAGATTTGTTAAAGTGTTTGCCTATTAATAAGTCTATGTAAAACTGTGACCCCTGGGGTGAGGACAATTTAGACCCCATGATCACTATTTGAACAATATGTTTAGAGGAACATAAGCTGATAATAAATTCAGAATATTAAACCTATAGCACTTGTAGTTTCAAAGAAGACGATTTTTGAAGTAAAACTGTGACCACTGAGGCGGGCCAAATTTGACCCCAGGGTCACCATTTTAACAAACTTGGTAGAGGATCCATAATCTGATAATAAATAAAAGATATTAAACCTTTATCTCAGGTAGTTTCAGAGAAGAAGATTTTTGAAGTTTTTCCCTATATCTGTCTGTAAAACTGTGACCCCTGCAGAGGGGCCAAATTTGACCCCATGGTCACAATTTGAACAATAAGCTGATGGTAAAGACAAACGTGGTAGAGGATTCATAAGCTGATAATAATCTGATAAAGACTGAACCCATGAACCGAGGTTTCCTATAAAAAAAGCCTCCAGAGGTGAACCCACGACCCCTGGGATTTCCAGTGTACATTACATATATTGAAAAGGGCCATAACTCCGGTGTTAGTGGTTCGATCTGGCTGGTTTTCAAACACTTCCAAGCTTTCATTGATGTCAGCAACTGCCCAAGTTTGGGAAAGATCGAATACAAAAAATGAAGGCGTTATAGTGTTCCCAAGGCTGAAAATGTCATTTTTCAATAATTCAGGGGAACATAACTCTAGTGTTCTAGGTCCGATATAGATGGTTTTCGAACTTGTCCGAGCTTTTAGTGACATTAACAATATGTTAAAGTTTGGTAAAGATTGTAAGAAAAATAAAGGCCCTATCGTCTTAACAATGCAAAATTTTGCATTTTTAACTAAATCAAGGGCCAAAAATCCGGTGTTACTCGTCCGATCTGGCTGGAATTCGAACTTGCCCGATCCTTCATTGATATTAACAATATAGTAAAGTTTGGATCAGATGAAAAATAAATGCCTTATCGTCTTAACGAGACAAATGTTAACGACCGACAACGAACGACGTACGTCGGACGAAGGACAACTCGGCCAGTAGAGCTAAAGACTAACGGCGGATGCCGCGAGGTTAAAAATAAAATCAAGTGTCGTATGGGACAGTTTAATTGAACTGGATTTTATAGTCGCACTAATAGCTAAGGGCATATGGCGACTTTCCAACTTCCTTTGGTAATGGAATACCTCAGGTGCCTCTCCGGGCAATTTGTGTGCACCGGCGGGCACCTGAATAGAACACTGACGTTCCGGAAGCTAGTTGGATACCGTATAGGACAAACAATGCTCATCAATGTATCCATTAAACCTATCACAGAACTATTAACAAATAAATTTTAGGTTGCACAGTCCGGACATTTCACAGAATATTGTTTAAACACACATATCATGAAGAGTTGTACGCATATACGTTTCATTTATGTTAAAACATATAACACATTTATTTCTCTTTTCAAACATGTCTAATTTTGGTATTTTCCTTACTTTAACCTTTAACATGTTTAAGCAAAAAAGAGTTTGAAGAAAAGTTTTACCAAGTCAGTTGCTTGGTTTTTAAGGGAAAAAGGCAAACATGTTGATATTTTAAACTTTAAATAGCTTTTTAAACAATTTACTATATGAAAATGAAAAGAGAATAAGTATAATACCATTTTTCTATTCGTTATGCATCGTCTGAATGTACTCTCATCAAAATGAAGCAGACGGAAAAGTTCAGGTGCCACTTGATATTTTGACTTCTTCCATGGTTCAGATAGGAAGAAATATAAAAAAATCGGACAGGGAAAGTAGCATTAAAGGCGGACTAGTCAACCACAAAACACAGAAACAAACATGGAAACCGACAAACAAGAAGGCAAAAGTAATAATAAAAGTAAACGACATCACAATAGGGCTACCACCTTGGAACGGTCAGTGGCAAAGTAGGCCACTGGGGGTTTAAACCGGTTCTAGGGGTCACCAAACCTCACACTTACCCTACTGTCATCCCATTAAAACAGGACAGTGTAAATAAAGAAATCCCCGCCATGATCTAATCTCTAACCAACAAGGCAGCATCAATAGGCAATATAAGTAAAACACAAATACGCTCGAGTAAATATAATACAAAAAAACAATAGCCTAGAAAGCCACAAAGAAGCTACTCGATGACTTGGCAGAAGCCAGAGCTGTAAGAGAATAAACCATTAAGGGCACGACAAGAAAGATCATAGACAAACATCAAACGCCACCGTCCCAATGGAGGAAGTTTATAATTCACTATTTCCTCTGTGAACCTATACATGCACTTCTTATAAACACAATTCTTCAACAAAAGAAAGAGAGAGAACATGTTTATAATACAGACTCCATTTGGAGTTATATAGAAGTAATTTCTACGACAAGGATTATCACAACCTGATTTCTATGGTGACGTGATTTAAAAACTTCGTAAGCTCCTTGTTCATGATCACTTCCATACAATCTTTATTGAACTTGTTAGAAAGAAATATAAATTCAACGGACAGGGAAAGTAGCATTCAAGGAGGACAGTCAACCACAAAATACAGAAACAAACACGCAAACAGACAAACAAGAAGGCAAAAGTAACGCAAACGACATCACAAACACAAAAGGGTTGACAATAGGGTTACCGCCTTGGAACGGTCAGTGGCAAAGTAGGTCACTGGGGGTTTAAACCGATTCGAGGGTGCACCAAACCTCACACTTATCCTTCTGTCAGCCCGTTAAAACAGGACAGTGTAAATAAAGAAATCCCCGGCATGATCTAATCTCCAACCAACAAGGCAGCACCGACAGGCAATATAAGTAAAACACAAACATGCCCGTGCAAATACAACACAAAAAACAACAGCCCAGAAAGCCACAACGAAGACACCCAACGACCGGCAGAAGCCAGAGCAACAAGAGAATAAACCATCAATGAGAGGTTTATTAGTTTATCAGAGGAGGTTATGAACACTACACTTTGCAGCGCACCGCATGTTTAGTGGTTTATAGTCCAGTTAGCCTGTAAAATTGTACCACTCAACATCAAACTAATTGCAACAGAAATGATTTACTGATTTTCTGATAGAAGAATATATTTCAAAACTAATCACAAAAAAGTCTAGAACAATCTAGATAGGGGAAATAAGTTGTTTTTTGAGGCGTCTGTCTTCAGGCGCTTCATTAGTAGCGTCTTCTCAACACTTCCCGATATATGATTGGTTTTCACACAGGTCACAGAGGTCAAAATTCCATTTCCCTCTTTACATCAGTGTAAATACGTCTGAAGAAATAGTGCACATCGTAATTTAAGTTTTGACCATTTCGCAACAAAAATTATGCCATTAAAATAGAAAAAAGAACAATAAATTATGACATTTGTCTAAGTTTAACTCAAATTTTGTTTTGGACTATATCGGTATTTGGGTAGAGCATCTTGATTCATATTCCTAACTAGCTTGCGGAATAATAGCTTGCTAACAATCCGTGACTGGAGTATTAAGAAATGACTAATGACCCGGCACCGGAGTATTAAGCCAAGAACACCGGCATCGTTGTCTTACGGCGTTTTTCAGATGCGTTTACTTGCTGATACAACAGTAAAACTATTAATTTCTTGTTAATCTTCTGAATTAGTCAAATATGTTGTTGTATTGAAACGGGTCTACACAAATTCTTACCCCAGTTGCATGTCTATATAGTTGCTCTAGATGCAATGGAAAAGATCATTTAGCATAATCTATAATAGTTCAAATATTCATAAAGCATGTGACGAGGTATTAATAATATTGGTCCGATATGATGACCACTAGATATGACATTCGCAAAGATGACTTGTTCTACGCATATTGAATTTCAGTCAAGATTATTGATACACAAAACCAGATTATAATGGATATTATCACACAACTTACAGTACGGGAGTATTATATTGCCATTATATAACTAGTGTTATTACTATGCAAATGAGCTCCGAATCTTTGATCGGGTGTTTAACTGTTTATGTTTAGCTCTGTTTGCATGTATAAGTGTAACACCGAAGTACTGACGCAAAAGGTTATATGACGTCATATTATAGATAAAAATGGACGAAAATTAATATATTCCAAATAGATTTTCTGTTTTTTCTTAGCATAATTTGCTTAGAATGTGTTGTTCTCAGAGTTATGCGATAAATAAAATCTCATATTCGTGTTTATTTATATATTATGGAATGTAATTTAACTCGTGTGTAAAAGATATAAAGCTCGGCACAGCCTATAGATCGCTTTATATAATTTTCACCCACTCGTTTAAAACCTCTGATCATGATTTAAACCTTAATTAAACATAAAGAGAATCTCAAATAGATATTTTCGCAAATTATTTTAATGAAAACTCGAAAATATTCAGTTTTTAGTAGGACGTTAACTGTCCGGTCATGACAGGTTAGATTTTTCGTTGGGTCTTACGACTAATTTTGTTTTTAATATCAAAACCAGTCTTTATGTGATCCAATTTAGTTTAATTATATCAGATGACATATTCCAATCCATATTGTATTTTGAATACCAAAATATCATTTCATCAGGCATGAGACTTAAATAAATTCCATAATAAATTAGCACTCATGTAAGATCCTCTAATATGGCACTATTATATAGACGTCAAATAGATTAGACTAAAATTAAAGTCAATATGATAATATTAGTGATTATATTGTTAACGTAATGATAATGAATTTGCAACTGAATGGCTATAAGATTTAAAGGACCGTAATATAAAGACAAGTGTTGATGTACTAATGAATGCCTGTGATGCTCAAGCCCCAGGCAGTACCGAATTGTCGGGTGCAAAAGACTGGCTGGACCAGACCAATCCCGTACCAACGTAAAACACTGAACATTTCCGGATTTGGTTCGGAAATCTCGGTAATTAACTATAACAATATTGAATACAGGTATTAAAAAAAAGTACTTATTTCTTATAGTATCTGAGGATTAGACATGTATTTAATTTATATATGTCAAGTAGAATGGTGTAATTGACACATGAACCAAGTACAACGCGTTCAATGAAAAGGTTCTGACTTTTATTATGTCGGATCAATCAAATCTTATTTCATTTCAAGACCAAACACAATATCGAATAACTCGATAATTGTTGATGATAGATCACACAATATCCGGTGTAATATATTTTGAGTGTTTCTTAATTAAAAACATAGCTCTAAGGTAATGAAATTAGTTAATATGGGCCATTTAAATGCAAACAAACTGGTATGGATTGAACAAATTCACCGACTAAATCAAGTACATATTTATATTGGAAGCATTGGTTTGATATCAGATTTAAAATACAATAATATTTGTTTGTTTCTCATCATTACACGCATCAAAGGTAAATAAAAAAAGTAAATAATATCAATTCCAAATAAAGACATACATAATTATTGTTCATAATGTTAATTACGAAGATTAATTGTAAGTTACGAAGATTTCCGCCCCATATCCGGAAATGTTCGGTGTTTTACATTGGTACGGAATTGGTCTGGTCCGGCTAGTCTTTTTTCCCCACCTTAGTACTGAAATTGGGGGTAGATTTAAGATTTAATCATTTTGTACGAAATCATTCGCTTGCGTCCTCTGTGTTTGTGGCTACAGTACAGTACAAATTGAATGTGACTGCTAGCACAACAGCACGTTTCCAACTCGGTGCCGTATTATTAGACGGGTGACGTGTTTATCCGGTACCTGATTAGTAGCCAGTATGACTCAACTTACGGTTGCATGGACGGGAGAGAAGAAATTCAAAAAGTTTATAAATATTGAAGTATACTGATCCCTGCTGATACCTTGATGTAAATAATTACAGCTTCTGTTTCATTATTACCCCTATATTCCTATAAGGCTTGTTTAGAAACGGAATTATTCATTGTGGTAAGTGGAAATAAATATAACCCCTGGCCCTAGTACGTACTGGGTAATAGTTTATCTGTATCTGTAAGCCCAGAAATATTTCGACGAACATCCACCTTTAGTGGGTATCTTTTGCATTAATTTGTTTAGGAAGTCCGAGATAGTTTATAATCAGAGAGTTTGAAACAGGAGTTGAAACTGAATGTTGAACCAAGAGTTAAAGTAGGTGTGAAATCAAATTGAGGAATAGATCTTCATATTTGAACAATGAAGCAGATTTAACCTATTATATGTAATAGCGCACCATAAATTATATGTATATTTTCTCAATCTTGCATTATGGGTATTCCGGTTCAGAGATGGCATGTCCGAATTCGTTGTTTCCAGGGTCATCATTTGGTGTACATTTGAATGATGGAAATGGCTCTAAATCACATTGTAATTTAATAGGCGCCTCTCAGGACCTTCAGTCTTTTGATTTATAGTTGCTATATTCAGCTTTTCATAAAATTACTCCAGATTTAGGGTTATGTGTAACTGCTACATTTTATTTGTATTAAGACATTTTAACGATGTATTACACTATTAAGACCTTAATTATTCATGATAACTACATATAATTTAATGCTGTTTCTTGAAATGTGCATATTGAATTACCCCGCCCATTTATCTCACAATAGAGAAATTACATATCAATGGTAAAGTTATATTATAAGCATTTCTTGTAACCGATTTAGGTAAATACTGAAGTAAAAATGATGATGAAACGTTGGATGGTATATATAGGACCACTACATTGGTAGCTGTCGGTATTGTCGACAACAATGATATATATGCCATTGTAAGCGTTAATGTTTCCGTCATTCGTAGATAATCGGTTTTGGAAGAGTGAAAAGTAAATACTCATATTAAGATTGATGATGAAGCGTCGGAGGGTAATATCTGGACCACTATATGGTCGGCAATTATTTATTAAGTCATTGTTAGCGTTATTGTTAGCCTCATTCGTAACTTACGCTATTTCTGTGTACAATTATTGAAAATACCATATTAATAGTAATAAGAGAAGCCGGACATTTTTCTTTTAGCTAATTCTTCAAATGTAACTGATAACTAATGGTTCCTACATAAAACTATCACAACACCATGGGTAAATATCCGTATATAGTTTAGCATACTGTACTATAGTAATAGCTTCCACTATCGAATACTAATGCCAAATCGTGCACATAAAGCTTGAGTGCCACTTTACAGTAAAGCTAATGTAACAGGGGTTTACAGAATGTCTTTCACACCTGACGTACTCTTTTATCAGCTTACAATTTACACGTTTTCGACATCTCTTTGTTCGTAGTTCACCTATTGGTTTATGGTTTAGTTATTGCCTTACATTGTGCGGATGTAAGTATTAGTTAATAAGCATGTTATGGTATAAATTAAGCAGATTTTCATGATTATAAAAAGTTCTGGTCACCTGATTTCACAATTATCCTAGATGACATAAACTCTTACAAACAACTGTGTTGTCAAAGAATATAAAAAGATCGGACAGTGGAAGTAGCATTCAAGGAGGACAGTCAACCACAAAACACAGAAACAAACACGCAAACAGACAAACAAGAAGGCAAAAGTAATAATAAATGCAAACGACATCACAAACACAAAAAGGGTTGACAAAAGGGTTACCGCCTTGGAACGGTCAGTGGCAAAGTAGGCCACTACGGGTTTAAACCGGTTCTAGGGTGCACCAAACCTCAAACTTACCCTACTGTCATCCCAATAAAACAGGACAGTGTAAATAAAGAAATCCCCGCCATGATCTAATCTCTAACCAACAAGGCAGCATCAATAGGCAATATCAGTAAAACACAAATATGCTCGTGTAAATATAATACAAAAAAAACAATAGCCTAGAAAACCACAATGAAGGTACTCAATGGCTTGGCAGAAGCCAGATTAACAAGAGAATAAACCATTAAGGGCACGACAAGAAAAATCATAGACAAACATCAAACGCCACCGTCCTAATGGGCTTTAGGTTGGCGTCATCATAGGGTCCACAGCCTGTCCGGTCATCGTACAATTAAAGAGGAAAGCATAGTGGCGAACTGTAAAAGGGTCCACCACCAAGCATGCAGTACGTTGCAAAATGATAGGGTCATCCTCTTTTGATAAATTTTTTAACAAGTTTAACAAAGATAGAAATAAAATGATCATGACCAAGAATAGTTCTATTATGGATACTAACAGTGAAATTATTTATTTTCGACAACATCGTTCATGATCATCACGGATAATTCCCCTCAAGAACATTCAAATATATTTCCAAGGGCTTCAACAATATCACCATGGATAATTTCCTAGTTAGTTTTTGACATGAAAATATTGTACATCTTAGTTCATCATTTCATGGACATATGCTACGGAACGATGTTTAAACTGGCTTTATTCAGAGCTATACTACTGCATCATGGATACATTTTACTGTAAGGGACACATCATTATTCGGAGTTATCATCAATAACATCGTTTTGGATTTCCCCGAAACAACATTTTACCAACCAATGATGTCAGTAGGTACAAGTGAAAGTGTTTTTGTTCGTGGTCATATTCATGGCAGATACTTCATACTTCTGTTATTTTACAACGAGTCATCTTTAATTTACACTGTCCCGTTTTATTGCGTTGACAGTAGGGTGAGGTTTGGTGCGCCATAAATCCTGATTCAATCCCCCAGCGGCCTTTTTTGCCACTGACCGTTCCAAGGCGGTAGCCCTATTGTCAACCCTCTTGTGTTTGTGATGTCTTATTTGGCTTTTTATTCATATTTAATTTTGTTCTATGTTTCTGTATGTGTTTGGTGTTGACTGTCGTTCTTGAATTCTGCTTTTTCTGTTCGATTTTTATTTCTATAATTAAGTATCTTTTATACCATAATTGTAACACTAGATTGAAATCAAGACTCCTTCAAAATGTATCGTATGGAACGAACTTGCAAATGTTTGTAGGAACTGATCACTCCTTAAATTACATTCGGTAAGGTTATTTTGTATATGTACATATACCAAACATTTTTTTTTAATAATGGTTTTCACAAATATAACTCTAGTGTTACAACTTATCAACACGCGTAACAAATTGGTTTCCTCAACATTCCGTTTGTTTGCATATTTTCGTTGGAAACAATACACATTTTGTTCAACTTGGATACGGACTTGGGAACTTTCGTACATTTAGAGAAACTTGGATAACGTTTGGGATGTGAGACTTCAAATAGACTTCATATACAGCATAACGGCAAAAGACGTTTTAACAATCTGGATTATGAACTGTTCACTGTGATGTTTTAGTTTCCGATTTTTATATATTCTTCATTCGTGTTTAAATTATTTTAATCGACTGATGCTTTTTTTATTAGGCGGCATTTATGTGTATTTGTTATTTCATAATTACATTCTCGATTTTGGGAACCGTTGAAGTTCCATGGTATAATATCAGGGGATGCCCCTGATATTATAACATGGAACTGCAACGGTTCCCAAAATCTGTCTGTTTATAACGCTCACAGTAACCTAGTTGGTGCGTTAGCTGTGTTTCTGTAGATAAGGTCCAGTGCGAGCCGTTGTCTTATCAATTCATACATATGAATTACAACTGAGGTAAAAAATCGATACCAAAACTTTCACTAAGGATACTTCAATTGATTTTATAATTTGCACGTTAATAGTACATCCTATATAGGCTAATCTTATGATCAGTTATGTTAAAGAATGGTTCATTTTAATTCATACGCATTTTGTAAATGTCTTTTTTGAAGAGATTATGCATTCAGAAGTTCGTTAATATATCTTTCAATTCTTTTTTTATTGTACACTTGCTGACAAATGGTTATGCTTAAAGTGTATTAACTGCGTATTTATTAATTGTGTAATTTATTTTTAAATGATGAAGCGAGGAGGCTTCATTTTAGGGAGCGGAAAGAGATGTAACAGAGGTTTAGAGAATATTTTTAACACTTACATACACTTGTATGAGCTTACAATATACAAGTTTTCGATATCTCTTTGTCAGTTGTTCACTGATTGGTTTGTGGTTTAATAATTCCCTAACAGTGTGCAGATGTCAGTATTATTCAATTAACATACTACTGTATAAGTTAAGCAGACTTTCATGATTATAAAGGATTCTGGTCATCTGATTTCACAACTAGCATAGATGACATAAACTCTTACAAACAACTGTGTTGTCAAAATACAGTAAGGGACATTTTATTATTTATGTTGTTAGTAACTCTATAACGGTAACCACTGGATTCGTATTTCCGGTATAGAATCAGAAGATTAGTGAGAAGAATGGTCTGCATTCAGTCGTGAAAGAGTCCAGTTAAGAGTTATGCTGTAGAGTGACGCACTCGGACTCGCTGTCCGCTGGCCATCTCATATCATTACTATGGAATACTGTTATTTAAGAACTTTGTCAGTTTTACTTTAAATTTACTTGGAACTTGTTACTTGGATGTACACTGTTATAACACACTATTAATGTGGAAAACATTATTATTATTTAATTGAAATACAATTATGGACTACCCAGGACTTTAATTAATATCAAAAATAATGTACAAGCACAACAAATGCACTGTCGATATACGGAACAAATATATGTTGATGTACAGAACACAAAACCTTGTTACATCTCTGGAACAACAATAACTTGCTTACACTAATATATTATTTGCAACTTGATTTATATACTAATATTGCTGAGTGTCAAACAATGCAGCTACTAGTACCATTTTCTAAAGTCTTTGGTATGACCAGACGGGTATCGAACCCACGACCTCCTGAATGCAAGGCGGATGATCTACCATCACGCCACCGCTGCGGCTCTTAGCATTTGTAATTGTTTGTATTGACTCAATGCCGTACTGCACGGTGTGGTGAAGTTCTGACTAATAACAAATAGCTTGTATTAATGTTGTAAGAATATATTTACCATTATGATCGTTGCAAGAGCTCTACCAAGACAACCTATCCTGATCACCTCTTAATATTAAATGTGATATTTTCAAGAATGAAAGTCATGTTACAAAAGCATCCGAAGAAGTGGTTGACATTTGAAACCTCTTCACTTAGGTTGTGATGTTTTCATAGTAAACTATTACTAAATCAGTTTGTAATTCTCAGTAGAAAACATGTCTAAGCCAGCCATTGCTTATTTTAACACATAGTGAACACATTATGTTGTGTGTGAGTGTAAACTATTATAGCCGAATTTCGTGTTCACCTGATTTCCCATCTGAAGTGAAATCATTTTACTTTGTTTGATATGATTACTTTTTTATGTATGTTGATACATGTCTGTCATGTATGCACTACCTATACTGCAAAATTACCCGTTGGCCCTGCTTCATAGTTAGCGCAGTCATTAGAGGGCACAATGCAAAAGTGCACTAATTCTTAGATGTTCTTGTATTATAAAACTGAAATGATAAATTTGGCATATGTTTTAAAGTATAATTCTGTTCTATAGAGTGATTGTGTAGGCTCCTGAATTATAAGACTTCCATAAACTATGTCACTATTTCATTTTGCGTTTATATTAGCATAGTCTCGCTTTAGGCGTTAATCGTGAAAGTTGCAATCTTATAAAAGCGCACGAGTTTGTTTATTCGGACATATTTTCACGAGTATTCTCACTCGGGATAGAAATCCCGTATTGAAAAACTTAAGGTAATAACAATCTATATAATGTCCTTATCTCTCTCCAATGTTATTATCAAAGACGCTTGGTTCACAGAGGCCGTATTTTGCTTACATAGAATGCATACAGTTGATGTAAGTCAAGTAACAAGAAGGAACCTTAATCAAGGTATTGTGTTTTTCTCAAGCACAGTCAGATACAGTACAGTTTCACTCGCTATGCTTTATCTTTGATCTTATTATGAATGTTTACACAAAAATATTCTGTGAAACTGCCTATAACGTAGTTTTACATGTACATTGAAATACAGAGCCATTGTTATTAAAAGGGTGAGATAATTCAATATGTGACTTTTAAGAAACAATGTTAAAGGCGTTTGCAAAGATTTTAAGAAGTTTCTGGTAACGGTAGCCCTGATGGAGTTGCTTTTTAGTTAAACAAAGATTACGAATATTAAAGTCCTCAACTCGAGAACAAACGAATAAGTTGAAACACATAGACCCCTTATGAAGTTGCTCGGGGAACATCCCCATCTAACTGTGTATAATTAACAATGTCGCAATTAAAATCATCTCTCTTGTCATCAATTCTGCTAATTATTTGACCATTTTCAATCGAGAGATGTAAATCGAGAAAAGAAGCGTTAGTATTAATACTATTAGCTTTGTTAAGTTGAATTTCTTTAGGGTATATATTATTAACCATAGTTGAAAAGAAAGGGTATTTCAATGTTCAATATATCATCCGGAAACCGAGTGGTGTTATTAAAGGCTTAACATTTGCCTCGGTGTCTGGTGAAAGACTCAACATGAAATCTCTTTCATAGCAATATAAAAACAAATTCTGCGACAGTTCGTACCCATAGGAATACCAAAACATTGTCTATAAACGGTCGTTCCATACCAATGACAAAAATATTATCTAATAGGAAGATGAGTGCTTCACAAACTTCTTGACAAGTCCACATAGTGTAATTGTCTAAACTACCGTTAGTAAATAAAGCTTTAATATTATTACTGGCCAAACATGTAGTATTTTCCCTACGAATGTTTTTTGAACAGGAGCAATAAGCTTGTCTTTGATAAGGTGATGTGGTAAGGTTGTATATAGTGTAGAGAAGTAGATGAATATTGACGTTTATTGCAAATTTTATCAAGAACGTCTACTGAATTTTTAATAGACCAAAACAAATTAATCCCCGAGTTTTCATTAGTGTTAGCACAATATTGTTTAATGTGATCTTTAACGGCAGTAAGACAAGGAGTTAAATGTTTGGAGATGTTTGTGGTGATGCAGGCACTAGAATTCGAAATAATGAGGGCCTTTTTATGTAATTTAGGAATCCAGTACATTATTGGCAGTTTGTTCTGCTTTTCGTCTACCCCTGCCTTGAAATTAGTGCACCGAGTGATATGTGTGGAAACAACGTCATCCTCAGTAGATTGAACTGGAGTTTACGAATTGGTGCTACGGAGTTGTTCCTGAGATAAAACGTTGACGTAATGTAAGCGTCAAACAATAATTACTAATAGCTTTCGATCCAGTTCGGGGTTCAAGATTCCGACCGAGTTCGGAATTCAACATTCAGATACAGTTCGATATTGTACATTTGGATCCAGTTCAGAATTCAACATTCAAACCCAGTTCGGGGTCTAACATTCAAACCCAGTTCAGGGTTCAACATTTGGACCTGAGTTAGTTTTGTGATGATGGGACAATGGTTGCAAACAAAAAGGCCGATATCATGGAAAACCTGAAAAAATATTCTACCAGTACCGGTGATAAAGGCCTTACTGCCGTATAAAAGCCACTAGATAGAGCTTTGGCAGGTTTTTCATTTAAATGTATATATACATGATTAAATCAGGGAGACTTTTTCAAAATATTGAAAATTCCAACTCATAAAAAAATTCAATATTTGGCACAGAAGTAAACTGATATTAAACAAGTGTATTGGTAAAGACGTATTTGTGTAAAAGTATTTCTTATTCCTAGTTTCAATTGTTGACAGAAATTTGAAAATATAGGGGAGGAGCCTGTGGGGTTATAAACTGAGAAGTGTACACAAATACACGTGGTAGTGTTTACAGCAGACGACACTCAGCGTTATGGCTTAGAGATAGGCAGTAGTTATAATTGTGTGTAAACCTCTGTAGCAATACTCTGAGATGGGATGTTTGTATCTGTGACTATTCATGTGTTTTATTAAAATTGAACTAAATGTGTATATTTACTCCAAACGAAACCATAAGCTTCATATTAGACGACAGTTAAACAGTCACAAGCTGCATACGTGTTTTATTTGCATCGTTAAACAAGCTAAACAACTTACACAATTATCACTCTTACTGGCGCCGATGACAACCTTAATTTGGTATGGTCTTGATGTAAGAGGAGTTTTGTTTTGTTTGAATGGTATTTTACGTAATTTTAGCACATATTAGGCCATATATGATGGTCGGTTGAAGCAGATCACCCCATTTTTCAAGGGTAGAACCAGTACTGTATATCTCTCGACATCCATAAGAATCCATCAGAATCGACACTTTTTCAGTTGACAAGTCGGGCTTCCAATGGGATTCAGCACACTCTCTAACAACGCCGATACGGTCGCATTGGTTGGAAGCGAATCAAGTGATTCAGTAACTAACAAGAACCTGTCAACTAAATTTTCATTGAAACTGTAGATTTTGAAACAATCATATATAACCTTATATGTGTTGAAATGACGTAAAACACCAGGCCAACAAACAAACAAACATTCAGGAGAATCTACGTATTTGACCCAAATAAAACAATATTACTTTTAGCAAATTGTTCTCAATCATATTTTCAAAATGGAAAAGATTAACTACGGCGTACATGTTTTGAATATTAAAACGAGACATGCGACAATTGGGGGGGGGGGGGGGGGCTTATCAGAAAATGGTCTGTATATCTTACCTCTAAGACTGCTACTATGTTATATAGACATCAATACATCATCATTTCTTTAAAAGCTGCATGTATCTGAGAGATACCAAAACAAAATAATTTAAATTGGTCATATTCATGACAGCCTTTGGTGACACTCGGGTTGCGTTATACTTGGGTGATGGAGATATGGTGTGTTATATATATATATAATATATATGTCACATAACTAGCTTTAAATTTGGAATCTACTTTAAGAATGAATGAATGAATGGTGTTTTACGGCACGTCGACACATAAACAGGTCACATTGTGCGCAAAAATTGATGAATAATAAAAAATGAAGTATGAATTAAAAATCAATTTAAATATATAAAGATAAAACTATTAAAAAATAAGGGATGATATGGTGTAATATAAACTATGTATGTAAATCAACAAATGCCCGTCAACGGGTATATAAACAAGTAAATATATATAAGAACACATTATAATGATTTATATAGTCTGATCTCATTTAGGAAATCTAAAACAATACTAAAAGCTATAGTATCAAATAACTATTTCATAGAATTAACATTGTAGTACCTTTGACGCATAGGATCAAAGTCGACACATTCCAATAAAATGTGTTTGACCGTTAACGGTGCAAAGCAGGGTATACATTCTGGTAATTGCTCAGCTTGTAATAAATATGAATGAGTATAACGTGTATGCCCTATCCTCCACCGGGCTAGAACAACTTCCCGACGAATGGGTCTACTAGAAGAACGCCATTCTCCAAGTAACGGTTTAATTGAATGGAGTTTATTGCGAGTCGATCCATATACTATTGAGCCGTAGTCCAGCTTGGATCCGATAAGAGATCTATAAAGTTGTAAAAGTACTTTACGATCTGCTCCCCAATTAGTGTTTGCAACAACTTTAAGTAAATTAAGAGCTTTAAGGCACTTGGAAAAGCGATAATGAATCTGACTTTAAAGAATTGTCCGAGTGACATCTACTTAAGAAAACTTCCAAAATGATAATGAATCTACCTTTAAAGAAATTAGCTAGTGCTGCGGCCAGTGGTAAATCGGTTCTATGTTGGCCGCTGTCTTCTTTGCTGGCCTTACTGCACCAACCGCCGGTCTCGCTCGTAGCCTTACCTTCGTCTTTGAGTTTCTGTTGGTAAAACATACCAGTTGATTATTTCAACGTATACATCATTTAAAGTTAAGCATTTTCGAATTTCACGACACAAGCATAATTCTTCTAAGAAAACACAATTCAAGCTTTGCCTCAATAATAATATTGTGATGTCATATTGTGATGCCATGATTCATTATAACTTTTTTAATTGTATAGTATCTTTTATAGAAGCTGCGACTGGAATCATATTTGAACCAAAATTTCAAATGAAAAAAATAAACTTGAGTGCTAAAATAAGGTTTGTTATATCTAAAATAAAATATAAACGAGTATCATCATGAATAAGTTTTAATTTTAAAATCACACGCATTTATTAAAAGACTGCAGATGGGCCTCGCCATAATCTTAGTTAATTTTTCCGCAGTATTTTCTTAGCATTTTTTATAGAAAGTTTCGAAGAGCATTTGGACACGGTAATATATCGCTCAAAATGCGACGCTAGATAAACAGCGGAAAAATGCGGAAACAATCCAACAATTATTATTTCTGCAAATACGGAAAACGTTTGGACAATCTTCGCATAATTCGGACGCGGAAGTTCAAATCATTTGTCCTCACCAAATGCGGACACAATTCGGCGGACATTCGTCAAAATCCGCATATATATACGGACCTTTTTCTGCTTAATGCGGCCATTTCCGAACAATAAAAAATCCACATATGCGGAAAATGTCCGTATGTTCTTTTTTTATAAAGCAAACCTGAATTTTGTCAAAACAATAGCAGAGGCAGAAATATAAGACAAATAATAATGTAAGACAATTTCAATTTATATACAACTACAAAATATAAATTGATAATGACAAATGTATAGAATTTCCCTAAAGATTTTCTATCAGGCTTTAAAACATAATAAGTTTCCTGTTTCCAGTAGTATAGATAATGAGGTTATAGGCGCAGTTTTTCCCTCACGACGGGCAATCAAAAAGTTATCAGATGTCTACAGCTGCCCCAGCAAATATGAATGCACCAAATGGTGACAGAATATGTGCTATCAGGCATCTTTCACAACTTTACAAACTGCTTGATTGCCCCTGCATAGGAAAAACTTTATCGAAAGCCCCAGTAGCTATTAATTTAGTTTAAATAATATTTCATCGTCTCCTTTTTGTAAATAACTGAAACATTTACTAATGATCAAGCTAATGTATCTTGTCCATTATCTAGTATGAACCTCTTATCCTCATAATCATCACAAACTCTTTTTGTTTATTATATAGCTGTTTAGTACATTTTTCATATGATTTTCTATGATGTCATTATTTTTTTTGTTTTCCTTTTTTAAGTATTCTCGCTTAAAATCCTCGATTTCTTTATGCGCTATTTCCATTCATATTTTTTTAAAACTGTTGATTTCCACTTCTGCTTGTCCCATAAGAAGCTTTTCGACAGTTCTGATTTCCTCGTCTGCTTTTTTTCATCCAATCTTTTTTGAATTTTTCAATTTCTTCATTTGCCTTTTTTGTACGGCATTTTCCAAAATCATTGATTTCTTTATTTGCCTTTTCCATACGGCCTTTTTCAAAAAAACTAATTTATTCTGTATAACTTTCCATATACTATAGATTATATTATTTTTATTTAACCAGCATGAACAGCTATATCAATTCCTCGATCTAACACAATGCCGTAGTAACGAATAAAAGAATATTCTGTTTTAAACCACAAGGTGCTGATGAAATTGTTGTTTTTTTCACAAAAATCATGCAACCTGATTATATCTTTCTTCTTTATTTTCCACATTAATTTTAGTTGTTGTGCCATGGTCATAATTTTTTCAGACAGATCTTTAAAGTTTGCAAAAACTTTTAACTCTTTGCCAAGTTTATTCATATTTTCAAAGTTAACTATTAGAGCATACATCATTTGATTTTCCTTGACATTTTTAATTTTCTTTTCTACACGTTCCATTTATAATATTAGATAAGATGTATTTTTAAGTCTATATATATTCAGCTTAAAAATATAATGCTATATTATTATATAATGAAATGCAAATATTGCAAAACAGTTTTGCAACAACCCTAATTTTATGGAGATGTGGTCTTTAAACTTCGAAAGTTTAAGGGGTTTGACGTGTTTCCTGACCGCTTTACAAATGTTATCAGGAAGTTCGTCAGAAAAGGATATAACCCTTTGGTTTTACAGCGCACTGCATGTTTAGTGATTGACTCCTCTACAGTCAGTCATTACGCTTCACTTTTCACTTGTGCGATGACTGGAATACCTCTTGGGACTCTATGATTGTACCTACTGAAACCCCAACTAAGGGAGGTGGGTGCATGAGCTTTAGTCCCTCGGGTTTTCTGGTCGTACCCTAGATTGTTTTTCTCTTTAGCTGCAACTACTATGGTTGTTCAGTACGATTCTGGATACATCCTGAGATGTTTATTATTTTGTATGTATATCTTTAGTTAGTTTCTCTGGATGTGGACTTTATTGTTAGAGATTTCCTTTTGATGGGATGTAGTTTTGTTTACACTGTCTTGTCTATTTGGGCGCTGAAGACAGGATAATAGCGAGGATTGTGCGCATATAAAATCGAATCAAGCTAACCAGTAGGCCTTATTTCCTATTGACCGTTCCAAGTCGGTAACCCTGTCTTCAACACCCTTTCTGTTTTTTTTTGTCTCTTGCATTGTAGTTTCAAGTCCTTGTTTGCAGTACAGTGCGGACCTACGATGCCACCTACGTTCGGACGCTGTGGTTTCTATAGGACCCTATATATCATTTTGGATGTTATTGATCTTCCAGAAATGTGTTTAGATTGCATCTTATGTTACATAATTAATAAAATGAAGCGCTGCAAGTATTCCGTTGGAATCAGGCTTTGCTACAAGTGTACTCATGCATGTATCAATTACAATGATACTTGTGAAGTTTTTCATAATGTTTTTTAATTGCGAGACTCACAATGGTTATAATCTCATTGCAGGTTATAATAACAATCGAAAGAAAAGTATTTATCACAGAAAATATCATTTAGAAAAATATTTTATGAAATTATAATTTATCTCCTACGGAACGACAAAGATTTGAAGAGTTGTTTTACAAAAGTGTAAAGATTTTGGAAAAAATAGAGGGTCGAAAAAGGTCAATCAAATTTGAATACATTTTTCAAAAAATATTTGAAATATTAAAAATGAAAAAAAAAGATTAGAACAAAAGCTACAAGAGAAAAGTATGATAGGATTTGGAAACAAAGTTGAAAAAGAATTATGACTGGATGTCACGACCGTTTAACTTGAATTATTTTATATACATTTCCAGAGGTTCTGCAAAGTTATCATTCTTTTGGATTTCTAGCATTTTATTAAAAGTAATTCTGATTACCTCACCGTCATCTTCTGGTCCTATAGTTGCTTGAACATTTGACAGCAGTTGCTTAAAATGCCTGTGATATTTTTTCAGCCAAGTCTTTTTTCTGCTATTCTTGCTTTACCTAATAAAACAGCGACCACCGGTGGAACTGCCCCGACTACAGATACAAAACAGGAATTGCTGGAACTAATGCTAGAACAGCAGCACAAACAATAATTCCACTGTCGACCTGCAAACCTGTGTTAATATTTCCATATAATTTATAACTACGTCTGTATGCAGCCACAAGTCGTGTCAAGTGATCAATTAATTCTTCTTTGTTATTAATTTTTGTCACGTATCATAACAGTTAGACAATAATTTAATCAAAATATTTTGAAAATAGTTGTTTATGTTCTCCGGATGACATTTTACCTATTTTTAATAATTCATCATTATGCTGATACCTTTATTTATTAACTGTGGACTATTATTTCCTGATTCGATACATCCACATTCTAACTCCAGATCATTAACCAAATCATCAGGTCTGTTGTAATATTCAACATCAACACAATCTCCTTAAACCTTTTTGAACTTTGAAGAACCATTACTTAGTTTCTTAAATGCATTTTGAAATAGCTTTAAGTACGTTTTTTTATTATTGTAACGCTTTGTTAACATGTCTACACAATCATCATCTACTTTTAGATCTAGCACAATTGCTTTACTTGTTTGGCAGTAAGTTTGTGTTCACCAACAAGCTTAGGTAAATCAATTTGTAACATATCGTAATGGCCATCTTTGCTGATTTTGTAAGAATTTCTTTTTTGTTGTGATCCCTTGCCAAAGACGGGAGCATTTTCAATTATTGCCAGAAGCCTACTTCTATAATATCTTAATCCGTCTGTCTCTCTTTCCAAATCTTTTTTTCATCTTCAATGTTTTTCTTTAATGTTTTATGTTATTTTCTTTTGTCATTTGTTTAGTAAGATTAGACCTTTCTTGGCCAATATCACGGATTTTTTATCAGTAGTCTCTTGAATCATTGTGTCTAAAACATGTTCATATTTATTATTAAGTATTTCCGATGGTAATGGACATTTATATCTCTCCATCAAATCTTTATTAATTCCAATATCTGGATCAATATTAATTACTTGTTTTTTACGAGACTTCTCATCAAATAACTTAGGCAGCCCACAATGCCATTGTTCTTCCGATGCCTCACTAACAATAGCTGCCGGAAAAGTAGTTAACTTCTGACTTATATCCGGGAGAGTACCTAACTGCTTAGTTAACTGTTCTTACTGATCTTTTAATTTTAGGTTTAAATACTTCTTTGTATAAATCATGACTAGCTTCTTTTTCTATTCTTTTTGAGTAACTTTATTTTCATATTCTTTAACAAGATTACTTGCATTTATCTTTCAATCTTTCCACTTTAACAAAGACAAGTATAATATAAGGTTAGATTAAAATAAGATAAATTAAGATAAGTTAAGATAAGTTAACTTATATACATTTTAAACTTGTTGTTTATTTTTTATTTTGCTTTTTTACTTGTTTTTTTTGTCTTGCTTGTTTTTTTCGTTTTCTTCAGTTCTTTTATTGCTTTAATAGTGGCATATGCTTCATGTTCTTCTTCTTTTATTTTCAACTTTCTGCTATTCAAACGAGTTATTTCTTTCTCAGATTTCGCTTTTTTTAAAAGATAAGCAATTTTTCTACTCTCAGCTTCCAACGATATGAGATAAACAACATTAGGATGTTCTTCCCCTTTTGATAATTTTCCCAGGTGTGTTGTTCTGGCTTTTCTAAAATCAGGTTAATTCTGCACTTTAGGTTCGGGAAGTTTTTCTGAAATCTTTTTCAAGCCGTAATACCTAAATTGATTAGTTTTAAGACATTATTTTTCTGTTCCAAGTTTTTATCACGAGGGATTGTTTTTATTCCGCAAGAAACTTTAGACATATATAATAATAGTTAGACAATATTAATATTATCGAAGTATTATTATAATGGAAATTCCAAACTATGACATAAAGACAGAAAACGGTAATCCAAACAGATATGGAACTTTATGACATACTGTTGTTTTAGAATGTTATTTTGTGGTAATTCAGGCTCTGGCAAGACAGACACATTAGTTCATATGTTATTAAAACCTTAGTGTATTATGACAATATTTATTTATTTGCTAAACATTTAGAGCAGTCTAAGTATCAGATCTTATCGCAAAAACTTGAAGAAATAGCAAATAAAAATAAAATTTCAGTCGAAGACATATTAGAATGTTCAAATGACGAAGTTATTCATGTGGATACTTTAGATTCAGATACTCAGAAGATAGTCATGTTTGATGATTATGTTTGCGAGCATAATCAAAATGATCTAATCAATTATTTCATCCAAGGTAGGCCAATTGTTTTTGTGTTATTTATTTAACTCAATCTTACTACAATACCCCTAAAGACATCCACTTAAATTGTTCTAATTACATCTTCTTCGCAACTCCAAGTATAAATAAATAAACATGCTTTCTAGAGAACAAGACGTAGTAAATATCGTTACAAAAAAGCGACTAACAAACAGTATGACTTTCTATATCTTGATCGTCCGAGGAAGTTAGTAAAGCGTAATTTCAACGGTGAAATTTAATCTAATTCTATATTATATATAATGGGACTTTGTAATGATCTTGGTGAGGCAGTTAGTACTTGCAGTGTTAATATAACACATTTTGGTACTATGCTGTCTGGGTATGTAAAACAGAAACATTGATTAATTATCTTCACAAGGGTAAAAAGCAGAAAAACGTTTTAAAAAGTGATCTTAACATGGATAATAAAAAATTACCAATGTTAGCAATCCAGACAAAGTAGATGATGCAGCAACAAAGCAATTTACTATGAGATGAATAAAGCAAGTAACAAAGGTTTTACGTGATTATAATATTGATAAAATTCTAGAGATGATGATAAATTTAACAACAGGCGTTGATGATAAACTAAGTCAAATACATACAAAGTTAAACGCAAACCGTGAAAAAAATTTGAAATTCAAAACGGTTTAAAATATGAAAACAGTTAGGTGAAAAAATACAAGTTGGTGTTCAAAGTATTAATGAGCGAGTTAAAGAAATCAATAAACAAATGGTTGACAATAATGAACTTGAAGCTGCTATTGCTGATGCTTCAAAACAAATGAGAACTGCTTTTGTTACCGAAATAACTGAAATTAAAATATTAAATGAACATATAAACACTAACATTGCCGATATCAACAAAGACGTTTGAAGACATCAAAAAGAAAATGGTTGACAACAAGCCGCTGGAGGCTGCTTTGAGCAAATATTTTGACAAAAAATGAACTCTTAACTGCTATTTCTGGTGTTACAAGACGAATGAGAGCTGCCCACGGTAAAAGAAGCAAAGCTGATAGTCGGCACATAGCACTACTTGGCATGATTATTGAGTTGAAAGTAAAAGTAGACAATGCAAAAAAATATAAAAAGATCGGACAGGGAATGTAGCATTCAAGGAGGACAGTCAACCACAAAACACAGAAACAAACACGCAAACAGACAAACAAGAAGGCAAAGGCAATATTAAATGCAAACGACATCACAAACACAAAAGGGTTGACAATAGGGCTATCGCCTTGGAACGGTCAGTGGCAAAGTAGGCCACTGGGGGTTTAAACCGGTTCTAGGGTGCACCAAACCTCACACTTACCCTACTGTCATCCCATTAAAACAGGACAGTGTAAATAAAGAAATCCCCGCCATGATCTTATCTCTAACCAAAAAGGCAGCATCAATAGGCAAAATAAGTGAAACACAAATATGCTCGTGTAAATGTATAATAATACACAAAAACAATAACCTAGAAAGCCACAAGTGGGATTATCATTTTTGAATATACAATAGACGGAATAAGCATTATGAAAGATAACGAACTTTATGTATCGTACCCGACACGAAAACCACTTGAAAGAACCATTCATAAATATTTTCTCGAAGCGAAAATACAAATGTTCATACTGGAATTAAACGATTAATTAATTAAATAATAATCTAATTAATAGTATATATCGAAGTGAAAAATATAATACCCGATATGAATATATACCTATTCAATTAGATACCCCTATAGTAATACCTGGAAATGCCACTAGACAAATGAAAAGCTGTTATCAATTTTTAATAAACGATAGAATTTCTCACTTTGATTGGTAGAACATATTTTGAAATCAGTTTTCAACTAAACAAGCTTACTGGCGGAGCTGCTTTCGCAGACGCTGACAGAATTGCTTTAATTAACGATGCAGTTTTACTGGTTAATCAAATGCAAGAAAAACAAAATGGAAAAATAGTTTACGACGGGAATAATCTTCACAGATATGTTAACGTTAACATGTTACTGGAAATGTATGACGATTATGCAAAATCAACAGGAACAAATGAATATTTTTATTTAGACAATACAGCTGCAGCGAAACCCCGAAATGATCAAGTTGGTATTATAATTTCGGGTTTGCAATTCGTCATGCTCCCGAAGGATCGCCTTTATCAGTATTTATTAACATTCACACTAGCGTTCGTTTAGTGCAGTTTGGCGGCTGTAAAATGTCTCCCCGTGCTACGAATCAGTAGTGTTATTTTTACTGATCCTTTGGGACCAACGAGCCCAAAATAGGTGGCTTTGAAGTAGAATACCGCTCAAGCCGGTGCTAGGGGGCGTGAGAGGTGTTGCTTCTTTCATTACTTCTCATGAACAGACTCAATAAAACCGAGTCTGCTGCTTAATTCTCTTAATTGTGTTTGTTGCTCCCAAAGGATCACCTTTACCAGTATTTATTCAGTCAAAACTAATCGAACAGTTGACTCTATAATTCCATTAAACAAATATTCCTTCTTGCAATCAGGACTGTTATTCATTCGATCTTTGGAGATCGCTGAGCCCGATACTTATATTTAGTTATCGGTAGTACATTTTCAAATTATTTTGTTTTCTTACTTAATTGTTGATTCGGTGGTTCCACTACTCCGGACGATAAAAGGCTCTGGGTATTGTTTAACCACTTATATAATATGTTGTCTGCTTTTTAATTTAGTCTTTTGGCTGTTACTTGTGATACGCAGGCTTCATAACCGCTGCTCCCAACTAAATTCGATTATGGGACCATACGCTGTACGATATGGGGAAGAAATACACTCCATGTCCGCCGCCATATGCATGCCATCTTCGGGATGGTTAACATTTTGTACTATTGATTTTATGAATATTGAGTTCTGCTCAACCCGGGGCTAGAGGGCGTGAGTGGTAGCTAGCATATTTCACTACCGTTCATGAACAGTCTAAATCAAACTGAGACTGCAATATTTCGTATATGTCGTGTTCGGCCGTTTCCAAAGGTCCACTCTCATACTCTTTTATATAGCACAGTGGCGTTGCTTGTTCAGTGTGCCGGCAGTAAAACGTCTCCCCGCGCTTGCAATCAGCACTATTATTCATTCGATCTTTGGAGATCGCTGAGCCAGATACTTATATTTAGTTATCGGTGGTACATTTTCAATTTCTTTTGTTTTCTTACTTAATTTTTGATTCGGTGGTTCCACTACTCAGGCCGATAAAAGGCTCTGGGTATTGTTTAACCATACATAGGATATGTTGTCTGCTTTTTAATTTAGTCTTTTGGCTGTTACTTGTGATACGCAGGCTTCATAACCGCTGCTCCCAACTAAATTCCATTATGTTTATTTCGCTCTTCGGGGCATAACATTTTGTTAGATACTGGTACCATACGCTGATGGACATGGACTAATTGCAGTTAAATAGCATGTCCACTGCCATTTGCATGCCATCTTCAGGATGGTTAAAACTCTGTAGCTAGCTTATTTCACTACCGTTCATGAACAATCAAACCGAGACTGCAATATTTCGTATATGTCGTGTTCGGCCGTTTCCAAAGGTCCACTCTCATTCTCTTATAGAAACAAACATGCTTCCTCCTAGTAAGATTCAAATTAGCTTGAAACTGACAGATGATAATGTTTTAATTTTCAAATCAACTGGTGATGATGGACGAGTAGATATTAATAAATTAGTTTTATGACACCTAGAATGATATTAAACTCAGATGGTTTAAGTTATGTAATGGCAAATCACATGGCAACAACAAGATGGACTTAACCTGCGTGAAATGATACAAGAAAGTGGAAGTTCTGAAGCAACCGAATCCGTATTTAGAATAACGGCTGGTGTTTATAATAAGCCAGGTTGGAAGTTGGGAATGGAGTTTATTATCCAGAAACCGAAGACAGTAATGATAATATCATCAGATATTTTAGAGATGTTATTAATTATTCTTACAAACAAAATGATAACAACACAGCTTAATTTTAAAACGCTTTTTGGTATATTTTGATTTAAGCTATAAAAGTGATGAAGTCAGCATTGATCCAAAATAACTAAATTTGAGATTTAAATTAAATATACCTTTTGCTGCTTGATATAAAGGGTATGCTCTGGTCTTATACGAAGAAAATGTTGTTATTGATACTATCGGAAATGAATTAGTTATAGTTTAATCTGACATAATATATATGACACGAATCATTCAGTAATTGTATCAGATGGTCAGAAACAGAGTTTAGCGAGGGCTTATGAGAACAAGAGTGAATTAACACTCTGGTTAAGAAATAACCAACCAACTGGAGATTTTCCTTGTTGTTGACAGCAACTCAAATTAAAAAACATTGATAAAGCTATAAACAGTGGATTAGACATAAATGGAGGCTTTCTGGGAGCATTAGCTGGTTTGTTAACTAAAACAATATTACCAACAGTTGCAACACTATGTCACCAGGGCATCAATAATTAACAAGCACCAATCTCTAAAGGTTTATCAAAGTTATCATGATTGCGTGGGATGATGTGAAGCGTTATGCCATAATTTGGTTGTTCAACACCATTGACAGAAACTATTACAGTTACGTCACCAACTAATCGTTCACTTGCTAAACCTATTCCCATAATACGACCACGACGTGTCATCACATGCCCCACATTTGATTCTGCTCCACCATTACCAAATGAGAGTATTCTATTCAACACAAGTGGGCCCTTAGCCTCTGCAAATATTGTTATAATCCCATATTTAAGATTATCAACTCTATTTTTTAAATGATTAAACTGGTTAACAAAAGGCACAATTCGCCTATATAAATCTTGAACATCATTTATCAAAGCCTCTAAGTCTTCTGTTTTTTTAGGTCTTGTTGGTCCAAATATACTCATTGTTTTTTTATAAAAATATATTTTTTAAATAATTTCTAAAACACAACTCATAGGCAAACCGTGATTATCTATTTTGTTGCCATACTCATCTCTGACTTCTATTTTTAATTCAGAAATTGCACCATTCATAAGACAGTGATATTCAGGATAAAAACTTGTATATACTATATCTCCAAACTGCTTATTTACTACAGGCACAACCCCTATAATAGTGCTTGGTGCGCCATTGAAATAATTACTACTCGTATTAACTTGTTCCAGATGAACATATAGCTGTTTATAAGGAGCTAAATCAATTGGGTAATCTCCTATATTAGTCCTATTTTCTGTCCTTGAATCCCAGCATTTTTGAAAGACCGCTTGACATTCGTGTCTCTATTGGCGTAGGCTGCACCAATTTGGACAATACTGTCCAGGATAATATTTTCATTTAGCTTTTTACAATTTTCTACCAAGTCTTGAAAGTTAAAGAGTCCACCTGCTAAATGTTCTATTTTATCTGGGTTTCGTGTCTTTATGGTTTCATGAATAATATTTTGCCAACCGATAGTGTATGTAAAACTTTTTAATCCGACGCGCTTAGTTCCATCTTTATTATCGATATACTATTGTAAGTTAATAGAGTTGTCTATGTTTGAAATTGCATGAAACATTTTTTTTTAATATATATATAAAATACAAATAAAAATGATTTCTAAAGAATTCAAATATAACCCGGGTGCTCACTATTCAAATACTTTTAGCAAGAAAGTGATAGATATAATAAATCAAAACATAGTCATTACATCAGACGGTAAAGGCTTTAAAGCATCATTTCCAAATGTCTTAAATACAAACGTTCATACGTTAAATCAGATGCTATAGTCCAAAGCTGGGGAACAGATTGGATGTTATTTTGGCAGAATCAGTTGAATTTTGCTATTTTGTGTGCGACAACTGGATGTGCATTGATTTTAACAATCATCTAAAAGCTGATGCCCTAGTTGGTTCGTTATTTCGATTTCATGTCTATTACCAAGTCAGAAGAATATTATTTGAAATGAGTGTAGCAATGCCGCAAGACTCAAATTGGAATGCGTTTAATAACACATATAACCGAACCGCATACGAGAGAATATGCAAGGAGTTTGACGTTGACTTAAATTCAGACTGGAGACAGAAACAAAGCTATAATAATGGCTAGGAACAATTTATAATTACTGGACAAATATTGGTTATCATCCTTTGATAAATACTGTATACGACAACAAAACGATGAGTTTTACAGTCTATGAGAGTGATAAAACATATCACATTGATTACATTGCACAAGGATCTGAAGCAGTCAACAGCTGGTCTACTTTTATACTAGATTGTTCATCTGGATTTACAAGGGCAGGACTAGAAAGAATCAATGACAGCATAAGAACATACTGCTGGGCAATCCTTGGCTCACAATCACAAACAAGAACAGATATACTTGGAACTGGAACGGCATTTGATGCACAGAAACAATGTTTAGCAAATGTAGAGGACGCAATAAATAGCCCCATTGACTTGCCCAGTCAAATTTCAAGGTATGAAAACACCCTAAAATATGCAAGAAGTAAAGTAAATTTTGTCTATGGGAGTGGATTGTTTATGTCTCCGAGCGACATGGAATTAAGAATCGGAATAATACAAGACTACAATAATGAAATTGTAATAGCAACCGATGCACAAGCATTAGGATTAAATAATGATGTAAATGTAAAACCAGTGCCACCAAAAATTATTCAACCTTTTCAAGGCACCACAACAAAGAAATTTTTACCAGAACATTCTGACTTTGATAAATCAATACATAAAACTGTGGAACATAACCCACCAGAAATACAAAAAAAAGCGATTGAACACGAAGATAACAAAACAACTATAATTGTTGGTACTATAGTAATAGGTCTTGCTGCATTACTTATTTACGAGATTTACTAAACCACTCTTTGGCTGCCACATACAACAATCCGGAAACAAACACAAGCAAAGCCCATAGATTGTTACCAAGCCAATTAATAACATTACCTGTTGCAGATAAAAGCCATGATACTATTGCACCAATAATTCCTGGAAATGCTGCAGCAGTTTTACCAGCTAGGTTGGCAAGAAGTTTACCAAGATTAAGTAGTTGTTTTTTATCCAGTCTTTTACATTTGATGAATCAGGTTTTGGAGTTGGAGTTGGCGCAGCACTTGATGTGGGAATAATAGAATTAATTATCACCCCAAGAATCATACCAAACGCAGTCAAAATACTAACAATAGTAATACCTTGCTCCCTAAACAAGGTTTTAATCCTCTCACCAAGAGTTGTATCCTCGTTTAACATTTTGTTTATTGTCTCTTTTATTCTGCTTACTTGGTTACGAAAAGCTTCTCTGTTCTCATTAATGACATCCATTCTTGCACCTCTCTCATATTCAAGGTCTTTGATACGGTCGCTGATTCTTTTTATCTGGAATTCATCATTATCGGTCATAGCTTGTTCTAACTTTCGTTTTTCTCTTGTTATGTCTTTATCAAGTTGTGTGAGTTTTGCCACGTTACTGGTGAGTTCTTCCTTGACAGTTGTCATTGCTTTTACTATTCCATCCATTTCACGCTTGTCTATATTTGTTTGTGTCGAAATATCAGGACGCTTGTCTATATTTGTTTGTGTTTCAGCATCAGGACGCTCAATCACATCCAAGTCATAAAGAGCACTTTCCATTGACTGTGCTGTGTCATTCGCAACACTTGATAAATCTTTTAATGGGATATTATCCACATTATTTGGTAAATTGTTTATTGTGCTCTGCAATACTTGTCGATATTCTTGTGATACTTTTGTTCTACTGTCATACTCCGGCAAATTCAAAAATTGTCTTACCGCCCTTGTTCCCCCAGAGCCAATAATCCTGTTATATTCATTTGCCAAAGAACCGAGAGCAAGAAATGTAAAAGAGCCTTGCCTGGCAGTTATTCTTATTCCTTTATCACCAACAATCCAGTATAATGTTTTACCATCATTTGATACTTTAAACTGGTCATAATCCATTTTGTCTGGTATCATCTTATATCGTTTTTCTATTTCATTATAAAAGGATTTTACAAAAAATTTCTTGTATGTTTCAAGTGTGATTTCTGACAGCTCTCCCCTGAGTTCAGCAAGATGGCCGCTTTGATTAAGAAGATTTCTTTGAATAGGTTCATCAGGCACCATTGGTAAATCATCATCATAATATTGATCATAATCATCTGGATCAAACGTAGGATTGTCAAAATCAAATCCTTCTTATATTTAAAAAATAAAAACAATGTCGGCTTATGGAAACAAACTCAGCCCTCATAGAAAACTAAGAGAACCTCATGGTGCCAAAGGCATCCGCACAAGTGTAGTAATAACTAATAATCCATCAACAATAGACCAAAACCAGCAACTGCTTGTAAGATTTCCCAATCTAAGTACTAATGATGTGATAGTTCCACGTACTGCTCGTCTTGCCTTTGAAATAGAACTTAAAAGCAGAACAGACGCCAACGCTACTCTATATCAAAATCTGGGTAAAACAATTGTGAAAAAAATGACAATAAGAATAAGTGGCAATGAAGTTATGTCAATAGATGACAGTGATATATATCATTGTTATGTAGATTTATGGAAAAGCCCTACCGAACGATAAACACAGCTTACCAAGGTATTGGTAAAGCAAACATGTTAATACATAGAGTTGGTGCGGGAGATGCTTCCTCAGACACCGGAGATGAAGCTATAGCAGCAGCTTATGAAAATAGATTTTGTATTCCACTGGACTTTGAAATGTTAGAAAGTCATATGCCATTTTATCAAGCGGGGCTTGGTGATAGGTTAGAATATGAATTAACGTTTAACGATTATAACAAAGTTATCAAAAGCAGTGATGTTGATGCATCTTATGTAATAAAAAATATCTGCTTGGAATTTGATACGGTTAGTGATGTTGAATTATCCAGACAAATAAGACAGCAAATCAATGGTAAGATAGTATTTTTGTATGATCGTATCTTGCGACATAGAAAAATAATAGCAAACAAATCTGAAACCCTTTGGAACATCAACATTAATGTACCAGCACGGAGCATGAAAGGTATTTTAATGCTGTTTGAAGACCCAGAAAGAACAAGCACAGAAACCTATTACAACCCAATGATTGAAAAAGTTGAAATGACAATAGAGGGAGTACCAAATCAGTTGTATAGTCAGGGTATGAAGGCATATCAACATTGGGATGAAATCAACAAATATTTTGCCTTGACATCAAAAAGAAACAAAGAGACAGAAATAGTAGCGAGGGACTTAAACTTTACCAATGTTTCTCTTGAGACCTATCTAACAAAATCATATGCTTTGTGGCTTGACCTTAGAACATGTGATGACAATTTATTATACGGCAGTGGAAGAAAAATAGAAAACGGCAGTGAAGGCATAACGATATTAATAAATAAAAAAGCAAATGCAGATCAACCTTTAAATATTTATATATATATAATACAAGATGCGCAAATCAATTTCGAAGATGGAAGATTCAAAGAATCACTATACTAAATATCCTAAATATTCACACAGTGCCATTATCTGTGGTCAGACAGGCTGTGGTAAAACAGAGTTTGTTCTTGACATACTTGAACAAGAGTATGTTGGAGTTTTTGAACATATAATTATATTGTGTCCAACCATAGAGTGGAACGAGGCTTATAACAATAGATCCTGGATAGGTGATGTAAGAAACCCGAGAGATAAAAAAATAACAATTGTCAATCCTGTTAGCAACGGCAAAGAAATGTTTCAAGAACTGTTGCGTTTATTTTTCAAAAGATATGCTGGCCAGCCCACATTATACATCATTGATGATTGCTCCGCCACAAAAGAATTAACAAAGAAAAAAGATATGTTATCAGAGTTGGCATTCTCTGGTCGCCACGCCAAACAATCAGTGTGGGTTATTTCACAGAGATATAATTCTGTATTAAAAGATTTAAGAGAGCAAGCAAAATGGTTGTGTATGTTTTACACTAAAGACAGAGATAGTTATGAAAATTGTTTGAGAGAGAATGATGTTATTCCGACGCTGGAAGAGAGAACCAGAATAAGAAAAGCTTTAGCTAAGACTAAATATTCCAAGTTAATTTTGAGGACTGATCAACCAACTGGTTATTGGTTGAATAATTTCTCCAGCAATTCTTTTTTTCTAACAGCATTGCTTTGTTGCTAATAGTAATACTAACAGCAAAGTAGCATTGCTCATAGCAAAGTAGCAATGTTAATAGCAATGCTTGCAGCAAATTAACAATGCTAATAAAAAAATAGCAATATTAATAACAATGCTATTAACAAAACTAACAATTACTACTTGCATGAATATCGCAGCTGGTTGTTTTATGTTTTATGTTTATTTCAAGATAAAAAATAAAATTATTAATATAAAAATGAATGCGGAAGAACTATTACAAGATATATCGGAAGGTTTCACAGAACGTGATGAATCAAAGCAACAAGAAACAAAAAAAGAAAGATTATCAGCCATAGTGGCTGGCGGTGGTAGTCGTCAATATTTGGGTAAAGACATAAAACTCACGAATATAGATGGCATGCCACCAGATGAAATTAACAAACTTTACTGCAGATATGAAGCAAGGCTTGGGGCAAGTATGACCAAGACTTTAGGCAATTCTTTTATTAACTTGTATGTGATGGGAGTATCAAAATAGTTCAATGTGACAAATCCACCAAAGCTGATAGAAGATTTGGAGGAAGACCCATTTATTAATCATGCTTTGACAAGTGCTTGTTGTGAGTTGTATTACAGGTATATAATGTGCTTAGCACCATTTACAGCAATACTGACAACTGTTAGACATATTGATTTTAATAAAAATAAAAAAATAGATAATATAAATGGAGAACCAAGAGAGTGAAGTTATACCTGTTGATGTTGAACAACAAAAAGTAAAAAATCCAAAAAGAGTAGAAGCTGGAAAAAAAGGAGCAGCGGCAAGAAAGGCAAAGCGCTTGCTTCAGGATGCAAAGCAAGATGCTGCAAAGCAAGATGCTGCAAATCAAATAACAAAAATAACAATAGATGAAGAGGAACCAGAAATCAAAATAAACGTATACAAAAATTATATTCCACCGTGTCTGGTTTTATTAGGTATTGCTGGGTTGGGTTTGTATATTTATAACAAGAAATCTGCTACGCAACCTGTGCAACCTGCTGCTGTTCGTGTTGCACTAAAAGGGTCTGCACCAAAAGACCCTTTTGATTGTTTTTAATAATTTATTTAAAAAAATAATATAAAACATAATATAAAAAAAATGTATCGACGGAAAACAAATTGTAAATATGATGTATCACGCAGGAGTGGAAACACTTCTAACTGTTGGATATTCTGAGATTGGCAGAAAACTACTAAAAAGACCAGCACCTAAAGTGGATTTTAATATGGTAGATGTTGGGATGCTGTCTGTGGATATAATGTTAGCAATGGCTACAAAGGAAATGCTGATTAAGCAAGGTATTATTCCTGCGGATATTATGAAATAATTAAAACAAATATATATATAAAACATGGCAGGTGCAGTAGCAATGATGATCGGTGGCGCATTAACAAATGCATTGGCATTTAGCGGTTCAAATTATTTCTTTTCAAAAATGGGAAGTCATTCAGATGAGGAAAGACAAAGGCATGACAAATCAGTGGAACAATTAAACGCAGCACAAGTGGCGTGGAATAAAAAAAGAACAGAGAGATTAGATTTTATTAATAAGCAACTGCAAAAAGAGCATCATGCAGAGCAGACTTTTGATGATGTGGACCAAGCTATGAAGCAGTATTTTTACATAACTGGTAAACATTTGCTTTTGGAACCGGAGCCCAAGTTGAGTGATTTTTATACACCATCTCCGTATCAACAGAATAGAGAAATTACGTTTATTGTGGTGGGCATGGCTGCAACTGGATTTGTGGCGTACAAATTGAGTTCATAAAAAAATTAGTTTAAAACTATAATTACTTTGGATTTCTTTGGAATAACTAAATATGTTTACTTTGAAATAACCTTTGGAAAGACTAAGTCATATGCATGATACCTATTTTTTTTGTTGTTTTTACATGGTTTCAATCCAAGTGGTCGCATATAATATGGTGGTTTAGCACTCTTCTCTAATTTATCTTTGAGATGACCAGGCGCCCATACTTCACCATTGTCTAATAATGTCAATACCATGGATGGACCATATTCAGTATCTACTATTTTCGTATCTGTAATAGTGTATAGTGTATATTTTATTTATTTCCAAGTCTGTCCATTTCTTTGTGCTATTTTGATATTGCTCTTAGAGCAGTTCATCAAATCGTGCAGTTGTGATTTCCATTTTTTCTTTATAGTTATATAAAGTTTAATCTTTAGTAGAAAAAAAATGGAAAAGCTTTATTACAGCCCAAAAGGATTTTGGAGAGGTTACACAGCAGTTAAACAATTAGCAAAAGAGGCTGGTGTCAGTGAAAAAAAGGCATTAGAATTTTTAAAGAAACAAGCTGTGTGGCAGATTTATTTACCCGCACCAAAGAAAATAGTTAGACCCAGGTTTGATGTTTCTACTAAGAATGGAGTGCATCAAGCTGATTTGTTATTTTTGCCGCATGATACTTTTGGGATTGGTCGTGGACGCAAGACATATAAATATGCGTTGACTGTGGTTGATATTGCAAGTAGATACAAAGAAGCAGAGCCACTAACTTCCAAGGATAGCAAAGAAGTTGCCAAAGCATTTGAAAATATATACAGTCGGCATTTGAAATATCCAAAATTATTACAAGTGGATCCAGGCAGAGAATTTATGGGTGCAGTATCACAGTTGATGGCAAAACATAAAGTAAATATCAGACGAGGCAGAACAGAAATACATAGAGACCAAGCTTTAGTGGAAAGATTTAACAGAACATTAGCTGAAAGATTATTTGGCTATCAGTATGCTAAGGAAATAGATTCACAAAAACGTAATAGAGAATGGGTAAAGAGATTACCAGAAGTTGTTAAAGCCATAAATGCGGAGACAAAAAAGCCCCCTCCTGTTGAAACAAACATATTAAAAGGTGATCCTATTTGTTTGAATGCAAGTGTAAGATATTTATATCAACCCGGGGAACAAGAAGGTGGAAGACGCAGAGCAACTGATCCAATGTGGAGTGTAGATATTCACAAGATTAAAAGTTATATGGTGACGCAAGGCATAAGAGTTTATTATTTGAAAGCACCAGCGCCACAGAGAGGATTTGTCAAAGAAGAATTACTTATTGTTCCTGCTGATACCCAAATTCATAAGTTTTTATAGAAACCATGTGCATCAGTTGTAATTCCATCTTCTCGAATGTATCTTTTAGTGTAAAATGGTGACAGTGTTACTTTGTTTACTGTTATGCCGTATATTTGATGCTTCATCGTGCGTATCATATTCATCTCATGGGTGTATTTTTTCTTGTTAAACAATGCATCCTTGTAGTTTTCAAAGTTTATATTTTTTTCTATTACATATTTTTTTACTCCCTTTGCTTTCTTAATAATCTGCTCATCCGCTCTCAAATACGAATATAGCTTGGGTCTTAATCCAACATACTCAGCTATAGCACCACCAGCACATTCGTCTTTCATTTTACCCAATACTTTTTTGTAGTATCATCATGCATTGGATGATTTTGAGGATAATCGCTTAAGTCATATTCATCTTTCATTTCAACCATATCATTCATCTGTTCTGATGTCTACCAGTAGGCTGTCAGTGTCTGTGTATAATAAAGTACAGTCATTTCCGTACCTTTTCTTTAGGGTAGTATAATACCAATCATACATCATATACTTTGATAAATCCAATACTGACATCCCAACATAGATTGGTTTGTTTAATGTTAATTTTGTTTTGTTTACATGTACTGCTGATAATTCATCTGAAAATGTTATACGCCTGTTAAAGTTGGGTTTGGCTATTATTTTTCTTATCTTTTCATTTTCAGAGCCGTTAGTTTTGACTAGTTTTATATCTGTCCGCTTGCGTAAATTTTCCATTGTCTTGCCAAACACAGAGTTGTTCATAAGTTTGTAAAAATCTGTTTCAAATTTTGATTTAGCTTTTTTCCTAAGTTCTGTGTTTAAACAAATATATGATTTCATCCATGGTTTTTCATTAAATTTTAATACTCTGTGTACTTTCTTTAGTTTCATGCCTAAAGATAAATACAGTTAAAGGTTTTTGTAATGTATCACATATTTTTCTTTGTCCCTAAGATTGGGAACTAGTTGTTCCGTATTTATCATGCCATTATTTTCTAACAGATCTGTTTGGTATTCAGACAACCATTCTTTTTTTACTGCTAATCTTTCCGGTGCAAGCGGATAGTCATTGTGAGCTTCATGAAGTTCTTTAGGATATTCCAAATCAACTTCAAGCATTTGTCCTTTGCCAGGTTTTGGTTTAGAAAATGTTTCACTCTTGTTTTTGGTTTTCCAAACAAAACCAGAATATGGAAGTGGCTGACTCATTGCCCATCCATAAAGATTATTTGCATCATAATACATTAAAAAGTTGTTTTTCTCGTTAGGGTTATAATCAGCTACATGTGGATTATTTGCTTTGGCATATCGTTTTGATACCATACTAATTCCACCACGCATACCTTATTCTATAAATAAGTGCATGTCAATGTCTCTCAAAAGTTCTAAATCTATTTTTGAATGTTTAAGTAAAGCATCCCAAGATAATCCAGGTGCTGTATAGTAATGTAAAGCATCAAGTTTGTATGCACTCATACATGTTTTTCTAAAAGTTTGGAACACATCTGCTAACAGAGTTACATCAGTTTTTAGATATAAATCATGATAGTCTCCAAGAGTTTTACAGTTCAACTCTTTCCATATTTTTTGAGCGTATTCATAATCTTCGAAACTTATACTTTCATCTGAGAGACTACTGTAAAACTTTTCTATAGGCGGTAATTGCGTTTCCTTAAATCTTTCCATGCTGTTCATATATTCGTATGGATAAACACCTTTTCGTAAAAGTAAATCTGTTTGTTTTCCAAACTGATTTTTGGTAATTTTAAAATCAGATTTGTCTGTTGATTTAACCAATTTTTCCAGAGACGAAGCCATAAACTGAAAGCTATCCAAAAATCTAAGTTGTCCGGCACTAAATAAAATATACTTTTCAGCGTTGTTTGGAATGCATGTAATATTACCTGTCATTTTATGTATTTTTTGCATTATAAGATGACTATCATATCCTTTAAGGTTGTGAAATACAACAGGAATGATTGTTTTATTTGGTTTTATTTTTAGTTTTAGGTTGCAGTTTTTATGTGCTGCACCTCTGTATTCGCCTGTAAAATGACAGTGGTCTCTTACTTTACAGTTTTTACCACATTTCCTACCTATTTCATTCTCGCATATCCAGCAGTGTGTTGCTTTTTCATAATCTTCCTCATTTTGTTGTGTCATGATTAATGGTTTTGGGTAAGCAAATATTTTATTAATGTTGCTCTTCTCACATTCTAAGTGATTTAAAAACTTTTCAACAACATCTTCACCTCTGTAAATAACAGGTTCTTCAGCTTTGCCATCATATCTGACAACCTGGTATCCAAAACCACAAGCTTCGTGTACATTTGTGATTTCAGATTTCTTTCCAAATTTGATTGATTGCGGTTTGATTATACTTTCAAAATCAGCATAATCAGCATATATTGCATAAGGCACAGGCATCTGATTTTGATGATTTTTAAATTTTACAGTATTTTTACAGTATTTTTACCTTCTTGCGTCATTTCTATTCTACAAGAATTGTTGTTGATACCATCACAGTCTTCTTTGTGTTTGGTTAGTAGTACTTTTCCAGAATAGCCGTGAAGGCAACGATCGCAGAAGTAAGTGTTACCATGATGTTTGTTTTGATCGTAAAGTAATCTATTTTTAATCCAGCAATAGTGATATTTTGTTGTTATTGTTTTTGGTTCGTTGGGATAATCATCAGGGTTATAGTTGTCATCTATAATTCCTTCTTCATTATTTGGATCGTCTTCGTTCTCTGATTCAACCTCAGTGTCTTCAGATATTAAGATCAAATTAATTCGTTCAATATCTTTTGGTTGTTCTGATATTTTATATGGAAAAACAGATACCTTTTTATTTTTTCCTGTTATGGTATATCCATAAACATTAATAGCAAGATTATTTTGTTTTTCTACTTTGGTTATTTGAGAAATTGGAGTGGGAAAGTCAATGCTATCTTTCTTCAAAAACTCTATACTAGGATACTTTGATAATCTGTCTGTATAATCTGCAGCTGGATTTAAAGCAGAATTTATTGCATGGAACAAACATTTATCATCATTGTTTTTCACATTTATAATTGCTTTCTTATCAGTTACTGCTTTAGGTAGAGGAATATATGAAGAACCTTCTAACGGCTCGTACTTTGCAATATTTAAGTAAAACGTAACACAGTAATCAATCTCCAATCCTGATGCTGTGTTTGTAATTCTTTCAAGGCTCTCTTGTATATTTGCAGATGATTTATCGTAAGACTCATTTATTTTTTCAGAGTTTAAGATTGTATTTTGTTCGCTGTGTAAGTTCGCTGTGTAAGTTCGCTGTGATGTATTTTTTGGTAGCACCATCATCTTTGAATAGATTTACAGTAAGACCTAATGAAAACTTTAATCCATTCATCTTTGTCAGCTGTTTGCTTATTTGTTTTGTGATAATGGATTTTTTATCACGAAATAGTTTTTGAGGGTCTTTGTACTTTTTGGCAGTTATCTCGTATGCTTTGAAATAGCCACACATTAGTTTGTCAACCAGTTTTAATTCTTCTTTAGATTTTCTATCATTAAGCTCTTTCAACTCATTTATAATATTGTCTCGTGATTTAGCATATTTCTGATTTTGCTCATCTTGCAATTTATCATATTTCTGCTTTTCTCGTTTACGTTGTTTCTTAGCACGTCGTCTCTTGAGTAAATTTTCTAATGTTTGAGATTTAACCTCTTTTAAAGTTTCTTTTGGAACTTCTTTAAGAGGTTTTAATGCATTTATACCGTTAGATAGTGTTTGTTTATCTATTACACCTGTATCAAACAGGCGTATTAAATTTCTTATAGTCTCTTCGTTTTTTTCCATTCCTTTATTTGTTATATATTTAAAAAAAATATATTTAATATAAAAATAATTATATATAAAATAGACAATGGAAATCAATGTTTGCAAATTTCTTAAAATTGGATTACATAATCCATGTGAAAATAAGCCAACAAAAGATTCTAATTATTGCAGTTTGCATAAATATAGATTAAAAACAAGTCATGCATTACCGTGTCTAATATGTAAAAAAGGCACTTCTGCAAAATATCAAGTGTGTGTTGGTTGTGGTGCAGCTTCAATTAGAAAAAAGAACGATTATTGGAGGTTAAAGTCGTATAACGCTGAGTGTCTCAGATTTAGACGTATTAAGGTTTAAATTATATTTTGATAACTATAAAAACAATTTTAAACTTGCAATCTTCACTACCCCTATTTTAAAAAAGTTTTAATAAATCAAGTAAATCACCATTTTATGATGATTTACTTATATATATGTATTTTGGGTGTTTCTGGCCCAAACTCGAGCACTGGCCCAACATTTTTACAATGCAGATGACGTTTTTGAGGCCAGAACACCCAAAATACATATATATGGTGGCAATTAAGCAGTTTGTATAGTTGAGCAAGGTGCCTGATAGCAAATATGCCATTACCATTTGGTGCTTGCATCTTTGTTGGGGCAGCTGGAGACAACTGTTAACTGTTTGATTGCCCGTCGTGAGGGAAAAACTGCGCCTATACCCTAAGTATCTATACTACTACCTACCGACCCGTTTCCCTAAAGATTGTATAGTCAAATTTGACTAAACACTGTAAATGTCAGGATTCCAGTCCTATATGCTCTTAAGAAGTTAAATAAAAAAAAAATATCAACTTTATTAACCTATACTATATTTAAAGAATGAAATAGGAAACTTTTTTTTGGCCTCAGTGTAAAATACACATGTGAACACATTGTTTAACAGTTTAACTTTTCATTATCTCTGTCCCTCTCTCCATTTTCATTTTTAATGTTTGTTGTCTGTTGTTCCTTTGGATTGGCTTAAAAACATCAGAGAGTCTGTCTTTAAAAACTAATTGTTGTTACAACTTAGCATAAAAGCAGCAATAACAAGAAACGTCAGGATAAATGACAAATGCGCTCCTAAAGGTGGCTTGACATTTAACCTCCATTTAGTATTACATTGACCTTTGAGGTACAGGTTTGATTCCATTCGTGAATGCTCCGCCAATCCCGTCATTCTTTGGGATCCCGACTCGTGTGTATCACGGCGCTTTGGTATGTTCAAAATCTTGACATTCTTTTAGCCGTAGGCAACGGCACAGAAAATAGTGCACTGTTGCAATGTAAACAATATGGCCGCTACCCACACGTGTTGGTGTATAATTTGCGTTGAATGTTTGTTTTTTACAATGCAGATGACGTTTTTATCACTGCTTTCATGTAAAAAAACTATTGATGGAGCAATCGGCTGAGCAACATTTGGATGATAACTTTGACTTTGAATGCAAATTTGTTTTGGCGGGAATCTAAGGCGCGATGACCTAACCAATATGGACACCTGCGTATTGCATACGAGTAATGTTGCGAAGCAGTGTACGAGGTGTTGCGAATGACTTGATTCTTGCCCAAAACACGTTTTCATTGAGATTTACATTTGTGTGAGGTTTCATGCAATAATCCCTTCAGTACTTGAAAGGTTCAGGCTAAAACAAGATTGTTTCGGATGGACTAACAGACGGACGGTTCGATTAATATATTAATTACTAACTTATACTGGAAAATACAGCTGGAATCGGGCATGAATTATGCAAATGAAATATATTTTACGTCATCAAGAAAATTAGGGCATCACTCAAAACAGATAAAAATCTGGTTGGGTCGAAAACTGACAATATTTTTATCGTTTGTTTGTATGGTGTTTTATGTCATTTTCAACACATGTAAGGTTATATATGACGGTCGATTTTTCTGTGGTGGAGGCAGACCGCCCACTTTTCCTGGGTAGAACTAGTACTGTACACCTCCCGCCATCCGTAAGAATGTTGCTCACGAGAGATATGACCTGGTTCTTTGCACGCGTGCATTTGTACATGCAAAATTAGGTAGATCTCACAACTCACAATGGGCAGCGACTTTCAGAGCAGCAAGACCTTAGCATCCATACATTGTTTAAATTTAACAACACAAGACCTTTTTGCTTTTATGCTCAAACCGCTTTTTCATATCTGAAAAATTTTGGTGTTGACGATGACAGGGAGAAAGTTTATATTACTGCCATAAAAACTATACTGATCAAATCTAAAGAACCAAATAAGTATTAGCTCAAAACAGATTATAACGACAATGTCTTTCGTAGTGTGAATTTTCTTAGTCGTCTACGACGTTCATTAAAAAAAACTGATCGGATCCGAAGGTCATTACCCTAAAAATACTCAGAAATGATTTTGTCCCAATCAGTTTATTGACGTACATTGACCTGATTTCCCTTTGTTTAACAGCGCTCATTCCTAGAGCAAACCATGTTTTCTATGCTCTATTGCCACATGAAAGATGTTAAAAAGAAACATTACTCAAAGAACAAGCTTAAGATTATGATATTGTTAGCTTCCTTCTAACACCGGGTCATGATGATATTGTTTTAATTGTTTTTTTAGTAGAGACATTCGTCTAATTGCCAGTTTGTTATGGACTTCAAGTAAACACTAGCTTTATGTGCAAAGCAAATTGTCATTAAGACAATTAACATGTAGAACTAATATTACGGCGCTATTTAATGTTTAACTTAAATACATTGCTTGATTAAATCCTAATGCAAGTGGTAAGTTAACAACTCAGATTTTTTTCCGTGCCAAATTCTATATATCATGCTTATGTTAATACCATCCTCTTGGCGAAACGAAATTCAAGAAGAGAATTAGCATGTCAGTCATTGGATATTATATATCATGCTTACGAATATATCTGCTACGAAGCCTGACAGTGCTATAACTGTTTTATATAATCAATTGCTGTTAGTTTTCACGCTTCATGTTTTGCCATATAAAAAGTATTTTATTGACTGCTTTATGTGTAGCAGTAGGAAGTCAGAGCTAGGAGATTTATTCTCGAACTTGTGAATGTTCCTAAATTTCCATATTTGCCATTTGGCTTCATAAATTATGGTATTGACAATACGAATGGAGTTTGATAAAAGAACTGTGTTGATAATCTGCATAAACCAGTTTTGTATTCTTTGACCATCATATTCGTCATTTGACTTTAAAGCGTAAGAATAGGAAAAAAGTAGTCGGTTTGTAAATTTTATAGATTTTCTTTTAAATTTGACAATCAAATATCTGTTTATCAGCTGTATATGCCCATGTTAAAATAACATAAATGAATGAAAAAAAGTAATTTCAATTACATCATATCTCTACAAAAAAAAAAATTTTTTAAATCACTTAGCATAGTTTCGCATTAACAGAATTGAGTTTGAAACTTAATATTCAGTGCCAAATTATGCCAAGTGACATTTCATCATAAAACTAGGTTGTAAATAAAGATAATGTAAAGGGACTTCATTATATATAAATAATACACATTTGTACATAACATTTGAAAATTTAAAAGCTTTAATGTTGAGAATAAGAAAAATGTGAGTTTTTTTGCTTCTCCTGTAAAATTTACTAAATTGCAAATAGCATAGTTACGCGTTAAACCCTCGATATACAATCACATTGTTTTGTCATGTGACTAGTGAATGTAATAGACTGGTGGTTTAAATTCTAAATTTAGGCTATGGGAGGCCGGAATGTTTGAAGTTGGCAGATATGTTAGATGGATTAGCAATGGTATCACAAACAATTCTAGGTAGGGTGCCAAGCTGAATGTTGACCTACACGGAAATATAGAGGTCAAAGGTCACCGAGTGCAAAATATCACATTTTCTATATATGTTTAGACCTGCAAACTGGAAGAAGGACCTTTAATCAAATATCAAACATATTTATATCAATATATATATATTAAAAGTATACATTGAGAGTCTGAGTAACATTCAATCAATATGAACATTTTACCATTTTTAAATCAAAGCACTAAAAGTACTGCACACATTACACAGTGAAATGAGTAAATCCCCTCAATAACTTTTGTTAGGAATGAGATATTTGACCGACAATTTCTGTGTAGGTAGCTTAAATAAAAACAAATCTGGGGATTACGTTTTGAGTCACTAAGGTCAAGGTCACAGATACTAAAAATAGAAAAACAGTTTCAAGCAACAGTCTTCACGCTAGACGAGCAGCTGTACTGTAAAGCCAAAGAACTTCAGTGGAGTAGTCCGGATATCTGCAGCACATTGGTACAAAGACTGGGTGGATTCCATACTGCTCTAACGTTTATGAGAGTAATAGGAAAGCATTTTGCAGATTCAGGACTTGCTGCTGTATGGGTTGAGAGCTCTGTGTTTGGTGAAAATACCGCTAAACAATCTATCGTCGAAGTCTTACATTCGAGCTATCCGTGCCCACAAATTGACATATGAAGCCTTATTGCGGATTCTGTGGCCACACTGGTTAAGTGACAGACAAACACCATTGACTCAAGAGCTCATTGACAAGGCAAAGTCACTAGCTGACATGATTGCAGGTAGGGAGGAATTAGATCAGGTTCTGGACGCATACAATGCTATCAAGACTATGATGTTGGCATGTACCCTGACAGAACTAATGGATGAATTCCAGTCTACTAAATCCCCAACGGTACAGTATTGGCAGCAGTACATTGACATGGTATCGCTATTGCTACGATTCACAAGAGCAGAGAGAGAGAAGGGAATTGGCAATTGCATTTGTCAGCATTTGCAGCATTGCTACCGTGATCTGCCATCTATGAGTATACAAACTACAACCGCTGGGGAGCTGTCTACATAGCAGATATGCGTCAATTGGAAATTACACACCCAGACGTATATCTTGAATTTGTCTCTGGAAACTTTGTCGTGAAACGGACTAGGAAAACCTTTAACCAGCTGCCCACAGACCAAGCCCTTGAGCATGTAAACAAAGTCAGCAAAATGGCTGGTGGTCTTGTTGAAATAACAAGTGAGGAGGATGCAAGAGACCGTTGGTGCCTGTCCTTCAATCAGCGGAGTCAAATTGTCGCCGACACATATGAATTGTTTGTGCAGAACCTTCAACATTTCATGAAACTCTGCAAAAACACAAATCCTCAACACTATCAACAATGTATCACGTGACAGTGAAAGGGCATTCTACAGAAAAAAGTAAAGTATAGCTTGCTCAGAGATTGCTTGTGGCACAGGAAGCAGGACGAGGCATTAACTTGGAAACACTCCTATGTCACGAGCTATTAAAGACACCACTATCGCTGGCGGATTCTCAAGGAAATCTTCGACATTGCAACAAAGCCGATTGGCACAAATTTTATCAGCTGTTATAAGTTATGAGACTCTTCCACAATCTTCCTTGAAAACGGCATCAATCATTGATGGACAGTCACTTGTTCAAGCCATATGTAGACCAAACAATGCAAACACATTTGGCGACATTGCAGATATTTACTTTGGTGCTGTTTGTAGTAAACTTGGAACGTAGATGTTGTATTTGATAGATATTTGGAAGAATAAATCAAAGGTGAAACTCGAAATCATAGGACTGGTGGTTCTCGAAACAGACCAATAGGCCGCATTGTAGAAAATCGAGATGTGCCCCTACCAGTGAATTGGAAACAGTTCATAAGTTTATCAGAAAACATAGCCAATATTGCTGACTTCTTGTCTAATCAGTTAATGATGTCCTCCAATTGCTTCATGAAATTGTGACAGCAGGAGGAATCTGTGACATAACGGCGGTTGAGTCTTCTACCGGTCGTGATGTTGAAATGCTGAAAGCAGACCACGAGGAAGCTGATACACGAATTGTGTTACATGCTATAGAAGCATGCCAGCAAGGGTACGAACGGCCGATTGTTTCCTGTCGGGATACAGATGTTCGTGTTATACTGATTTACTTCTTTGAAAGGTTGTGCAAAAAAGTGTGGATGTCAACAGGTACTGCCAAGACCCCAAAATGTATTGCTGTTCATGACGTTGTATTGCCGGATGAATTAAGGCGCAGTTTACCAGCGTATCATGCTGTCACAGGCTGTGTGTGGACATGGGAAGAGGTCGATAGGAAAGCCTAAGAGAAATGTCCTGACCTACTGAAAGGTCTTGGTTTAGGTAGTTTTACCGATGAAACAGCTACTTCTGTCGAAGAGTTTGTATGTAAATTGTACTCTCCGAACTTTGGGGTGAATTGTGTCAACAGTTTGCGCTGTAAGTTGTTCCATAAAGGTAATGTTTCAGGTGCTATCTCGCTCGCATCAAAAGAGCAGTGGCAGAAAAACAATAACGTGGCTCCAGCGTAAATGGGAGTTTCTACGATAGAATTTGCAGCAGGGTGAGAATGTTCTAGGCCCATTTTCCATATTTTATCTCGATGTACATGGAAGATGAGCCTGGCATGTTCATGCCTGTTAGGCGCCATATAACCTGTTAATGTGTTGGTGCGCCTTAAAACTCCAGTTCAATTCAATTCGTCGGTTCTTACCCCACTCATCTATCCTGTGACAATACACATGGAATTGGGTGTTATAATAAACATTCGGCTTACTATTAAAATTAAACAATTATGTTCCCATAACACACATAAAGAAGGTGATCCTTTGGGAGCAACAACCACAATTAAGAGAATAAAGCAGCAGACTCGGTTTTATTGAGTCTGTTCATGAGAAGTAATGAAAGAAGCAACACCTCTCACGCCCCATAGCACCGGCTTAAGCGGTATTCTACTTCAAAGCCACCTATATATCGCAGCATTATATATGTTACAAGTGGACAGTATGTATATACACATTACACCGTAGAATCACACACATACGCAAGCGCACACACACACGCGTTATTTTATATTTCAAACCCTTCCCTCTCTCTCTTATTTATTTGATGTCGAGCTAAAGACTGGGCAGCCTTCTATGACCGGGTTTTCACTACCAAGCGATACACGTTACCTAGGCCTAGTCACTGCCAAATGAGTCCAGGGGCGGAGGCTGACATTGTTGAGATCGACAACATTCTCGCAACTAGCGTCGACAAGATAGGGGAGATATTGACAACGCACTGTCAGACACTCCGAACGGAGGCTGAGGCGCGGATAGAGAACCCTCCAGATGCGAATCAAAACCTGATGGAGAGGGTGGCACGGTTGCTACAATCGCAACAGTCGCAGTAGCGTGATAGCATGGAGGCTATGGTGCTAATCTTGGCAAAAACCATGCGAGAAACCATGGGCGCCATGATTAACAAACTATAACTCACTCTCGGTATGCTGAATACCAGGCCCTTTTCAGGGCCACACACAACTCTCGAAGGAGAACTTACAAATTGTCAAACATAAAGTACTTAGTACTATAGTAATTCTGCATAACCCACACACAAAAGTAGGGACATACATGACATGACCCATTGCCAATTTATACACAAGTATATAACGAAAACTAGATATACACTCAAAGCAAATTTACTACGTGTCATATATCTATTCAAATAACATGTAACGTAAGCAAATTATGAAGGGTCAGAGGGTCATCAATGAAGGGGCTATTGTCCGCTTATGCAAACTTGAGATTAGAGGCTACTGTCCTAGGGGCTTATGTCCTACATTCGCGTAATTCATATACTGGTAACTACAGTAATAACATACTTCTAAATAATTACTCATTATGCATATTTATTAATTATTTAGTAAAATCAATAGATAAACGTAATTAATTTAATGTTAAGTACAGTATACTATAAATATGTCATTAATATGTAAATATTTAAATCAAATAGGAACACTTTTCCTTTTGAAAACAATACATCATTCGCATAATGGTGTTTCTTCAAAACATGTAAATATATAAAAAAAAAATCACACACAGAAACTATTTCAGTTTTTGTATTTTGCCTTTTTAAAAACCTTATAACATCAAGACGGCAAGACGACATGGCAGAAATCAGCCACCATACCACACAGACATTACGGTCTCACACCTCAATTATTTTCCCATAGGGTTACTGTAGAGCCTTTTCCAACATCTGAGCTTCAAAGTATGGTGTACGATCGGGTTCAAAACTACAGATGTAGGTGCACCTATAAAAAAGTGTAGATGCACGTATAAAAAGTATAGGTGCACCTATACTTTTTATGGGTGCACCTGTAAAATTATAGGTGCACCCATAAAATTGTAGGTGCACTTATAAAATATATGGGTGCACCTATAAAGTATATAGGTGCACCTCCAATTTTACAGGTGCACCTATAAATATGGGTGCACCTACATTGTTAATGAACAGGGTCAAAAGTCTCGTCCAATCAAGTTCCATGTTACAGACTGAGACATTGTAGTTGGGATCAATGGTAACGGGCTACAATTGCAAAATGACAAAATAACAATCCTTAATAATTATTTTAAACTTGTTTTATATAATCTTATCATGCACATATAAACTACTTTGTAAAATGTAATTATTACTTAATAACCGAAACCATATATCACTACACCGGTGGTACGATTCACCCTAACGGACCAAAACGGACCGTAACGGAGATGAAACACCGGAACGGACCGGTGTCGCGTGGTAACACACGCCCTACCATGGATTTATATGTACACTGGATTTGAAACATGTCGTAAATCAAATTATCAGCCGGATAATAATTTACCCATGAAGACTTGCGCGTACAGGTAAGATATTATGGCGCATGCCAATGGCGCTAAGTTACGCACCGTCTTACGAATTGATCAAATGTAAGAAAACCTAGTATACATATCGTTGTTAATTTATTTGTTTTGGGAACAGTATTTACGATAGCCGGCTATTTCAAAGACGAGTTGAAAGATAATTCTTTATTCTATACATTGATGTTGGTTTTAGCTTTACTAAAAACGAACTAAATAACAAAAATTACGTGCGTTTGACCGTATGTGAAACTGCGACAGTGACGTGACTCGGCAAATTTAAAAAATATATATTTACATATCGTTGCTGATTTGTTTATTTTGGGAAAAGTATTTAAGCTAGCTGGCTACTAATTCAAATACGAGCTGAAGGATAATTATTTATTCTATACAGTGATGTCTGTTTTAACTTAAATAAACAAAATAAATAATATGACCGTAGGTGAAACTGCGACAATGATCATGTGACTCTGCAAATTTTAAATATACATGCGTAATGATACATGTAAGTACACATGTAAATGAAAGAGAAGTTCAATTTTCAAAAAATGTACATTCTCGATTTCAAGCCGCAACTGGCGAAAACTAGAAAAAGAATTTATAAATTTTCATCCAAATTCAACTGCGTAATTTGCGAACAAAACAAAGGCCATACAGAAATCCAAGACCGGCAAGCAACTCTACACAATAATGGCATTACGAAGGAATAATTACTTTGAATATGGTAACGTAAATGAAAGAGAAGTTACATTTTCAAAAAATGTACATTCTCGATTTCAAGCCGCAAATGGCGAAAACTGCAGAAAAATGAAAATCAACACGGCTATCGAGCGTATTTTCGCCGCTAAAACCCAAGTTATAGTATGAATTCCATAATTTATTTCAATAAATTAAAAGCAATACATGCAGGTTTAAATAACTTACCTCGATATTTGAAATAGATCGTAAAGTAGTATGTTAATATTTCTGCTTTATGTCAACATCAAAATCGATCGCGTCAAAAATAGTCACCGCACACCTGTTACCCTGGCAGGTACCCTGTTGTTTACCGCAGAATAATCAGGGAATCAGCTTATTGACCATTTGGCGGATAAATCGGGAATTAACAAGGGGCGTATAGGGTGTTTCAAATCCAGTGTACATATAAATCCATGGCCATACTGATAGTCCACGCGTGTGAATTTAACGTGGCGTTGGCGTGGTAATCACACGTTTTAATGAAACATTATCTATCACTTATGAAAGCCGTTTTCTTGCTAAAGAAATTCACTCCATATCGAATGCACATAACGAACAATTATAAGCAAACCGTATTTCGACAAATGCTATGATAAATGAGAAATAAGCTTTTTAACGACTCACTGTCAATGGATTTTTTCTTTACGACGGGCCGTGTATTTGTTTACACGTACTGCTTAAATATTATCTATAATTCATGAAAATCGTTTCTTTCTACAGGAAAGTATCTACATGGTAGGAAAGACATACATTTAAGACATATAGTCCAATGGTACATCGATGAATATTATATTAGATGAGAAATAACCTATTTTGTAAAGACATAATATTGGTATTTGTTTGCTTAATCACGTGTGTACACTGATTCGTACATTATAGCATTCGTTTTAAAAAACCAAAAGTATTCAGTGTGTTACTTTTTTTTCTGTCGGAAGAATATCATTTTGTTGCATCAAACAAATGTATAGATTTATTCAAGTAGAATATACGTTGTATACCTTTATTTTAATTTCCTATTTGAGTAGTGTTGAATAGTGTGAGAATAAGGTAAGTGTCTTAACACTTACTGCATTATAGAAAACAATATCTACACATAGTACACAGCACAGACCTAATAACACATATTAATATGTCTGTGTACACATATATATGCACGATTTTTATTTATTTATTTATTTTTTAATTAAAGTGTACATACCGATCAATCATAAATTCTAGTTTCCAACTATTCCTAAAGATCACACGCACTTTCTTTTGTTTCTTCGTATTAGACTATTTGTACTTATAAACAGTCTAATGTATCCATGAACACTTACAAGACACATCTAGAAGTTGAACTAATAAGAAAATGGTAAGTGGCCAAATGCATTATATAAACCTAGCTAAACATCACTTTTATTACTTTTATTGATCATTTATTACCGCCAGATATCGGGGTAATTTACGCGCGTGATTTACCCGCAAATGTCCAATCAAGCATGGTTAATTACAGGATAATTATTCTATTTAGAAATTTAACATGTAAGTAGTAAGTAAGTAAGTTATATTGAATATTGTGTCACATATTAAATACAGTTACAACAACAATGTTATTTGATATCCTGCCATCATAGGCATATGAAACAATATAAAACACAATTGTACATGTTAAAGCATAATAAAAGTTACAAATGTATTGCATCAAAAATATTCAATAATTAAAGCTATTAACTAGTATACGTTTACACATAATTAACATAAAAACTGCAATTAAATTCCAAACTCTCATTATTTTAAAAACAACACCATTTGTTTTAATTACTTTTATAACACAGTTATGCATTTTACAATGCTAAATAGCGTCGTTTATACATTTTAAAAAATATGTTTGCTAAAACAGCGAAAACCTGTTTTCAGCTTGATATTCTGCATTAAAAAGTTCATATCTAATATCTGAATAAATCTCGCAGTCAATCAAAAAATGAGTTTCATCCTCGATTGTTGACTTGTTACAATATTTACAAACTCGTTCAGGGACAAATGTTTTCGGTCAAGTATATCCCCTGTTTCAATTGATAATGGAAGATTATAGACAAGGGCGTAGTAATGATTTTTAGGTTGTACTCACACAAATAAATTGTAAGTTAAACATTGTAGATGCGAATGTTTTAGAGTCGTGTTGTTTTCCACCCCTGCACCCCTACCCCGCCCTCTCTCAGATAATGCAAAATCAAGCCCTCTGCCTATATATGTATATACATTTTCAAAACAACACGAAATCAAACTAAAACAGTAAAAATAAAAGTAATTTAGGTATGCATCTAGGTGAATAGAAATATTAAGTAATTCCCGTAGCCAGGGTCGTGGGATGTGTTTCTTATGGCAAGTTTTTTTTTGAAAGCGGGTTTTATATGCCCATATACGGGTACGAAAGAAACGAAAAACGAATGTTAACAATATTACACTGAAAACGAGTCATTGAAGCATTTTCAGTCATTATTATCACTTTAACATACCTACCCCCTGTAAAATTGTAGGTGCACCTATAAAAAGTGTAGGTGTACCTATATATTTTATGGTAGCACCTACAATTTTATGGGTGCACCTACATTTTTACAGGTGCACCCATAAAATATATAGGCGCACCTACACTTATTTTTAGGTGCACCTTAACGTTTTTACAGGTGCACCTACATCAGTAGTTTTGACCCCGATCCTACACCATACACAAGGGATGCAAACAGTGCTATCGTGCTGTATAAAATATCGTGCTATTATATCTATAATGCATCTCAGTAAGGGTGACAGTGGATATTGTCAACCTGAGGAAAATAATGGCAACCGAGGCAAAGCCGAACGAATTTTTTTTTAATTAATCTTTAAATATATGAGGGGGAAAAAATCCCAATCTGCTAGAATTAAATGTTTATTGTCGTTTGGTAAACCAAGCGTCTTATGATTGACACAACTTCAACTGTATTTTAGTAAGCGTTCACCGATTTCCAATTGCGCAAATTGGAAAATTGGAAAAACTCAAAACCAATTTTTATACTTCCCGTGACCTCACAATCGTGTAAAAGTATATGGTGTTTTGGGAACAGTCAACACTATTGTACTAATGTATCGGGGACGACCTGGGAAACTGTTGCACGAGGCCGCTAGGCCGAGGGTACCAGTTCCTAAGGTGTCCCCGATACCGACGGACAATAGTTTTGACTGTTCCAAAAACACACATGAAATAACTGTTTTATTAACTTATTCTCTATTTAATAAGTTATTGCAAATCGGGATCAATTTGAGTTAGCTGTAGGAAAACAAAATGATGAAAGTTTAATGATTTAATTATATTTCATAATTGCTAAATTATGGCTAGACCGAGGCAGTTTCCTCGGTAGAATTTTGGGAATGTACATACTTTATATATAAACAACTTCATTATCGAAAAATAATCGATAATTGAAAAAAACAACGTCGTGCTTCGAATTTAAAATGCACTTAAACACAGAAAATTGCATGTAGAAAAAAAGCGGTTGGGAGTTGGGGCACGATGTGCATGCCACCGGAACTGCATATGAAGGGATTTACATCGGTTAAATGTTAGGGCTGGCTAAAGGCCAGTAAATACTAATTATAGACTCCGAACAAAAAAACAACTTACTGTGACGTTGAGTCATGACGTCAATAAAGTGTTGATGACGTCGACGTCATCCGCCGAATAAAGCTAAAGCAATTCGCTTATACAATACTTTAATTTATTTAAAATTTAATAAATAGATTATTTAACTGCTGGGTTAGATTATACGGAAATCATTCAGTCGATGTTAATTGTTTTATCCCGACGCGATAATTCTTCATGCATTCAGACAGCGCATGAAACAGTTCCTTGTCAGGAGGGCAACAGTCGAACTGTTTCACCCCTGTGACGTCAATAGCGGGAAATAATCAGAAATGTCTAATAACCATTTATATAGAGTTAGGTAATAATAAATAAATATTGCATCCCAGTGAGGGTGGCAGTGGATATTGTAAACCTGAGGAAAATAATGTCAACCGAGGCGAAGACGAGGTTGACATTATTTTTCCGAAGGTTGACAATATCCACTGTCACCCTCACTGGGATGCAATATTGATTTTATTATACCGAACAAATGTTTTGATTAAAATTTAAATATCCGAGGGGGAAAAAATCGCAATAATTATTATTATTATTTATTTTTTTTTAATTTATATTTTTATACCAGTTTTGATTTAAAGTAACACATCTGTTCGCCACATTTGTTTATTGTCGTGGTAAACCATGCGACTTAAGATTGACATAACTTCAACTGCATTTTAATAAGCGTCCACCGATTTCCAGTTGCCAAAGCGTGTCGGTATTGGAAATAACCAAACCCTATTTTTATACTTCCCGTGACGTCACAATCGTGTAACAGTAAATATTGTTTACCGGTGAAATTGCTTCACGCTAAGGATATGGGCAATTTATACAGGAGTGTAAACGTGAGGTATAATAATAAAAATTTCTTACCGGCGAACAGTATACAATTATTTCATGGGTGTTTCGGGAACAGTCAAAACTATTGTGCAAGGTATCGGGGGCGACCTGTTGCTCAGTTATTGCAATTCGCGATTCATTTGATTTAGCTATAGGAAAACAAAATAATAAAAGTTTAATGATTCAATTATATTTCATAATCGCGAAATCAGGCCTGTGAAAGTTGCATCGGTAACATTTTGGGAATGTACATACTTAACATAACCAACTTGAGTACAGTATCAGAAAATAATCAATCATTGAAAAAAACACAAAAAAACGTTGTGCTTCAAACTGAAAATGCACTTAAACACAGGAAATCGCATGTAGGAAACACAGCGGGTTGAATTTGGGGCGCGATGTGCATACCAGCGGACCTCCATATAAACGGATTTGACTAAATGCCTGTTAATACTAATTACTCCAAATAAAACAAAATACTGTGACGTTGAATCATGACGTCAATAAAGGCTTAATGACGTCGACGTCATCCATCCAATAAAGCTAAACCGTTTCGCTTTAATATAATACTGTATACATGAACTTATTTAAAATGTAATAAATATTATTTAACTGATGAGTTAGATTATACGGAAATCATTCTGTCGATGTTAACAATTGTGTTATCCCGACGGGATAATTCTTCACGGATTTAGATCGCTCGTGTCTTTGCGTATATAGATCGCGCATGAAACAGTTCATTGCCAGGAGGGCAACATTCGAACTGTTTCACCCCTGTGACAACAATTGCGGCAAACAGTCAGAAATAACCATTTATATAGAGAGTTAGGTTATAATATACAGTTATTTCATGGGTGTTTTGGTAACAGTCAAAACTATTGTCCAAAGGTATCAGGCAACAGTTCCCTAGGTCGTCCCCGATACCGAGGGACAATAGTTTTGACTGTTTCAGAAATACCAATGAAATAACTGTATTTGATATCCTAACAGTTATTGCAAATCGGGATTAATTTGAGTTAGCTATAGGAAAAGAAAATCATATAAGTTTAATGATTTAATTATATTTCATAATCGCTAAATTATGGCTAGACCGAGGCAGTTTTCTCGGTAGAATTTTGAGAATGTACATACTTTACATATAAACAATTTTAGTATCGAAAAATAACCAATCATTGAAAAAAAAACGTCTTGCTTCGAGCTGAAAATGCACTTTTAAAAATACAGGAGAACAAAGCGGTTGAGAGTTGTGGTGCAATGAGCATGCAACCGGATCTCCATACCAAGGGATTTGCCTCGGTTAAATTTTAGGGCTGGCTAAAGGCCTGAAAATATTAATTTCTGACTCTGAACAAAAAGAACACTTACCGTGACGCTGAGTGATGACGTCAATAAAGTGATGATGACGTCGACGTCATCCGCCGAATAAAACTAAAACAGTTCGCTTATCGATGCAATATACATTATTTAAAATGTAACAAATAGATTATTTAACTGCTGGGTTGGATTGTACGGAAATCATTCAGTCGATGTTAATTGTGTTATCCAGACGCGATAATCCTTCGCGCATTCTGATCGCGCATGCAACAGTTCATTGTCAGGAGGGCAACAGTCGAACTGTTTCACCCCTGTGAGGTTAATAGCGGGAAACAGTTGGCAATATCTAATAACCATTTATATAGAGAGTTAGGTAATAATAAAAAATTGCTTCACGCTAAGGGTATGGGCAATTTATAAGGAGTGTAAACGTGAGGTATAATACAATATTTTACAGCATGCTATGAAGGTTTATAACAAAAGGATCGTTACTAGAGTAAGTGCTCATGAGATCACGATTTGTTGATATACTATATCTGCAGGATCACACTCGAGGCTAAAGCCACCCGAAGCCTCTCGTAAGACTCCTGCAGATATGGCATGTCCAGATGAGGAACGTCCAGAACACGATACTAAAGGAACAGTCCTATTGTATTATACCTCACATTAAAAGCTCATGATAAATCCCCATAGACAGCCATGTGTAATTTCTTACTATCGGACGTCAGGGTGATATTTCAGGGTGATATTTAATCGCTGGATGATGGTAAAAAAAAACACATGTGCAGAATGATGCGCGTTGGTGTCGGAGGCCTCATCGAGTCAGTATGATGAAATTTCTCTATTATCATCTTAACTTTAAAAGTACTTTACCGATTTCAATAAACAACCACTCCTTTTCTAACGTAAGTTATTACTAATCCAACGATTTATAAGATGTTTGAAGAAAACAAAATCTGGCAAAATGAAATAGAAAATGAAAATGAACGTTATTTTGGACAGATGGGATTTTCGGTATAATAAAATAAATATCACATTTATAAGTGGGTGATAGTAAGAATGTTAACCTTTCGGATATTGCGTATCACCATGGCTTTGCATCGGGCGATAATCATATCCGCAGGGGGATTATTATTACTATCACCCTCTCATGAATGTGATACTTATATATTAACATTTTGAAATAGGACGTAAAATGGCATGTTTTCGTCCAGTACCTGTGCGTTTTAGTAGTTTTACGACATTCTTTTAGTCTTAGCCCAGCTTTGTTTAATGTTTCGTTATTTCTTTTGGCGTTATTTCTTCAGCCCGGCTTTTTTTCGCGGCGATATATTGAAACGACGAAATGGCACAAACTCGACTCAAACATAGCTAACCATGTAAATAAATTGTTGAATCATCATGCAGTTAAAGTATAATTTTGTCAAAAAAATAATGAATTTTCTTTTCTTAACATAGTTCTAACATAACTCAATTCCACACTGTATAAATTATTTTAAATGTCAATCCAGTGTTAATATTATGCTATAAATATTGTATACAATTTCAAATTAAGCAAAATATCATCTATAGTTTATAATAAATTTCATTCAGGTGACCGAACATTCGAAATGACAGAATATTCATATTTTGTTCAGTTAAATATTTACCAATGGAAAAATTATATATAAATCCTACATATTCTTACTTCGCATTGGAACCGCCCAAGTTGTTGTTGTTTCATGTTTAACTGTCGCGATATGTTATTCCTCTGCTGAATAAATATACTCGTCACTAGGTACAGTTCAGACGGCGATTTTGAATCCGATCTTTCTCTGAATATCAATGGAGATTCTATTTTTATCACTATGACCATCACCACTATCACTACAAACGCCGTCACTAAGTTCCGCTTTAACCCTCTTAACGCCATTTTGCTTTTTTTCTTACACTGCTTTCAATATTGTTCAGCTCACTGTCGACACTGGGGTCTGCGTCTTTGATATGAAGGACTGTTTCGTCTCCGTGAATTGTGACAGCCTGGCATTAATTTATAACATAAACACAACATCCACGTCCTTGGTCAATAATTACGTGTTAAGGACTCACACCACTATTATCTCCCTTAAATATTCATGCTCTACAGATGTTCGTTAAACAAAACAAGTCCGCTTTTCTACATTTTACAGGATACATTGATTGGTTCTAACCCAACAGCATTTTAGGAAGAGATAACAGAAAAATGCAGATTGATATAAGATTTCTAGCTAATTCTGCCTCATTTTACACAGCATGGGTCTAATCACCACGGGGTTGTATTTTTTCTAAATTTTAATAGGTGTGACACCTATCAACATTTTGATAGGTGTGACACCTATCAACATTTTGATAGGTGTGACACCTATCAACATTTAGAAAAATTACAACTCCATGGCAAATGTATGCGGAAGTTGAAAGTATTTCTTTTTTTTTTCATATTTAAACCCGTTTTTTTTTCACAAGTCCTAGTTTGTACGGAAGGAAACAATGTATATGGATTGTTCTCAATCAAGTTTACATAGTCAGATCGTCGTAGATTATTAGAATGCATAGTCAGATCGTCGTAGATTCTTAGAACACCTCAAAAGAAATTACGACGTCAGCGTAGCACCACTAAATGTTTAAAATCCGCTAAATGTTAAAACTTCCGCTAAATGTTAAAATAACTTCTGCTAAATGTTAAAAATTACTAAACCTTACATGTTATAAAATTTAACATATAGCGTTTACTGGAATCCGTTCACCGCTAAAAGTTAAAAGTCAACAAAGTTGTCTTAAGTATGTATTGGTATGAACAGTGCTGTTTTAATGAACTCAGTTGCATGTTATAATGATATCATTGCGAAAGAAACATTAAAATTCTAAACTGGGTCCGAAAGTTCAACGCAGAACTGGCTTCGAATGTTGAACGCGGATGTGGGTCCGAATGTTCATCACCGAGCTGGATTCGAATGCTGAAGGCAGAACTGACTTCGAATGTTGAACGCAGAACTGGGTCAGAATGTTGAACGCAGAAACGGCTTCAGAACCAATCAATCATATTAAGTCGATAGAAGTTTTGTATAATATTTTAGATATTTTAAATACTTTGACGTAATATGGATTTGAATTGTTTTGCCGTATATAGGGCTAGCATCTTCAACCTCCGGGTCAGTAGACAAATATTAGCCGCCAGTTGGTTAGCTGCACACATGTTACGATGTGCAAACTACGGTGCCGTTGGGACCATCGTACCATCGCGTATCGACGATTACAGGTCGATGTGAGATGGCTCGATGGCGATGGTACGATGGCATGATTTTACGATGGGGATAGTACGGTGGTACGTTGGCGATGGTACGATGGTCCATCACGTTATCGCCATCCTACCGTCGTACCATTACCATCGTACAATCATCGACTTGTAACAACTTTACAAATAATTCGTATACACCAGTTAATTCTACCTAGGATGATGTTGTTTCCGCACATATCACTCGGTGCACTACTTTCAAGGCTGGTGTAAACGATCAGCACAATAAACTGCATACTATGTACTGGATTCCTAAATTACATAACAATCCATAAAGGCTCGCTTTATTTCGAATGCTAGTGCCTGCACCACAACAAACATCTCCAAACTTATAACTTCTTGTCTTACTGCCGTTAAAGATCACGTTAAACTATATTGTGATAAAACTGATGAAAACTCTGAGATTAATTTATTTTGGTCTATAAACAATTCAGGAGACGTTCTTGATTTCATTTTCAATAAAGGTCAAATTTCATCAATAAGCACTTATGACTTCTCTACACTATATACAACCTTACCACATCACCTTATTAAAGACAAACTAATTTCTCTTATTCAAAAAACATTCGCTACAGAAAATACTACATTTTTGGCATGTAATAATATAAAAGCGTTTTTTACTAACGGCAGTTTAGACAATTATACTATGTGGACTTGCTATGAAGTTTGTGAAGCACTCATCTTCCTATTAGATAATATTTTCGTCCGGTATGGAACTACCTTTTATAGACAAATTGTTGGTATCCCTATGGGTACGAACTGTGCACCACTTGTCGCAGATTTGTTCTTATTTTGCTATGAAAGGGATTTCATGTTGAGTCTTTCACCAGATACCAAGGCAGATGTTATTGAAGCCTTTAATGACACCTCTTAGTATCTGGATGACATATTGAACATTGACAACCCTTTCATTCCAACTATTGTTAATTATATTTATCCTAAAGAACTTCAGCTTAACAAAGCTAATATATCTGATAATAACGCTTCTTTTCTTGATTTAGATCTCTCGATTGAAAATGGTAAAATAATTAGCAAAATCTATGACAAGAGAGATGATTTTAATTTTGACATCGTTAATTATCCCCACTTGGATGGGGATGTTCCCCGAGCAACTTCTTATGGGGTGTATGTGTCTCAACTTATTCGTTTTTCTAGAACTTGTACTCGAGTTGAGGACTTTAATATTCTTAATCTTTGTATAACCAAAAAGTTACTCAATCAGGGTTACCGTTACCATAAACTTCGTAAAACCTATGCAAAATTATATTATCGTAACCCTGATCTTCTTTCCAAATATAAAAGTAATTTAAGGACTCTTCTGCGACAAGGGCTATCACAACCTGACTTCTATGGTGATGTGATTTATAAACTTCGTAAGATTCTTGGTCATGATCACTTTCATACTATCTTTGATAAACTTGTTAATTAGTTTATCAAAAGAGGTTATGACACTATCATTTTGCAACGTACTGCATGCTTGGTGGTGGACCCTTTTACAGTTCGCAACTATGCTTTCCTCTTTAATTGTACGATGACCGGACAGACTGTGGACACTATAATGACGCCTACCTAAAACCCATTGGGACGGTGGCGTTTGATGTTTGTATATGGTCTTTCTTGTCGTGCCCTTAATGGTTTATTCTCTTACTGCTCTGGCTTCTGCCAAGTCATTGAGTACCTTTATTGTGGCTTTCTAGGCTATTTTTTTTTTTGTATTATATTTACACGAGCATTGTTTGTGTTTTACTTATATTGCCTATTGATGCTGCCTTGTTGGTTAGAGATTAGATCATGGCGGGGATTTCTTTATTTACACTGTCCTGTTTTAATGGGATGACAGTAGGGTAAGTGTGAGGTTTGGTGCACCCTAGAACCGGTTAAAAACCCCAGCCGTGATGGTTTTTCCCTGTTTGCATGGAATTTGTACCACAGGGCCACTGGAATTAAAGAAAATTCATACAAAAGCTTTTTTTTAGCGCTTTTTGTTCGTTTTGCAATAACCGGTCTTGCCTGATGTTTACCCAACCATTGTTTATTGTTTATCCGCCGCTGGGGCTCCAAATAATACACCCACGTTTCATCTCCAGTGAGCAAGTCAAAATATTTCTAGGATGACAATTTTCATATTTTTTAAGATGTTTAGCACATTTTAAGCGTCAGGCCTTTGGTTCAGTTGACAACAAATGAGGGACCCATCTAGCACAAAGCTTCTTTAATTTCAAACAGTTGGTCAAAATGTGATGAGTTGTGCCTTCTGTGATTCCAATACTATTAGCTATCTTAGAAACTGTATACCGCCATCTTCGTCTACCATGGCCTTCACAGCATCAACGTTCTCCTTTGTTGCTGCAACAACAGGCCTGCCAGGACGGTTCCGCTCTTTAATGCTAAGTTTACCCCCCTTTAAATGTCTTAGCCCAACGAAAAACCGTTCTCAATGCCACGGCAGAACTGCCATGTACACGGCACAGTTCAGCATAAATAACTTTTGCAGGTACTTTTAAAGCAACCCTGGCTTTAATGTAAGCCCTAATTTCAATTTTTTCTTCACTATACATGAGTGCGCATAATTCAACAATGGATATCACCGTACTTGTTATCGGATTAAACCGCTATTTTGCATGTACGTAGTTAGTGGAATCGCCTTCGTATGTGATAGCCTTTCCTCCAGTCCCCACCGATGACGTAGGATTAAACAAATGCATACAGTGTAATCCCATCATCATAACGTTTTATTTGAGACATAATTACAAACAAAAAATATCCCCAATTAACCCCGCCCCACACACCCTGGGCCCGTATCCAAAGCTTTTTTTTTAAACACACTTTTCTATCGATTTAAGACGTCTTTTTAGTGTTGCTTAAATAAGGTTATGGATAAATAAAATCTACAGCTAAATAGTTATCTTAAAATAGATGGTTTGTAGTGACCCTTTGAGGTTAATAAAGATATTTAAAATATGTAAAAATCTTAAATTTTTTACTTAAGTAATATGTTCCACTTAAGTTGCTTATGAATACGGGCACTGGGCCCCCAGGCAGACCTCCGAGTTCGAAGTAAAAAAATTGTTTGACATGTTGTTTATCTTTCATAGACGATTACATATACAAAGTTATGTGCAAAAATATGGACAAATGACAGTGTAATTGAATTTGTAGTGTATTTGACCTTTGGACCACCCTGAGGGTCCCCGGGTGCGCAGCCAAACCTATTTTACTCTTGTACGCCGTCATCATATGGGGAAGTCATATCCTAAGTTTGGATGAATTTCGTTTAGTGGTTTAGGAGAAGATATGGTAACGGACGGACAAAAGAAGGCGATTTTATTATACTCTGTTTTTTTCTCTAAAACGTGGGTATAACTAGGCAAAATCTCTGCGTACACCGCATGTACAATTCAAAAGGTGTGCAACAAACATCTGGGTATATATAGGGGAGCAATGGGTATATATATCTGGGTATATATAGGGGAGCAATGAGTAAGTCACTCATCAAAATGCCATTTAATGGACATATTATTGATATAACGTCCCATAGTACACAGATTAGTGTAAAAATACAAATGTGTACAGAATACAAAATAAATGCATAAACAACAATATCCGTTAATGCAGACGTAATTTACAGTCCAAAAACCAACAAAGGGACGGAAAGACGTGGTGCAATCCTAGTTTTACCGGTCAAAATTGGGTAAATTGTGTTTGTGTACCACCTATGCATACATAGTTTTGCGATATATAAGAGAACAAACGAATTGTGTTTTGACTTTACTAAACGTGGACAAATAAATAGATGTACCTAGGCGAATGTTCAAGTTATCACTCCGCTTTAAAAACAAGAGGCCCAAGAGGGCCTGTTTCGCTCTACTGTCTGTACACATTTGGTGGAATTCAAGTGAAAACAAAGCATCCCTAAACAAGCAAGTCAAAATTTCCCTGAATCATACACCTGATGATATTTACAAAGATGAAACAATTGTCGCATTCCATTGATTATACGTAACTGTTCACGAATCATTGTTTTATACAATCAAATTGAAATACATGTGCATATCCGATGAAGCTTAGTCTTGCAATAATCTTGCTTACATTAATTTATATAGTACCTGGTTGTAACATTCCAGCCACCTGTTATGTTTATAAGTGATTAGTTAGATAACAATTTGTGATAGATAATTAGAGAACTAGATACTAGGCTATAATCTTGCATTGCATCCACATCTCCTAAACAAGAAATTGCAAATTAATTACACTACATGGACATCATGGTGAGTAACATATACAGAACTGGACAATAATGACAACAACAGACAAGCTGCCAACCAAAATGACGATCGGAGATGTGGACACTGTTTTATTGCACCATGTATTACCACCCAACGTCAAACTTGGCTTTTTAAAGGTGCAAACCCACACCCTAGAAATAGCAGTATCCGGAAAGTGAAATACAGGAAGTTTTGGAATATGATGTCCAATGCTGGAGCCTGGTATCTCTCAGAATATATAAAAATAAGCAAAGACTCCTAAATAGAGATAGGGGTCATGATGATAATGTTTGGACTCTTAGGGAGATTATGCCTTCATGTGTTCTGACAGAGGTCAGAATCCACCCGGTCAGCCATATATGGGACATAGGTGGAACTAGATAATATTTTCATGTTTTATGACACCTAACAAACGATTGTCATGTCTAATTTACAGATCCTTAATTAATTATATATTCTTAGATTCTAAACAAACAATACCTGACATTTGTATTCACTATCAGTCGTATTCACAAAAAGGAATAAAGTTTAAATTGGAAGTATACTGCTTTTATAAAGGTAAAAACAATATTCACTACACAATTTTGACCAATATCCTACTGCAGTAAAGTGTGCCTATTCACAGGAGAATATATACACCATGCTTGATGAGAAGGTTGTTTACATCACATGACTTGGGTCAAAGGTTGTTTCAATTTGAAATTTTGATGGATTTTGGACATTTCAAAGTATTATTTCTCATCTATTCCATGACATTTCTTAAAAATGAATAATTGTTTGTGTAGTTTATATGTTTCCCTACAGTTGTGCTTTTTTAAATAAAAAACACAACTTAAAAATATGGTTTTGTAGACAAAAATCTCTGAATTCAACAATGTGCCAAAAAAGAGCCACCATTTGAAAATAGGCTCCTCCCCTTCCTTTTTATAGAAAATCTTGGTGTTTAAAAAATGAAAATATGTCAAGCAAGCTTATAATTTCGTAACAGAATGAAGTCGATGGGACCCCATCGCAAATTCCAGCGACCGCATTTAACAGTTCAGGCCAAGTATTGAAAAAAATGAATTGGGTTTTAGGCGCACCAACACATGAACGGTTATATGGCGCCTAACAGGAATGAACATGCCAGGCTCATTCTCTATTTACATCAAGAAGAAATATGGAGAATAGTCAGGGGCGGCGGAGAGTGGAGGGTGTCCTTCCACTCTGCATTTGACAGTGTGTTTGTGAGATTGCGGTGGTTGTAGTCTATCCCGGCAACCACACGGGGTTCAGGCCAAGTAAGTGTATGTATGGTAATAGAGTGAGGATCTCAACTGTTTCCAAGTTACGACTCAGGGTCTATGTCCCAAAGGATGGTGATGGACAACGGGGAAATGCTGGTTGGATGGTTGTATCCGTCTGTTCATGCCCATTAAGTGTATATATGGTTATAGGGTGGAAATCTCAACGGTTTCCAAGTTATGACCCAGGGACTATTTACCCAGGGGTGGGGACAGATCCCGGGCCGATGATGGTTGGAAGGTTGTATCCATCTGTAATGCTCAGTAAGGGTATGCGAAGTTATAAGGTGGTGATCATTGGTTTCCAAGTTATCACCCAGGGGCTATGTCCCAAAGGGTGCGCTTTGACCGCAAGGTCAATGCTGGTTGGATGGTTCTATCCGTCTGTTGATGCCCATTTAGTGTATATATGGTTATAGGGTGGAGATCTCAACTGTTTCCAAGTTATGACGCAGGGGTTATTTCACCAGGGGTCGGAGAAAACCCCAGGCCGATGATGGTTTGAAGGTTGTATACATATGTTCATGCTCAGTAAGTGTGTATTTGGTTATAGGGTGGGATCTCAACAGTTTCCAAGTTATGACCCAGCGACTATATCCCTAAGGGTGAGGATAGACCCCAAGGCCGCTGCTTGTTTCTTGAAGTTTTCCATCTGTTCATGCCCATTAGGTGTATGTACGGTTATAGGGTGTGGTTAACGGTTTCAAAGTTATTAACTACGGGCTGTGTCCCAAGGGGTGAGAAGGACCCCGGGACCGATGCTGTTGCTGGATGCTGATGGGATGCTTGTTTCTGCTGTTCATGCCCAATTAGTGTAAAACAGTGGTTTTATTCAGACCCAGTCGAGGTTCAACATTCGGGCCCAGTTCGGGTTCAACATTCGACTCCAGTTCCCCGTCACCGGTTACAAGATTCATTGTTTGCCATTAGAGCTGTACAGGCCCTCTTGGACTTATTGTTATAGATAATGATTTGCGAGTGGGGTGGAAGGCGCACTTCATGCCCCACATCAATTACTGCCGTTATTTATTATGATAGCAAGCATATAGGCATCGACTTGTCCGTCCATCAGTCAGTCTGTCACGTTCAGTCAGAGCGCTTCCTACAGTTTTCAGCGGATTTGTATGGAAGACGGATGCGGCCATTTCGCCTTTTCGACTTTGCGACTTTTCGCCCTATTAACAACCATTTCCATGAGGCGAAAAGTCGCAAACCCGAAAAGTCGCAAACCCGAAGGCGAAAAGTCGCCAAATCGAGATTTTGGTGCGAAATTTCGACTCGCAAAGTCGAAACCCGAAATTGTAAAATTTCGTCCAAAATCTCGGGATTGCGACTTTTCGCCTTCGACTTTTCGGGTTTGCGACTTTTCGCCTCGAGATATAGTCTTGACACGTTTATATGTAGGGCCCCATCTATATTTATAGCAAAGGAAAAGGATCAGCTGGCCTCTATAATAACTTCTTTATTATTTAACCGAAGTAGTAAACGCATATATCATTAGAAAGCGTCGACCATGTATTTTTTTAAACAGTAAAAATATCTAAAGATATTTAAATTAGGACGCGAAATAAGTGATTAAATGAATGCAACTCATACATCTATCAGAATCACAAATTTGACCTATTTTGATCGCAAAAAACACCTGGCTAGGAATTATTTAATAGAGCTTTGATTCTGTAATATCTTGAAATATTTATTTAGCTGAACATGCTGAAGATAACTACTTTCCAAAACAGTGAGGAAAATTAAAATCGTGTAAATTTTGTCAAAGTTATTAGCTGTATATATACATGGTAAACTGTGTTGTCTTTAACGCGGTTCGGAACACCTGGCCCCAAAACAGTTTTATGAAGTAATTGAGAGTTATTATCTGGGTTTAAATATATTTAAAGCCTGTGTTATGTAGTGTATCTGAATTTAAAAATGAATAATATGTGTTTATAAATGAAAAGAGTTGAATTGCTGAGCAAAGATAGTTGTATTTGTTGTTAAATATGTATATACATAGTGTCCCATCTGGACGTGTATTGTTAACTCGTTATTGTGTATATGCCGTTTGAACAACTCCATGAAGGACAATGGTTTACGCAAGATTTATGGAAACATCCAATGGAACGGGCCCTATATGAGTTATCACCCCAGACGGAACATAATGTATTGCCAGGCTTCACAGGGTCGTCAATCTGGCCCCGTAATCTGCATTGGCAGTAGATTGTATTTATTGTTGATTCGTAGACTGGCATTTTCAACATTTTCCTAACTTTTGGAAACAATGAGCATAAATTGGTTTCCGGCTCCCAGTTCCCGGTTCCCGGCTCCTTATTAGAATCGAATTGGGAACCAGGAAACTGGGAACTAGGAACTGGTTCCTGGTTCCCGATTCCTAGTTCACGATTCGAACCCAGTGACAAATTGAATAATATCACCTTGATTTTCATATTGCACATATCCCAGCTTTTTGAAAACGACATGGGATGTTATAAATTTTTCAAAATTAAAGTAGGATGCTATTTTCAGAGTTATGTCTCCGAAATATCAGTTACTATGATACTTTATAATTTCCACATAATTTCAGCAGGCTTGAACACGCACAGAAACCAGTTCCTTATTCGCACCGAACCGAATATTGTATGTTGCATACTGTGATGTAACGTAAATAAGTAAATAATACTGATGCACATCTTCGCTCGAGAGACAATTAAAAGCAACGATTAGAGGTGTAACATTAATATAATAAATGGTGTTTTGCGTCTTGTGACCTTCAATTGTGCACGAAATATGGTGAAAATGAATACTTTTATTTCAAGATTCTTAAAGCAGTTCCATTGCATGTATCAATGTCATGTTTAGATTATGTTAAGAAAATGAAGTTTGTGTTTAAAGGGACCCGATCTGAGGGAGTGTCATGAAAACACTCATAGGCATCAGAATCATATGAAGTTTGTATATGTATTATATTAAGGCGCATGCTACTATTGTTCATGAAAACGTTTGGTCTGGAAATGTCTACTGCAGTTGCTGAATCATAAATAATAATTTTAAATTAAGTTTATATTGCTAATAGTTGTAGATATAATTCAAATAAAGTGATTGTCGATCACAGCACAAGCATCATTTAGAGACTTAAAGCCTTATGTGAATTAATATTAATGATTTACACTACAAACTAGCCGAGACGTCCGGTTTTCCAGACAGAGCTTTGACATTAACAATAATTAAATCATATGGAGCAGTTTAGTGCTGAATAAACGCAATGGCACCATAGATCCTCACTGCACCATAAACAAAGAGGATAGTAACTATACAATGAAAAGGACAATACACAACACAAAGAGTGTGAAGACCGGGTTACCGACTTGAACAGTCTCGATCAAACCGAGACTGCAATATTTCGTATGTGTCGTGCTCGGCGGTTTCCAAAAGTCCATTATCATACTCTTTTTTACATACAAATTTAATCGATCACAATCTGGACAACCTCATCACTTCGAGATTTTTTTTTATCGCACGCCTGCTTATCTGGAAATCATCCGCCTTATACTCTTGGTTTTTCCAAAGCAGTGCAGGTGGTGCGATTTCCGCGCGTGCGTACATCCTCCGCCTTATACTCTAGGTTTTGCCAAAGCAGTGCAGGTGGTGCGATTCGCGGGCGTGGCGTACATGATACATGGTATTTATAATATACTATTGAACCTGCCAAGAATAATATTGAATAGTAATGAAAAAGTTAAAATAGCGGACAAAACAATCACTTCTCCGCTTCAGATTTTCTGCAGACATAAAGTTTAGCTTTTTTTATTTTTCTGCCGACAAAAAGCGCCGCGCGGACATAAGTTGATTGACTGCATACAAAAATCACTGTGCAGACAAAAAGCGTCCCTTTTTCAGAGTTAATGCGGACAAGAAGTGTCCAAAAAGCGTGAATTTTACAGTTTTTTTGCGAAGAAAAAGCGCTGCGCGAACAAAAAGCATCACTTTTTCAGATTCTGTGCGGACAAAAAGCGCTGCGCGGACAAATAGCGTAATATTTTCTCTTTTTTCTGCAGACAAAATGCGCTGTGCGGATAAAAATAGTCACTTTTTCAAATTGTGTGCGGAAAAAAGCGCTGCAGACAAAAAGCGCCGCGCGGACAATAACACTGTCACAACACTCTTTGACATGTTATTTGTTTTCAATTTGACAATGCCATCATGCAATTTATAAGTGTTAATTCAGTTTATGTAGCATAACATAAAATAGCCATAAAGTCATATCGCACACATATAGTTCAGGTTCAACCATTTTCGGCAAACATGCTTAATTATGTACTGTAATTATTTTGAATGCATTTTAACGGCATAATAGAAATATTTACTTAATTTTGCTTAGACCTAAGAGAAACCAGTTTATTAATTGTTGGCAATCTGCAGAATTTTATTTCAAAATTAGAGTAATACACGGATACTAAACATTTACTCTAGCTCTTTTTAGAAACGAGAGTCAATGACATTTCCGAGGTAGAAACAAGGACACAAAGACAACACACACAACAGAGGGTGAGTTCAACTCGTTATTTTTCATTATATCATAAATCAAACGATTTATTTCAAAAATTGGGGGAAGCTATTCCAATTATATGTGTTCAAACCATGTACATGTTACAAACATATTGCCAGTTATTGTTTAATTGTTGTCCTATGTATTGTATACGTGTGGGAGGTCTTTGTGTTTTCTTCGACATATCGCACTTTTCTGTGCATATTTGTATTTATTCATGAAAGTCAGTTGTGTGTATACGTGGAGATGAAAAGCCAATCATATATTCTTTATACAGTAGAATTTAATATGAGAAAACAGGGCTTAGAGGATTTAAGGTAAAGTTTGGGTAAGAGTTGGAGTCAATCATCCGGAGCTAAGGTCAATGACACGGAGTTAGCGTCAATGCTAATGTATTTGGTGTACAATATATAGTGTTAAACTCTATTGGCATAGACCATAGTTTGTAGAATCTTAATCTTGATCTGTAAAGCTAAAACATCAGAAGACATGTAAAGCTGCGAACATGCGTTAACAGGAAGATAATTAAGTTTCTAAATGTCTTCCTGTAACATTTCCATGTATATATAGAAGTGTATTGCTCTCTGATTTAACGGATAATTTCAATAACAGGTCTCACTGTGCTGTAGCTAATGGTGAAAAATCAGTTGGTCTTCTGTCATCTTGGGTGAACCACAAGGCATTGTGTTAGGTCCGCTACTGTTCTCGCTGTACATAAATGATATGACTAAGGGTATCCAGTCAGAAATTCGACTGTTTGTTGATGATTGTGTGTGTTATAGACCCATTAAAATGAGGAAGATCGGAAAAGCTTACAGGAAAACATAGACAATTTAGGCATATGGGCAAGGAAATGGGACATGATGTTCCAGCCTAGTAAATGTTATTATATCAGAAGATTTAAGGTGGAATGCACACACAGTGAATGTTTGCACCGGAGCAAACAGAACCCTAGGTCTACCAGAAGGATTTTATCAAGTTGTCCCCGCAATGTTAAGGTTTGGTCCCACATATCTTAAAGTATGCAGATGCGGTATGGGACCCCCATTGTATAGGTTTCAGGAGGAGCTGGAAAGGGTACAGAACCGAGCAGCTCAATTTGTTTTGCCCAATTATTGTTATGACCTGGTAGCATTGTATCCGTAATGAGCTAGGATGGAAACCACTAAAGGAACGTAGGAAGGACGATTGATCCTCCTATATAAAATGTTGAAAGGCATGGAAAAATTCCCACAAAGGATCTGGTCAGCCCAACAAGAAAAAGGAATGACTCGTCATGGGCTGGCTTTCTTTCCATATAATATTTGCTAGCAAAATTCTTATCAATATAGTTTCATCCCAAGCACACTAAGAGATTTGAATGCAATCCCAGCATCAGTTATCGACTCTGCCGAAAGCTGCCAAACCAGGTCACTTTATTTGTCAGACTGTCAAGTCTGATCAATCTCTCTTCCCGTTAACGCATTTGCGGTACTTTACATAGCTTCCGACATTGCACATTAACATAGCAAGATCAAGATTCTATAAAATATTGTCTATGCCAAGATCTTTTATCACACATTCACTATTCACCAAATACCTTAGCATTGACGCTAGCTCCGTGTCATTGACCTTAGCTCCGGATCTTTGACTCTCTCTCTCTCCCTCTTACCCACAATTGACGATAAATCCGCTATACACTGTTTTTTTACATTAAATTATAATACTGTGTCATGATCACATGATGGACTTTTCATCTCGACGTATACACACATCTGACTTTCATGAATAAACACAAATATGCACCGAAATGGGCGATCTGCCGAAAAAACAACAACACAGAACTCAAACACTTATAAAAGACCTAGGTATAAAATTAAACAATAATTGGCAATACTTTCGCAACAAGAACACATATAATTGCAGGGTGCATTTATGAAATAATGAAAAACAACGAGTTAAACACAACCTATGTTGTGTTGTTTTTTTTTGCCGTAATACCTCGGAAGTTTCATTGACTCTCGTTTCCATATATCTCCAAAAAGAGCTAGAGTCAATGTTTACTACCCGTGTAATACACATGGCTATTATAAACCCTTATAAATTCTGCCTTTAGCCAATTAGTGATTTGTTGAATATCCGATTTAACAAGCTCAATTTTACACTAAGATAGTGCCAGGGGTTTTAATTCTGATGCTCAACTACGAAAATATGACTATATGAATAATTGCATTGCAATTTAGTATGAGCAGTTAAAGAACACTTTAAGAATTGTTTATAACTTTATTAATTATCATGTTTCTAACTATAAGGGTACTCATCAGAGTCAAATAATACATCATGTCAGTAAAGAAGGCACTACGTTATGCATATAATTATGTGTGAAATTGAATACCGAATTGGATCCGAAAGTTGAATACCGAACTGGGTCTGAATGTTGAGCACCGATCTGGGTCCGTGTGCTTAAACCGGAACTTAATGCGAATGTTGAATACCGAACTGGATCCAAATGTTGAATAGCGAACTGGATTTGAATGTAAAACCCCGAACTGGGTCCGAATGTTGAATATCGAACTAGGTCTGAATGATGAACCCCGAGCTATGTCCGAATGTTGAACCCTGAACTGGGTCAGAATGTTGAATCCCGAACTGGATCCGAATGTTGAATATCGAACTGAGTTTGAATGTCAAACTCCGAACTGGGTCCGAATGTTGAACCTGAACAAGATCCAAATGGTGAATCCTGACCTGGGTCTGAATGTTGAATACCGAACTGGGTCCGAATATTGAACCCCGGACTGAGTCTGAATGTTGAACCCCGAACTGGGTCCAAATGTTGTACCCCGAACTGGGTCTGAAGATTGAATGCTGTACCGGGTCCGAATGCTGAACACCGAACTGAAACCGAAATTTTAACCCAGATGGGTCCGAAAGTTAAGCTCCGAACTTGGTACAAATGTTGAAGACGGAAATAGATCCGAATGTTGAATACCGAACAGGGTCCGAATGTTGAACCCCGAACTGGATTCGAATGTTGAACCCTGAACTGTGTCCGAATGCTGAACCCGAACTGGGTCCAAATGTTGAATCCCGATCTGGGTTTGAATGTTGAATACCGAACTGTATGGGCGGCCATCGCCGCCAAAAGTATGTATTTAATGAATCATCCAGTCAAAGATGAATTAATTCATCGGGATTTTATTTAAGTCAATGTAACTTTAATTGATTCACTACTTTTTTTGAAACCATCTAATCAAACTTAAAACAATCCGATGATTTGTGAAATAATCCGGAGTGTTTTTTCAAACCATCTTATTGAACTTGAAACGATTCAATGCAATGCTAAACAGTTCAGTCGGAAACATGAATCAAAGCAAGAGAATGTGAACCAATTTAAAAATAACTCAAATTTACCGATACGTGAAAAAATCTATAGGAACTGAATTAATGCAAGACCAAAGCACTCAATTCAATGACAGCAGAATCAATTTGACATAAAGACAAATGGCCGATACTGAACAGAATTAATACGATGTAAAGTGAATTAATTCAGTGCATTCCCAAACAGTTGGCGTGGGCGCCACTTGCACATACATAAGCTAGAAAAGTTACTTCCCTTGATAAGAGTTCCATGCGGTGTCCTGTTAGTGCCATCTTACCATCGCGTCGATGGTAAGCTGCGATGGTAAGATGCGATGGTCGATGGTAAGATGTGATGGTAAGATTCGATGGTAAGATGCGACGATAAGATGCGATGGTCGATGGTAAGATGCGATGGACCATCGACTATCGCATCTTACCATCGACCATCGCATCTTAACATCGCATCACTCGTAATGTAAATTAGGCCTCTTCTTCGTTTCCTCTCTCTCTCTCTCTCTCTCTCTCTCTCTCTCTCTCTCTCTATGTACATATATATATATATATATACATATATATCTCAATATAATCTCAGGTTTGTCAGTGAGACGATTTTATTAAATATTAAATTGATAAATATGTTAAGACGAGTGTAATGAAAACTATTAAAGCCATGTTGGGTTGGTTTGGGTGATCAATACCTGCTTTGTTTAATTCTAATTAATTTTATATGATCGTTCAACTTAGGCCTTGCCAACAATTATGTGTGTTTAGGATAACCCAGCCCTACCTATTTGGTCGAGTGAAACCTAGCAATTTGTTTCCAATTTATCAGAAAAATATAAAAAGCAAGGCTGTTTTAGGTAAAAAATGATATGTAGCTATATAAAAAAAAGAGAAAATAAATCCGTACCTACACTACCTACTTTTCTGGCATATTACCAAAAACACACATATTTTTTGTTTGGCCTTATTACGGAATTATAGCTCACCTAAGGACGCGTTCAATCTATCAGACTTCAAACTTCGGAATTTGGGAATTTAGAATTACGGAATTCAGAAGTACAACACATTTGGCATTGTCACCTTTCTGTGACTGGGTTTGAGTAGGTTCCAGTGGGGAAAGGAAGGGTGGCAGGGAGCACGCCTATAAAAATCTTCAAAAAAATACTCACCAACCTCGAATTGCGGACATCCTTGTAAAAACCTGGATCAATACAATGTATGCGGATTGACTAGATAAATTCCAGACAGCCCCTGCCCCACCAAGCTCTTTTTTCTTTAGGCCTTCAGACAACTAATAAAATGTAAGTATGCTTGACCTTAAAAGGTGAGGCACTGCATGTTTTATGCATAGTTATAATCAATTAGTGTCATTTAAAAAGTTGATTGTGAAATGTGTCCGCTTTCCTTTATATAAGTATGTTCCATGTGCTCCTCCAATGTATGCACTCCTCACTCGCCCACAAACACTTGTTTACAATATTCGGGAATGGAAAATTTGGTCAAGTTCGATACCAAGAGTGGTCGTAGCATGTGTGTCATAAGTCGATGGTAAGATGCGATGGTAAGATGCAATGGTCGATGGTAAGATGCGATGGTAAGATTCCATGGTAAAATGCGATTGTCGATGGTAAGATGCGATGATCGATGGTAAGTTGCGATGGTAAGATGCGATGGTCGATGGTAAAATGCGATGATCGATGGTAAGTTGCGATGGTACGATGCGATGGTAAATGGTAAGATGTGATGATCGATGGTAAGATGCGATGGTCGATGGTTCATCGCATCTTACCATCGACCATGGCATCTTACCATCGCATCTTACCACCGCATCTTACCATCGACCATCGCATCTTAACATCACATCTTACCATCGACCATCGCATCTTACCATCGCAACTTACCATCGACCATCGCATCTTACCATCGATCATCACATCTTACCATCGACCATCGCATCTTACCATCGCAACTTCCCATCGACCATCGCATTTTACCATCGACCATCGCATCTTACCATTGAAACTTACCATCGATCATCGCATCTTACAATCGACAATCACATTTTACCATAGAATCTTACCATCGCATCTTACCGTCGACCATTGCATCTTACCATAGCATCTTACCATCGACTTATGACACACATGCTATGTCGAACTTGACCCTAACAAGACACTGTATGGAATGCTTATCAAGGGAAGTAACTTTTATAGCGTATGTATGTGCAAGTGTCGCCCCCACACAACTGTTTGGGAATGCACTGAATTATTTTACTTTACATCGTATTAATTCTGTTCAGTATCGGCCATTTGTCTTTATGTCAAATTGATTGTGCTGTCATTGAATTGAGTGCTTTGGTCTTGCATTAATTCAGTTTCCTATAGATTGTTTCACGTATCGGTAAATTGACTGGGTTACTTTTAAATTGGTTCACATTCTCTTGCTTTGATTCATGTTTCCGACTGAACTGTTTAGCATTGCATTGAATCGTTTCAAGTTCGATTAGATGGTTTGAAAAAACACTCCGGATTATTTAACAAAGCATCGGATTGTTTTAAGTTTGATTAGATGGTTTCGAAAAAAGTAGTGAATCAATTGAAGTTACATTGAATTAAATATAATACCGATGAATTAATTAATCTTTGACTGGATGATTTATTAAAAACATACTTTTGGCGGCGATGGCCGCCCATAGAACTGGGTTCGAATTTTGAACCTCGAACCTCGAACTATGGCCGAATGTTGAATCCCTAAATGGGTCAGAATGTTGAGTTCCGAACTGGGTCCGAATGTTGAAACCCGTACTGGGTCGGAATGTTGAATATCGAACTGGGTCCGAATGTTGAACCCTGAACTAGATTTGAATGTTGAACTCAGAAAAGGGTCCGAATGTTGAACCCCGAACTGGGTCTGAATATTGAATACCGAACTGGATCCGAATGTTGAATACCGAACTCGGTTCGAATAATGAACTGCGAACTGGGTCCGAATGTTAAACCCCGAAGTTGGTCTGAATGTTGAATACCGAAATGGGTCCGAATTATGTTGAACCCCGAACATGATTTGTTTGTTGAAACCCGAACTGGGTCCGAATGTTGAACCTCGAAAAGGTTCAAATGTTGAAAATCTAACTTGGTCCGAATGTTGAACCGAAAACTTGGTCTGAATGTTGAATCAGAACTGGTTCCGATTGGTCTGAATGTTGAACCCCGAACTGGGTATAATTTTTAAACATCGAGATGGTTCCGAATGTTGAACCCCGAACTGAGTTCAAATGTCTAACCCGAACTGTGTCCGAATATAGAACCCCGAACCGGGTGTGCATGTTGAATACCGAACTAGGTTCGAATGTTTAACCTCTGTTTGATATGAAAGTTGAATTTCAAACTGGCTCCGAATGTTGAATACCGAACTGGGTTTGCATGTTGAACTCCGAAATGGATCCGTATGTTGAATACAGAACTGGTTTTGAATGTTGAATCACGAACCATGAACCAACCCCGTGCCAACTTCACACATACAAAACTGTGTTTTCTAGTTATTTTATTATGCTAATTTACTGTTTTGATTGCACATTATTGATATTTTGTTCAAACAAAACATTTCAAAACTAATCTGTTTTGATGGGTTTTTTTTGTATTAACCAATCGGGCTAAGTATCACAGCGTGCCTTTCCTTCATAAAAACGACAACAGAAACCTAAATTGTTTGTGTTTCAAAAATGATATATAGGGTCCTATAGAAACCACAGCGTCCGAACGCAATGACATCGTAGGTCCGGACTATACTGCAAACACGGACTTGACAATACAATGAAAGAGACAAAAAACAATAGAAAGGGTGGTGAAGACAGGGTTACCGACTTGGAACGGTCAATAGGCAATAAGGCCTACTGGTTAGCTTGAATCGATTTTATGTGCCCACAATCCTCGCTATTATCCTGTCTTAAGCGCCCAAATAGACAAGACAGTGTAAACAAAACTGCATCCCATCAAAAGGAATTCTCTAACAATAAAGTCCACATCCAGAGAAACTAACTAAAGAAACAGATAACAAATAATAAACATCTCAGGATGTATCCAGAATCAACTTCGTTTGGATGAATACTTTTAAATTTATCAAGATACCATTAACGGACGTGTACTTGCTCTATTGACGCATACGAATCACAGTTTTATACCCCGGAAGGTACGCATATTGACATGACTTTCTCCTTTCCTACAACAAAAAAAGCATTGCCGAAATAAACAAATTATGGAAGTCAAGTTATAACGTAATCGGTTTTCGTGCGCCAAAAATGTTCTTTTTAGTGTTAATTCAGTGATCGGGACAGCCGGGAGGAACAGTTGATTTAATAAGACAGAGAAAACGTTCTAGTATTATCGACTTCGAACCAGGAATTATCATAATTCAAATCGGAACTAATGACTTTTGTAATGCAGCTGTGACATACGATTGAGTAGCAAACAATATCGTCGATTTAGTTGAAATCTTGATGAATGAATACAATGTTCTGTATGTGGCAGTTATGCAAATTTTACAAAGGATCCCACCAACATGTCGTATCGACTGTGTATGGTTTAATGCTCGTGTTGACATTACCAATTTACTTCTGAGCGAAAGATTACACCGGATGGACAACAACGCCTGTTTATGGCGACACATGGGTTTCTGGGACAACTCATGTAAACAACAGGCTTTTGCACCAGATGGGGTACACTTGTCTTACGCGGGTCAGAAGAAATACTTCAAACATATTCGGACAGCAGTTGTGTCAGCCCTGAAGAGATAAGCTACTAGTACACTTGAGGGTCACTGAACGTTCCCTGCCAGGTACCAAGTACTAATTCAAGTTTATACATTTCCAGAACTGTTTGGCCTATATATGATCACCATGATCATTTAGTGACCATTTAGAATCACCATGACTGTTTGATGACCATTCAGAATCACCATGACTGTTTGGTGCAAATTAATAATTGCCCTGACTGTTTGGCTTATACATCACCATAACTGTTTGGTGACAATTGTGAACTGCAAATGACTGTTTGGCTGCTGTATCACCATGACTGGTTGGTGAAAATTATGAATTGTCATGACTGTTTGGCTCATACATCACCATGACTGTTTTGGTGAAATTTAAGTACTGCCATGTCTGTCTGCCTTACACATCACCATGACTGTTTGGTGACAATTTCGAACTGCCATGACTGTTTGGCTGCTACATGTATATCATCATGACTGTTTGGTGAAAGTTAAGAATTGCCATGACTGTTTGGCTAATACATCAACATGATTCTTTGGTGAAAGCATACCCAACTATGTACCTCCTAGAAATAAAAGCTTGCCTCCAGTATTGAAAACAAATAGGTTTTAAGGCGCACCAACACATGAAATGTTATATGGCGCCTAACAGTAAGAAACTGCCAGGCTCATCCTCCATTTACATCAAGAAAACTATGTAGAATGTGCCTAGAACCTTCATACCTGCAGAACTGCAGATGTGCTGCAAATAGCAAAGGATGCGTGCGTGCGTGCGTGCGTACTATGGGTGGGTAGTGGGTGGGGTGGTGGTGGGGTGCGGGGCGGTCCCGATGCATTTAGTATGAATTAAGTGTGTTATTGTAACGAAGTATTAAGTAAGAATTATACTGGACTTCTCCACAGAATCCATCAACTATCGATTCTTACAGATTCTGGCGGTAAAGAATACTAGTTCTTTCCAGGAAAAAGTTAATGGTCTGCATCCACAACTACAACATCGACCATCATATATTGCCTAACATGTGCTGAAAATGACGTAGAACATAATGCAACCAACCAACTATCAAGCTTCACTGTTCTTTCATTTCCAAACTATAGCTCTTTAGACTCAGGTTAAGATGTTGGCTGTGTAAATTAATTACAATGTTTATAAACGTTGGTCCTTTTTTACAAGCATTTAGCAAATAAATAATGATATTGTATTTAAATGTAAGGGCCAAATATACATCACACTGACGGTGATTAAAGTGGATGTTTACAACTGTCATAAATCCTGAAATATCGTGTCAAGACGGATACAATATATCCCGTGTCAAATGTTAAGGTACTCTTGGGATTGTACATAGTTGTGGACGAGAAAGGGTTTAAATAGGCAGCAAGGCATCACCTTAGAAGATGACGTATATCCATAGGTGTAAGCGATTGTCTTTAGAACATCTGTCATAAATGATGAAATTTCGTGTCAAGATGTGTACAATATCCCGTGTACAACTGCGTTGAAACTCTGGGGTGACGAAAGGCCTAGCTCGGAATCACTCTAACTATGGTGTGAACGATGTAATTGTTTTATAACACCTGTCATATATAATGAAAACGGTTGTTTATGCTAATTGTTGTAGAGTTAATCGCATTTTAAATATAGAACATGGGATTATTTTCAAAAACACACATTTTGGATGTTGGATTTTATATTAATGTGATTTTGTTTTCAAGTCCACAAATAATACCGAGCACAAACATATTATTGTTATTAGGTATGTGTGCCGAGACAACGCGGGATTCTTCTTGGGGATCAAAAGGTAGAGAGAAAATAATCCTTAGAACTACATACACACACATACACACACACACACACGATTTTGTTTTATATAACCGAAGCGCAGTGATTGTATTAGTGGCCTTGACATTCGGGAGGTCGTGGTTCAATCCCCGACCGCATCATACCTAGGATTTGAAAAATTATTGTAGTAGTCACCTGAAACCCTTAGCTGACAAGCTTATTTACTGGGTAATGTTACGTCCGGCTGGTGGGTTATCCTGTACTACGGCGTAGTATTCCAGTGTGACAGCACTATATATGCTACAAGTAGACACTACTACACACACATACATTCAAAGTAGTTCAAAATCAGTTGTTCCTATACCTTTAGGATGTTCTATCGGTTCACACATACGCACGCACGCACGTGTTGTTTTTATATGTCAGATCTGTCTCTCTCTCTATTATTTATTTGGTGTCGAGTTATCTTATTTCTTTCCAATCGTTTACATGTTCCTGATAATATATTGTGTATATACATATATCTAATATAACATAACCATGGGTAATTAATACCCTGTTACTGTTAAAAAAGAGTATGATAGAAACGTCACAGAGCAGAACAAACATGCATTTGTTTGAAATATTATTTCAATAAAACATGTAAAGAACATAAAAGTACACACACCTCTCTATGTTGCTATTCTAAAACTGGAAGTATTAAATATGTTAAACTAGTAGATTGACATGATTGAAGCAAGTTAATTTTATTCGTCATTAAAAACATTTCTATTAAAAACAAATAAAATAATGATATATGATATAACTTTTTGACCAATTCATGATTAAACATAATATTAACATGACAACATAAAATATAAATTTCCATATATCAGTATTTCACTCAGAGCCTCCACGGAGTGGCATAGAATGCTTTATTATATAACCTATCAATAGACGCGTTTTCATTGGCTAAAAAGTAATTTTTTAGAAAAAATATCTAGCGATATTGACCTGTTTTTTTGATATTGACCTGTTTTTTTGATATTGACCTGTTTTTTTGATATTGACCTGTTTTATATAATTGTTTTTTTGATATTGACCTGTTTTATATAATTGTAAATTGAGGGTTATATAATAAAACAGTTATGGACTTTTCAGCTGTTATACATGATGTTGATATGCACCAAAAAATCATTATTGACCTCGGCTATCGCCTCGGTCAATAATGATTTTTTTGGTGCATATCACATCATGTATAACAGCTGAAAAGTCCATAATTGTATAATATTGAATAGAGGAAAGTACGAGACAAGAAAGCAGAAAATCATCAACATTGTAAACAATACAATGAAATAAAATTACTTTATACTTTTAATATTCCAATTTTATAAATATTCGTCGTGTGAGCCGAAGAATACATTTGACTTTCGTTTTTATTGTTTTGCTAGGAAATACACATATAGAACCGGTGACATTAATATTGCAACCTCCCCGATAATATAGGCCACCAATTTGTCGGTAGACATACAGCTAATATAACTCCTGCCTCTTGGTGGTCGCATTTAGCAACCTTGAAGGCCTTAAGCCTTGCTGTGGCAGCCATTGCCGGGTAAAAGCAAGCGTAAATATCCGACCGAGATCCACCAATCGCAGTATTTCCGTCGGACTAAGGCTTTGACGAATACAGAACGAAAACAGTATCGTCATCATCGCGGTACAAGAGATCGAGATATTCTTTTTCTTCTTTTTTTTTTTCATTTACTTCTTTTGACAAAATGGAAAACAAGGTTAGGGGAGACAAAATATAGGGTCGGTCGGGAACCTGAAGCACGACTATTTATTTTCTTGGCCTAACAAACTACTCTAAAGTATTTCTCCTCGTATGACTATTATACCATTGGAGTATTTTACCAGAGTAACGGTAAAGTTTATAAAGAGGGAACATGCAAATGTAAACTGTAGACAGACATTAGAATAAATTTGCTGTTTGAACAATCTCATTAAAATAAGAATCGTAACATCATTTACTAAGATGTTTGAGATTAAAGAAATTAATGTATAACATTGGTAGATGTGACATGTTTTATGATGACAGAGCAGAGCTCCTTCCACTGTGGACAGAATTTCAGTCCAATGTTGCATCTGACTGCTTACATGACACAGAAAAAGTAGTATATACTCAATTATAATCGCCCCTCCTAATGATTAAAGTACAGTGTACACTACACTCAAACGAACAAGCGGACAATGAATGCCCTAGGTCAGCAATAAAGATGTTTTACTGAACATTTAATAGTATAAGAAGGAATGGAGGAGCTCAATAAGAGTGTTTTAATGCGTTACTAAACAAGATGGCCAAAAGGGCCTAAATCGATCACCTGATAACTGGCCTATTATCAAACTTCTTTGAAATCTTATGGTCATATACAATCTGTGCAAGTTTGTTGAAGGTTGTTCAAGAGATGTGGTCTCTGTTGTGTTAACAGCATTGATATAAAGACACTGACAACGTTTGGTAAAGATCAAATACAAAATGAAGGTGCTAGAGTGTAACCCCTGGGGCACGTGTAATATATGAGAGCTGTGTGTCTTGTGGTTTCAGAGAATATCTTGTTTCCCTATACAAGTCTATGTAAAACATGTGATTCCTGGAGCAGAGCCAAATGTGACACCAGGGTCACCATTTGAACAAACTTTGTAGAGGACCATAAGCTTATAGCAAATGCAAAATATTAAACCTCGGGCACTTGCAGTTTCAGAAGAAGATTTTTTAAAAGTTTTTCCTAGATACAAGTCTATGTAAAACATGTCATCCCTGCGGCAGGGTCAAATGTTATCCCAGGGTCAATATTTGAACAAACTTGGTAAAGGACCGTAAGCCTATAGCAAATGCAAAATATTGAACATCTGGATCTTGCAGTTTTAGAGAAGATGCTTTTTAAGTATTTCCCTATATAAGTCTATATAAAACATGTGACCCCTGGGGCGGGGCCAAATGTGACTTCAGGGTCACCATTTGAACAAACTTGGTAAAGGACCATAAGCTTATAGCAAATGCAAATATTAAACCTCTGGCTCTTGCAGTTTCAGAGAAGAATTTTTTTTAAGTTTTTCCCTATACAAAAGAAATATAAAAAGATCGGACAGGGAAAGTAGCATTCAAGGAGGACAGTCAACCACAAAACACAGACACAAACATAGAAACAGACAAACAAGAAGGCAAAAGTGATAATAATAAAAAAAGACATCACAAACACAAAAGGGTTGACAATAGGGCTACCGCCTTGGAACGGTCAGTGGCAAAGTAGGCCACTGGGGGTTTAAACAGGTTCTAGGGTGCACCAAACCTCACACTTACCCTACTGTCATCCCATTAAAACAGGACATTGTAAATAAAGAAATCCCCGCCATGATATAATCTCTAACCAACAAGGCAGCATCAATAGGCAATATAAGTAAAACACAAATATGCTCGTGTAAATACAATACAAACAAACAATAGCCTAGAAAGCCACAATGAAGGTACTCAATGACTTGGAAGAAGCCAGAGCAGTAAGAGAATACACCATTAAGGGCACGACAAGAAAGATCATGGACAAACATTAAACGCCACCGTAGTCTATGCAAATCATGTGACCCCTGGGGCGGTGCCAAATGTGACCCCAGGGTCACCATTTGAACAAACTTGGTAAAGGACCACAAGCTTATAGCAAATGCAAAATATTAAACCTCTGGCTCTTGCAGTTTCAGAGAAGAGTTTTAAGTTTTTCCCTATACAAGTCTATGTAAAACATATGACCCTGGGGCGGGGCCAAATGTGACCCCAGGGTCACCATTTGAACAAACTTGGTAAAGCTCCATAATATTTTAGTAAATGCAAAATATTAAACCTCTAACTCTTGTAGTTTCAGAGAAGAAGATTTTAATTGATTTTTCCTATGTAAAACTGTGGCGCCTAGGATGGGGCCAAATTTGACACCAGGTTCACCATTTAAACAAACGTGGTAGAGGACCATTATCTGATGATATTTGTAATATATGAGAGCTCTGTGCCTTGTGGTTTCAGACAATAAGATTGGTTAATGTTTTTTCTATACAAGTCTGTGTAAGATGTTAGTATATGCAAAATATTAAACCTCTAACTCTTGTAGTTTCAGAGAAGAAGATTCTTTCCCTATATAAGTCTATGTAAAACTGTGACGCCCTGGGCGGGGCCAAATTTAACTTCAGGGTCACCATTGATAATTATTCATTTATTGCTATACAGCCAAGTTCAAGTCCAGACAAGGCGTTTTTGTTCTTCTTCTTAGACCGGACACGGATGTACATAAATTGCTATGTTTTGGTGCGGAAAGGTATTCTTTGAGATTGGCAAGAAAATCATTTAGATTTGCCAAGATTAATCCATATAAATGATAGTGTTGATAAACGTTAATGTGAGCGAATCGTGTCTTGAGCGAATCGAATCGAGAGTGCGACACTTGTTGCTCTTCCTTTGTATGTCTCTAAACACGTTGGGAATGAAAAAAAAAAGGTACTTGAAAATAAGAGTTTAAACCCAAGGAAGTTACGTCCCCCTCAACCCCTCCCTAAACCCCAAACATATGAGTTTTACTTCATCTATCACTTGTGCATGTCAGTTACTGATTTGGAGAGGATATGCTAAATGTGCCAGACCCAACAGAGTGTGGATATGAGATTGATAAGACACATGTTTTAATGTTATGAACCAGAAGTTAACGACCAGAACTACTGAGCGAGTTGGTCTGCTTCTGTAATGATCAAATTAATGATGTTAGTTCGTCAAATGAACATTCGTGGGAATATACTGAAACATGCCTTGGCCTAACTAGCCTGACATCATTGGCCTGACCTGGCCTGGCGAGATCTTAAAAGTGTTTACCTTAATTGTTATTGGTCCAGGTCATGTCCTTAATCAGGTTCATCGCAATGAGGGGCATTCACAAACATGTTTGAATGTTAAATAACTATGATTGGTTGCACTGAATTAGCATTAATCGCGAGATGTCACTGGTATTAATCATGAGAAACGTGTAAAAGGAAGAAACATAACAGTCTGCAAATTGGAAAACAATAATAGTTAGGATATATTCATATTAATATGAAAAATAAAGTGAGCTAATTTTTGAAACTGATTAAACGATTGCGTGACTGATAAATAAATGACAGGATGAATTATTTTATAACAATGGATTAATTAACATGTAGCCAGTTGTCCATCATTTATCCATTTCATCCAATCAAACCAATACTATACCTCCGACAAACAATAACGCTCGCAACAGTATAATAAAGCACGTGCGTGTGTATTATAATATAACATATTATCAATTTACTCCGACATCAACAATAGGGCGGAGATATCTAAGTACTGGCGTCATAAATCACTTTTACTGGTCCTTTGGGACCAACGAGCCCAGTATAGGTGGCTTTAAAGTAGAATACCGCTTAAGCCGGTGCTAGGGGGCGTGATAAGTGTTGCTTCTTTCATTACTTCTCATGAACAGACTCAATAAAACCGAGTCTGCTGCTTTATTCTCTGAATTGTGTTTGTTGCTCTCAAAGGATCACCTTTATCAGTATTTATTAACATGCACACTAGCGTTCGTTTAGTGCAGTGTGGCGGCTGTAAAAAGTCTCCCCGTGCTACGAATCAGTAGTGTTATTTTTTACTGGTCCTTTGGGACCAACGAGCCCAGTATAGGTGGCTTTAAAGTAGAATACCGCTTAAGCCGGTGCTAGGGGGCGTGAGAAGTGTTGCTTCTTTCATTACTTCTCATGAACAGACTCAATAAAACCGAGTCTGCTGCTTTATTCTCTGAATTGTGTTTGTTGCTCTCAAAGGATCACCTTCATCAGTATTTATTAACATGCACACTAGCATTCGTTTAGTGCAGTGTGGCGGCTGTAAAAAGTCTCCCCGTGCTACGAATCAGTAGTGTTATTTTTTACTGGTCCTTTGGGACCAACGAGCCCAGTATAGGTGGCTTTAAAGTAGAATACCGCTTAAGCCGGTGCTAGGGGGCGTAAGAAGTGTTGCTTCTTTCATTACTTCTCATGAACAGACTCAATAAAACCGAGTCTGCTGCTTTATTCTCTGAATTGTGTTTGTTGCTCTCAAAGGATCACCTTTATCAGTATGTATTACCATTCCGTTTCCTCCTGTGTTAGAGTGAATGGTTTAATGTTAACATTGGATTAAGACAAGGATGTTCATTGTCTCCAATTAGTTTCAACCTATTCATCAATGATTTGGCTGTAGCAATTCAAGCCTCGTGTAATAGAATAGATGTCGTTGGTAATGAAAAGCTCTGTGTTTTACTATATGTTGATGATGATGTTCTATTTGTGATACTGATTTACAAAATATGCTTAATGTGCTATGTTCATTTTAGACATAAATGCGTAAGTCGTCCACAAATACAATTTAGTTTAAATATATTTTATTGCAGATATGTTACAATACATAAATTCAACATCACAATATGCACAGCAACATATGCAAATGGATTGAACTACAAGTTATTACAACATTAGTTACAGTTCTATCACAAATACAATTTAAATGTTAACCAAACATTATTGACACTACTGATAGATATGGGTATTTAGGTTTAACATTGCATAAACATTTAGATTATAGTTTATCAGCACAAATAGCATCATAGGCTGCAGGTAGAGCATTGGGTTTCTTGATAACGAAATATAAGTCTCTAGGTGGGATGCCTTATACGGTATATATAAAACTTTAAGATTCGATGGTACAGTCGATGCATATGGTGCTGCAGTCTAGGGTGATAGAACGTTTTCACGTTTTCATGTACTGATGCTATGCATAATAGAGCGATGCGATTTTTTCTAGGGGTTGGAAAGTAAGCACTAAATGCGGCGACTGTAGGTGAAATGGAATGGACTCCAATTGTTAGACAATGGTAGTGCATCGGCATGTATTGGAATATTTCGTGTTCCGAGATGAACTTTCATATGCAGATGGACTAATTATGAAAGTAGAAAAAATAGTAATACCTTCATCTTTACGCAGAGCCATGTTAAGTAAGTTACATGAAGGCACATCGGGTGTGAAAAAACAAAACTTCTGGCAAGAGAGGCAATGTTTTGGCCAGCCATAAATGCACAAATACAAGATTATGTTTCAAAATGCAGTATTTTTTTAGAACAAAGAAATGCAAACCAAAAAGAATGCATGATACCATCGACGATTCCAAAATTACCATGGCAAATTGTAGGAACAGACTTGTTCTCATGGGACAATGATAACTATTTGCTAGTTGTTGACTAGTAATCGAGATATTTTGAAATTGCGAAACTCGAAAACATGAAGGCGGCAACTGTTATAGCACATATGAAATCAATTTTTAGTTGTCATGGTATACCTTTTGAGGTCAGATCGGATAATGGTCCGAATTATTCTTCAGAAGAATTTAAACGATTCGGAAACAAATGGGGATTCGTACACACAACATCTAGTCCAAGATTTCCAGCTTCCAATGGATTAGCAGAAGTTACTGTAAAAACAGTGAAAAACATTCTGAAGTAATCAAAAGCTGACAGAAAAGATCCGTTCTTGAGTATTCTTAACCACAGGAATACTCCTATAGACACTGTGGCATCACCGGCACACTTATTAATGAACAGGAGGTTACGATCAACACTACCCTGTACCACAAAACAGCTTAAGCCCAAAATCGTTAAATCACGGGAAATTCATGAAAAACTGAACAAGAAGCAGGAAAAAGAAAAATTATTCTCGAATTAATAAACGAATTTTTACATATTGTCTTTCTAAATCTAACAGTACTTGTAAAAACTGGTGTTTGTGGGTTAAAAAGACGTATAACGATACTAGTTTGAATGAATATGTTAATGTACCAAAACAAGTTTAGTACAAAGAATCAGTACCTGTATATCTGAAACCTTTATTGATAGTTGGAAAGATAAAATAAATAGCGATGTAGGTGTTAATGGTACAGCTGGAAACAAACTTAGAACGTATAAACTGTTGAAAAGTGTTATTAAAACAGAAGAATATTGCAATTTAATTTTACAAAAGTTACATAGTTCTGCATTTGTTAAATTGAAATGTGGAGTTGCTCCACTTAGAATTGTGACTGGGCGATATGAAGGATTGGCCGAAAATGTTACATTATTTTCGTTTTATAAAACGCATGTTGAAAATGAATACTATGTATTATTTGTCTGCCCATTGTACGCTGATATAAGAGAATATATATTCACTAAATCTAAAAGTATTGACGTTTGATACACTATCGTCTCAAGATGAATTTGTGTTTCTTTTTAGCAGTCCGCTTATGATTCGACATTGTGCCAACACCTGCTTTTTAATTATTAGGAGAAGACATTTCTTTTACATAAGTAGTTGATCTTATTGGTTAAATATAATATATGTTATACTTGTATGTAATGAAAGTTGATCTATTTGAGGTATCTGACAAAATGTTATTTATGATTGAGCAAGTTATGTTAATCAGGCCTATAGGAATATATATATCTTAAGACATTTTTTAATTTGCGTAGCGTTTATTAGGAGTTTTAAAGGGCTGACACCACCCCCAACCCAACCCCACTCCACCCCACCCTACCAATTGTATTATATAATCAAGATTAACATTAGCTGCTCAACTCTTATCTGTTGTACATACGAATAGTTTATGTGTTTGCGGTTTTCAATGAACACTAGTTTTCAATGAACACTATTACTGTATTATGACAAATGTATGTTTATGTTGTATACTGTGATGAGATTTAAATAAATAAATAATACTGATTCACATCTTCGCTCGAGAGACAATTAAAAGCAACGATTAGTGTGACATTAATTTAATAAATGGTGTTTTGCGTCACGTGACCTTCAATTGTACACAAACAATGGTGAAATGGACATAATGATTCTTAATCTTGCCTCGCGGCTCGTCGAAATGTAAAATTTTGCACGAAATATGGTGAAATGGAATACTTTTATTTCAAGATTCTTAAAACAATTCCATTGCATGTATCAATGCCATGTTTACATTATGTTAAGAAAATTAAGTTTATAGTTAAAGGGAGTGATTGGTGTCATGAAAACACTCATAGTGTGCATCAGATTCATATGAAGTTTGTATATCCATTATTATATATTATATTATACATACCAAAGTTTAGACAGTCAATGTCACAGTTACGTGTGTCCTCTCATACTCTTGAAATAGAAGCTGGAAGATGGCAAAAGCCAGTCAGTAAAACAATACATGAAAGAATATGCGTCGTCTGGAATACACCTAAAGACGAATATCACTTTGTTATTGAATGTAGCATGTTTAAAGAAATAGGAAATCATTACATAAGTAAATATTTTTGGAAAATACCTAACATGATCAAATTTCTAGAACTTTTCAAATGCGAAAACAAAAAAACACTGCAAAACCTTAGCGTCTTTATATATAAAGCCTTTGAAATCAGAAAATCAATGGTGTATAAGTAATACATTTACAATAGCCGTTTTTTGTTTTTTATGTTATTCTAAGTTTTCTTGTTTACTTTATAAGTGTATATTTGTTTATTACAAACTATGTATATACATTTGTGTACTAGTTAGAAGCTTTCCTTTTGTCACGTTAGTTAAATCTAATATTATATATAAATTAATATATATATGTACATGAACATATTAGCGAATCAATGTCAAGGTTCAGTCACCTTCTCTGCATATTTTGCAGTGAAAGCAAAATAAAAACATTAACTGCTAAAGTATTAATTGTTACCTTATACATATGAATACTTTTCTGTTATTTATGTTATTTGTTGGTATAATGTTGTATATATATTTCACTATTGCTGTCAAGTTTATATGTATGTGTTGTATCCTCACGGGTCTTATGACCCATTGGAATTATCTGAATAAACACTTACTTACTATGAAAACGTTTGGTCTGGAAATGTCAACTCAGCTGGTTGTTGTTGCTGAATCCTAAATAATAATTTTAAATTGGGTTTATATTGCTAATAAGTGTAGACATAATTCAAATAAAGTGTATGTCGATCACAACACAAGCATCATTTAGAGACTTAAAGCCTCATGTAAAATAGTATTAATGATTTACAGAACAAAACTAGCCGAGTCGTCCAGTTTTCCAGACCGAACTTTGGCATTAACAATAATTAAACCGTATTGAGCAGTTTAGTGCTTAATCATCGCAATGGCACCGTAAAGCCTCACTGCACCACAAACAAAGAGGAAAGTAACTATACAATGAAAAGGACAATATACAACACAAAGAGTGCGAAGACCGGGTTACCGACTTGAACGGTTAGGCTTACATACACATTTAATCGATCACAATCTGGACAACCTCATCCCTATCCTTCGCCTTAAACTCTTAGTTTTGCCAAAGTAGTGCAGGTGGTGCGATTCCCGCGCGTACGTACATCCACATCCTCCGCCTTATACTCTTGGTTTTGCCAAAGCAGTGCAGGTGGTGCGATTCCCGGGCCTGGCGTACATGATACATGGTATTTATAATATACTATTGAACCTGCCATGAATAATACTGAATAGTAATGAAAAAGTTAAAATAGCGGACAAAACAATCACTCTCCGCTTCAGATTTTCTGCAGACTTAAAGCTGAGTTTCTTTTATTTTTTCTGCCGACAAAAAGCGCCGCGCGGACATAAGTCGAGCCACTGCATACAAAAATCACTGTGCAGACAAAAAGCGTCATTTTATCAGAGTTAATGCGGACAAAAATTGGCCTAAAAGCGTTACTTTTTCAGTTTTAGTGCGATCAAAAAGCGGGACAAAAAGCATCACTATTTCAGATTCTGTGCTGGCAAAATGCGCTGCGCGGACAAATATTTCATGACAAAATGCGCTGTGCGGATAAAAGGTGTCACTTTTTCAAATTTTGTGAGGACAAAAAGCGCTGCAGACAAAATGCGCCGCGCGGACAAAAGCACTGTTACAACACTCGTTGCTATGACATGTTATTTGTTTTCAATTTGACAATGCCATCATGCAATTTATAATGTGTTAATTCAGGTTATGTAGCATAACATAAAATAGCCATACATGTATATCAGACACAATTAGTTTAGGTTCACCCATTTTCTGCAAACATAGTAACAACGCTAAAGGTTACAATTCCGCTTAAGGTAACATGCGCCGCTACAGATAACAATTCTAACACTAAAGGTAACAACCTCCGCTAAAGGTAACAATCACCTCTTCCGCTAAAGGTAACAACGCTAACGCTCAAGGTAACAACTTTTCATGTTAACGTTAAAGGTAACAATTGTCTAAGCTAAAGGTAACAACGTTTTTCAAAATCTACACTTTCAATAACAGTTTCTTGTAAGTTACTGAGGCACTTGATTCGCTTCCAACAGATGCGACATTAACATCATACATACATAAAAGAATGTGTGTGTGGGGTGAGGGTTGGGGTTGCGTGCGGGTAAAGATTTGAAATTTAGATTTGTTCTTCGTAATTTTACCATATATTTTAATTCAATAATAATTATTATTTTCAAACAATTCCTGTGAGGAAAACACGTTTGGGATATATAATCTGATCTGGTTTATTTTGCATTCATCAACATCACGTTCTTTGATTTCTATATGTAGGGTATATTATATGTTTGTATTGGGTTTCAAAAAAAGTTATCTGATAGGTCACGTACGATGTATTTCAATGATATAGGAAACATAAATAGAGTGTACAAGCGATTTATCCATGCTCAAGGGATGAACTCGGTATCTGGATGACATATTGAACAGTGACAACCCTTTCTTTCCAACTATAGTAAATAATATTTATCCTAAAGAACTTCAGCTTAACAAAGCTAATATATCTGATAATAACGCTTCTTTTCTAGATTTAGATCTCTCGATTGAAAATGGTGAAATAATTAGCAAAATCTATGACAAGAGAGATGATTTTAATTTTGACACTGTTAATTATCCCCACTTGGATGGGGATGTTCCCCGAGCAACTTCTTATGGGGTGGTTGTGTCTCAACTTATTCGTTTTTCAAGAGCTTGTATTCGAGTTCAGGACTTTAATATTCGTAATCTTTGTATAACTAAAAAGCTACTCAATCAGGGTAATCGTTACCATAAACTTCGTAAAACCTTTGCAAAAAATTATTATCGTAACTCTGATCTTCTTTCCAAATACAAAAGTAATTTAAGGACTCTTCTGCGACAAGGACTATCACAACCCAACTTCTATGGTGATGTCATTTATTAACTTCGTAAGATTCTTGGTCATACTATGGTTCTTCCATACTGTCTTTGTTAAACTTGTTAAAAAGTTTATCAAAAGAGGTTATGACCCTCCATTTTGCAACGTACTGCATGCTTGGTGGTGGACCCTTTTACAGTTCGCCACTATGCTTTCCTCTTTAATTGTACGATGACCGGACAGGTTGTGTACCCTATGATGACGCCTACCTAAAGCCCATTGGGACGGTGGCTTGATGTTTGTCTATGATCTTTCTTGTCGTGCCCCTTTTAAAAGATCTCTTGTTGCTCTGGCTTCTGCCAAGTCATTGAGTACCTTCATTGTGGCTTTCTAGGCTATTGTTTTTTGTGTTATATTTACACGAGCATATTTGTGTTTTACTTATATTGCCTATTGATGCTGCCTTGTTGGTTAGAGATTAGATCTTGGCGGGGATTTCTTTATTTACACTGTCCTGTTTTAATGGGATGACAGTAGGGTAAGTGTGAGGTTTGGTGCACCCTAGAATGTGGTTAAACCCCCAGTGGCCTACTTTGCCACTGTAACAAAATGAGTGCATATTTACTTAGAGATTTTAACTGTGTTTGTCGGGGCCTCATTTTCCCTGATTTTGAAGGAATTTTGATAGATTTTTGCCAAGCGCATCACTTTTAATCGATGCTTATATCTATTAAATGATATTTTACTAGATTCATTCTGTTGATAAAGAATAAGTTGTTTTGGCGTTTATTTCATCAAAGTCCATCAACTATTAAGAAAGTTATGATTTAACAAGCTGTGTATTATGAGTAAATTTGCCAGTATTTACCAGTACGGGCCTAATAAATGTATAGAATTCTTATTACGATACTACGTGCAGTCCGAGCAGTCCGAGTAACATGACATTTGCATGGATGGCGTGTTTCACCAGGTATCCGTGTAGAGACTGTATATATGGTTGTCGAAATCGCAAGAACTTGTCACAGGATCGCAAGCCATTATCCAGAATAGTCAGTGCCTCAGTGGCCAATATTATTACGGCAAAGGGTAAGTCGAATCTATTTTATTTGTTGTAAATTGTTGTTGTATTTAAATTGTTGTTCTGAAGTAAATATCTGCCGGTAAAAGCCGTAGATAGTTAGCAGGATATTGTCTTTAATTCGTGTACGTTTTCAAACGTCAGAATATTTTAGCAAAGTATTGTTTGATAAGATTATGGAGGCATCTATTTACATTATTGATAATGCCAGTTGTTCTGTAGGTAGTAAACGGAATACGCGATTCAGATTGTAGGTACTTTTCTATGGAGGAGTCTAACTGTCATTACATTATTGCATAAACGGTTATTGTTTATTGCGCAGTATAATCTTTTGAGGTTGGTTTTCCTATTGTCATTATTATTCAATCACTCTGAGGTCGCTGTACCAGTATAGCCTATAATGTGTTAACGGGATGTAAAACCAATTATTCATTCAGTCTATGATTGAATTATTATGTTGTAAGTTTTGCGTTACATTTAGGAATGTGAGATTTCATTGTCGATAAATTACATCTGTAATTGTTTCACACGTTTTGTTAAAGTTTAGCATAATGTATATTCGAAGAAGGTGTATAATTCGGGTTTATTCATTCTGAATAAAGATTGCTTTGCAATCAGTATTAGGTATGGTGATACCTTAGCGCTATTATACAATACATGTTGTGATAACATTGTAAGACTGGGTATATATTTTGTAGCCGTATACGCTAGGAGCGTACGCATACGCTAGGAGCGTAGAGCATGTAGAGCGTATCGTCGGGAGCGTGGTCTACGAGGTCGTCGGTTGGGAACGCAGTCCTAGGACGCGGGAACGACATCATTCGCCATTTGGGCGACAGACCAGACGGTAGCCACGGAGACGCTAGGCAAGAGGGCCTGGTTACGCAGATAACGTCACCGGATTTGTAATACCGGGACTTGGGCCATCGCCGGAGAGGATCGTGCGAGTGGGCGCCGCGTGTGGATTACGTCACAGGAAGTGTACCGGGACGAATAGCAACCGCTAGGGACGGGATGCAATATAACGCGGGAGTGAAGTGTTAGTGCCGGGAACTGTACCGGAAGGACTCAGCTAGATCTAGCTTTGAGATAAGATAGCGTGTGATATAGTATAGATATATCATAAATACAGTTATCAGATATTCAGTCTGATTAAAACCGAACAGTTAATCTAATGCAGTGACCATCCTTTTAAACATGATTTAAAACTTTGATATTTCTACTTCTACATTTGTATTCATTTGTATATAATTATATTCATCTTGTTGTTAATAAATTTGTAAATTTATTTAGTCTTGATTCTCCCTTGGTGAGTTGTCTTCACTTGGTCCATCTTGTTACAGCCACTGACCGTTCCAAGGCGGTAGCCTTATTGTCAACCCTTTTGTGTTTGTGATGTCATTTGCATTTATTATTACTTTTGCCTTCTTGTTTGTCTGTTTGCGTGTTTGTTTCTTTGTTTTGTGGTTGACTGTCCTCCTTGAATCTACTTTCCCTGTCCGATCTTTTTATATTTCTTTACGCTCAAAACTTTTTAACCTGGCATTGCTTGAATAGACAATCATTTCTTAAAGAGTCAACGTGGCGGAATATATGGATCTGTTTCACACATTGGTTCAATAATAAATGTAACGGAGTCGATAAGCCCATATACTTCTTAGGAATTAAGGCTCGACCTGGCTTGATTTAAACCGAGACCGGCGTTTCATTGAACGATTGAATCTGTCATTTATATGGTATTTAGTTCATCGAATAACCATTAGCACAGACTTACTCGTCTGAAATTCCTGTCAACCACGGTCCAGCGGGAGTGGCTTTGGCTCACATGCTGGAGGTCGTGGGTTCGATCCCCGACCGGGTTGCACCAAATGCTTAACTAGTAGCTCAATTGCTTCACGCTTATGATATAAGGGTTATGGTATATCTAGTCGGTCCGATGTCAGTTTAATGTGACTGGATGATTTTATCATATTTTCTTCCATGTTTACTAATACACAGGTTTTTCAGTATACATTCTAAAACTAATATTCTGATTAAGAAAACATTTATGTTTTAAGATTTGACATCAATATGTGTAACATCTCGTTGTGATATAATCACAATATATTATAAATAATTACCAAATCGCAGGGATAAATATATTAATCATAAAGCTTTATCATGCAATTCATGCATAATTATCCACACAGCTGTTCATATGACGAACTAAAATCATTAACAAATGAATCGCTGATCCCACGGCTGCTTATCTTAATCAGAAATCTTCTACAAGCACATAAATGCATAATTATTCACACGACTGTGCATACACTGAAACATGGTTTGGCCTAACTAGCATGTCCTGGCTTGGCCTGGCCTAAGATTATTTGGTCCCTTGGGACTAGTTTATGTCAGGATAAATGGTCATTGCTTCGACCTTGGTGTTAATGTTTGAGTACTCAGTTCATCTATGTTGTTTCTAGATGGTCAGTGGATCACATTAAGGTTAGCACATGTCTCATGGGACAATTCAGCTGTACTGAGTATGTTAGGAATTGTACACCTTATGAGGGTCATTCAGAAGTATTAAATTGATAGTTATCATGTTGAAACAACACGTTTTTGTCAAAATTCACATATATTAATGGAAAAAAATATAATTTCTAAACAAGTAACTTCAAAACTTAATGCAACAAGCACATATAGCATTTAAAACATATCCCTTTTTTGTTTTTGGCATAATAAAACTAAATAACAAAATCTCATTTAAAACGATATACAAATATAACACAATTATAATACAATTGAATATGTTCGTTCAGTTTATAGCGTATGATCCCACTACCCACCCTACCATCCAGCAACCTACCCACATTTTTATCCTACCAAAATGAAACCCTGCAATCAGCCATATCGACCATCAATAAACCCACTACCCATTCAGTTTCATTTACCCATCCATCCACCAATTCACTCTTCCAAAAACATTGTACCATTTTATCATTCCAAAACTTGTTTTTTTAATCATTTTTCTTTCTTTTTTATAAAACTTTATTCAATTATATACACGACACAATACATTAAATGATGTTTCAAACATATATATAGCAACATGTTGCATACATATCAACTTGCATTTTATATATCTATCAGTTTGTCTTTCTTTCTACTTTCTTTCTTTCTTTCATTTTCTTTCTTTCATTCTTTATTAAGTGTGCGTTTTCACTTCTTTAAGATGAGATCAGAAATCTAGTTGTGTAAGGAATACTGATAACCTCCCCATTACCTTAATATGGATTTCGCAAAATGATCAGGCCAGGCTAGGCCAATGATGCCAGGCTAGTTAGGCCAAGGCATGTTTCAGAATATGCGCACTGCTGTTCATTTGATGAACTAACATCATTAAATTGATCATCACAGAAGCAGACCAACTCACATTCTGGTCGTCAACTGCTGGTTCATAACATAAAGACCTGTGTCTTATCAATCTCATATCCACACTCTGTTGAGTCAGGCACATTTAGCCTATCCTCTCCAAATCAGTAACTGACATGCACACTTGATAGATGAAGTAGAAATCATACGTTTGGTGTGGGGTGGGGTGTGGGGGAGGGGTTGACGGGGGCGTAACTTCCTTGGGTTTAAATTCTTATTTTCAGGTACAGTTTTTTTTATTCCAAACGTGTTTAGAGACATACATTTACAGGACAAATAATTCTTAAGCCTCACCAGCACTGTTCATCATTACCGTAGATGCCATTTTCTTGCCAATTTCAAAGGAAGAGCAACAGGTGTCGCACTCTGTAATTGTGTAAACCATCGACAAGATTCAATTGCATTAACGTGTATCAACACTATCATGTATATGGATTAATCTGGGCAAATCTGAATGCTTTTCTTGCCTATCTCAAAAAATATGTTTTCCACGCCAAACCAGTCACAGTGGTATACTAGTAATGTATGTACATCCGTGTCTGCTCTAAGAAGAAGAACAACAACACCTTGTCTGGCTTTGAACTTGGCTGTATAGTAATAGGGGATTTATCACTGGCGCGAAGAGCGCCAGGGATGAAAATCCCCTTAACGGTATCAACTTTTGTCCACATACTATTCGTTTGAAAACAATTATCCCTTTGGTTTCCGATTTCGGCCAAGTATATGAGAGTCGAGCTTAAGGAACGGGAAACCAGTCTCTACTTCCGCTGATAGGCATGGTAATGGTAAATTCACTTCGGGCCTCTTCGGCGATGTCCCTTGTCTGGGAACCATTCGCAACATCTCGCTATCACCGACGAATGACGGAATTGGCCGACTATGTACGATCAATGATATCGGTACTCTTCGTTAATTTCCGCAATTGGAGAGGATGAATCAATATTGGCCAATTGTCTCGCCATTAATCGATAAATATGACTAAACAGAATTTTTTCAATTGATTTGGGTTTTAAAAAACTCTTTTACTCTACTACTCAGGTCTTGCGTAAGTATCAGGAGTCGTTGAACCGAATATTGTATTAAATTATATAATAACTATATTTAATTGTCACTGTGGTGTAGTGGTAAGCATGGCCGCCTGTCATGCAGGATATCCGTGTTCGAATCTCCAAATGTTATTTCATTTGGTAATTATATTATTTCGTAACTGTAATAATTAATTAAAAAATTTTATTAAGGAATAAAATTTAAAAAAAAGAAAATTAATTGACGGAATCTTCTAAAGTTAATTTTGGTCTTTGATTTAGATTAGTCATGATAACCGAGAACAAACCCTAATGGCTCCAGTTTCCAGCATTTCCATGAATAATTTTGACAATACATGTACATTATATATTACTATATTTTTTTTTAACTAAATAAGAATTTAAAACACAGTTTATAATTAGAAAATTAGTTGAGAAATACATATTCTACAACTGAAGCACTTGTATGATAAGGCTTTTCACATGCAAACCTGGCAAACAAGTTTAATAATATATTATTATTTGTTTCAGTTAAAACTAACATTTTGTAATGAAAACAAACGCAGAGAGTTTTAATTCAAATTTATCGAATAAATTACAACCTTAATTTTTATGTCACATTATAACTTGGTGCTTTGGGTTTGAGTCATGAACAGTTTAGCATGCACACATTCTACACGTGTGCTTATCTTCTAGATTACTAGTGACCTACTTCCCGGGATCAAGATGCAGAATTATGCTATAAATGTATGTTTGCACGAAATGAAATATGGATCTTTTTAATTTGCCTCGATAATACTTACCCGTATACGAAGTATATCATGTGTATGTCCTGAGTTTTGATGCCATGGAAGTCTGTATTTTTTTCGGCAAACGTACGTATTCTAACTGATATAAATGTGTTTATTTGTATAAAGTGTATGTAAAATGATGCGCGTTTACATTTAACCGATGATCGATTACAGGCTTTATGATGATCTTAATCGGATGCCTAACAAACCGATGATGGGTTTAAAACAATCGAATAATCGGTACTTCACTAGCGTTATTATTAAATATTTCAAAAGCGTCTTTTGCAAAAGCATTTGTGGTGATGTTTGTGGTGCTAGTAAAATATAATGGCGAAATAATTTTAGATGGCATATTTTACAATTCGGAACATCGAAAGCTGCAATAATTCAAAGTACTAAAGTACTTAACAAAATTCTAACGTGTTCTTAGAAATTCGATCTAATGCATCATTGTACAACGTCAACCAATCTTTCCCAGGTCATGCGCATATAATCACAAACTAGACGTTGGTATGGGTGTATTAGATTTGTTGTTTCGTACACAATAAAGTTTAAAAAAAGAAGCTAAAACCATAAAACCTTGGGCTTTTCCTAACACTGTTAAGCATTACGTAGTTCACTTTGTAAGGTGCGACATCGTTAATAATCTGACAATTGCATCCGATTACCTACGTTCATGCACCTTCGCAACATCTAGATTGATTCCGAAATTATCTGAAATGAGGAACTTTTATTTCACTTCTTTTTTATTTTAATTTTCATCCCAGAACACGTGCATGTGAATCTCTGTCCTTTCCTTACGTAAAAAGAAAGATGAGTGCAATATCCTCTATGACACAGTTTGATATTTTAAGGAAATAGATATATAAAAGTAGATTACATTCGATCGCCATGTCAGCAAAATTGTGTTTACAGTATTTTTACAGCGAAAATGGCGTGTTATTTATAGAAATTGTAATAAAAAAATATGATTAGAACCTAGATCCATATATATTTACTTGTTTTGAAAGAAATGTCATAGTACCTTGTCATATACAAGTTTTAACAAAAGTTGAGCATTATAACATACTTTTTTTATCTTGAATTTATTTATTGTTTGCTAAAGAAAAAGGAGGGGTACTGTCCATATATGTTTGCTTTTTAAAGTAAAAGACGAATGAGGATGACTGACGTGGCGCAGTCGGTAGCGCTGCAGATTTGTAATCGGAGGCCCCGGGTTCAATCCTCCGTGGTGCCACTGAGTTTCGTCGGCGTTTTCTTGGGCAGGACACTTTCCCTTAGCCTCGTCCGTCGGATGAGGACGTAAACCGGGCGGTCCTGTGTATCGGTCTATCATCCGAGCACGTTAAAGAACCATAGGAATATATTCGATAATAAGAGTAGAGCACGGTTCCCGGATTCCTATGTATCCTTCCCCTCTCTCTGGGGCGGCTGTAAATAACCTATACTGTGTTGATGAGCCGTTAAACAACATTCAATTCAATTCAATTGTTTGTGTATGTTTTCAAAGATGTATATATACATATATATAGGTAATCGAACATTAATCTTTGTTTTTCAATAAATGTAATGTTATGAATAAAATGGTGAATATGTTCAATGACTCTATTGTATTTTTCCTCTTTTTAATGACATGTTGGATTTAGAAATATATGTCATCTTAAAGACGTGTTTACTGGAAATAAAGTGTAATGACCTACCTTTTTTTTATAATTTTGTATCTAAATGATACCAAAGAAACTTTAAGTATCAATGCAATACAAATCTCAGTACTACGTCCTTTCCAAGCCAACCCACAATTGAAAAACAAAAAAACTCGTATTTTTTTAAATCAAAAGGATAAATTTTACTCTGAGCTACACATATATATTTTGTTGACAACAAAAATGACCACAAATGACGTAACATATATGAAGAAAAAAAAGCTTAACATTTGATATGTTACCATCTTAAATAATACATTATATTCATATATATTAGAATGTAAAACGTGAAACAATTCTGTTGTCAAATATATCTACGATTTAAAAAATAAAATTCCTAAACTTGAAAATTTCAAAACTTGCCAAGCCAACATCCTTAAGTTTATTACTGAAGCTGGATAAATCCCCGTTTAGGCTGTGCCTTTTTCATATTAAATGAATAATTGTCTACAGTTTACATTTGAATGTTCTCTCTTCATAAACTTTACCGGTGATCTGGTAAAATACTCCCAGGTAAAATACTCATACGAGGAGAAATACTTTAGAGTAGTTTGTTCGGCCAAGAAAATAAACAGTCGTGTTTCATGTTCCCGACCTACCCTGTATTTTGTCCACCCTAACCTATTATTCCCCTGTTTCAAAAAAAAAGAAGAAAAAACAAAATCTCGATCTCTTGTTCCGCGATGATGACGATAATGTGTTCGTTATGTATTCGTCAATGCCTTAGTCCGCCGGAAATACTGCGATTGGTGTATCTCAGTCGGAGTTTTACGCTTTTTTCCGGCAATGGCTGCCGCAGCAAGGCTTATGGCCTTCAAGGTCGCTTAATGCGACCACCAAGAGGCCAGGTGTTATATTAGCTGTATGTCTACCGACCAATTGGTGGCCGATATTATCGGGGAGGTTCATCCTTCATATAAAGGCTACAATATTACTGCCACCGGTTCTGTATATGTATTTCCTAGCAAAACAATAAAAACGAAAATCAAATGTATTCTTCGGTTCACACGATGAATGTTTATAAAAAATGAAATATTAAAAGTAAAAAAAATAGTAATTTTATTTCATTGTATGTTTAACAATGCTTATGATTTTCTGCTTTCTTGTCTCGTACGTTCCTCTATTAAATATATCATTCTATGCCACTCCTGGTGGCCCTTAGTGAAATCCTGATTGATGGACATTTATATTTGGTGTTGTCATGTTAATATTGTGTTTAACATCATGTTATTACGAGACATCATGAATTGATCAGAAAGTTATATCATGTATCATTGTTTTAGTTGTTTTTATTTGAAATTATTTTTATGACGAATAAAATTAATTTGCTTCAATCCACTTGTTTAACATGTTAATACTTCCAGTTTTAGAATAGCAACATAGAGAGCTGTGTGTACCTTTATGTACTTTGCATGTTTTATTGACACAATATTCCAAACAAATGCATGTTTGTTCTGCTCTGTGACGTTTCTTTCCCATCTTCATGTGATGAGTTCAAAGTCCATTTTGGAGCAATTTTAAATTATATATACTGAAAGGAAAAGGAAACGCATAATCAAAATATTGCCTGTACTACACTATTATATACACCTAATTCTGCGTAATATTTCAAATATATCTCAACGTGTTTTGTACAAAAGCTACAACTATTTACAGAAAGGACAACTATGTCATGTAGTAGACATTATACACGAAATTCACGAATGTTGAAGTTTCGCTTGAAAAGTCAAGCCATTTCAGCATTATGTTTAATGTTAAAAGACTGCAACGTTTAAAGCCTAAGTTTGCTCACTTGCTTGAGCCAAATGCGCATTCTGTCGATAATTAAACTTTAAAGTGGTAACCATTGGTGTGTTTGGTGCTGTTTAAACCTTCTTACCATTCGTTTAGCAGTAGCATATTAAACATACAATATATAGCGGAAATATCCATTATGCGTTTCTTTTTTCATTTCAGTATATATTAATATATATCCTTGAGGCATAGACTGGCATCAGTCCTTAGTATTATAACGTTTTAACTATAACCTTTTAACTATTAATATATAATTTACTTAGCAATGAAAGAGGCAAATATCTCCACTTTTAACTTGTATAGTCTTATCTCAACAACTTGTATAGTCTTATCTCAAAAACTTGTATAGTCTTATCTCAACAACTTGTATAGTCTTATCTCAACAACTTGTATAGTCTTATCTCAACAACTTGTCATGGAGGGAAACAGAGCTTGAAACAAAATAAAATTATGCAGAGTATTATTTTATTTTTTTAATTTCTCTAATTTTATTATTGATAGTCTAATTCATTGACTGATACCAATCTACCTTGCGGCCCTAAGAACCAGAGTTTAGAATTCTGTTTCCTGGTTGTAATTCTTACAAAAAACAAAACAAAACAAAAAACAACAAAAAAAGCATCAAAAAAAAAGATAAAAAGAAAATCGACCTACCTATCCTATTTATTTTGAGTGGGAAACATGAAACACGACTTTTTTTGGTGTTGGCCTTATGACTACTTCTTAATAATTTAGAATATACCAGTAGGAACGCCACGGACCTATACCATATCAGTTCTGTTCGCATTTTAACTCCGCGAACATGGACTATTTCTTTGTATTTTAAGGACTATTTTACGAATTTTCAATTAAAACAGACGCCAATTTTTTACAGCCGAAATTGGGCGCGCTACGTAGGCGAGCACTACGAGTACCTATGGAGTCTTAACAACACGCGTATAGTATTTCATACCGTAGATTATGTAAAAACTAATACCTTACCGGACGAAATAACGTTCCATTATGTGTCAACACGATACAGTGTTGGTGACTGACAGGTCACCGTGTCATAACTTGACACGTGAAATTGACATGTTGGTGCATGTTGGTGCAAATTGGATTTTACTGTCTGCTGCTGAGTAGAGATCCATTTTCAAGGTATTTGTTTTGTAATAAAATGTGCTTATTAATAAACTTTAGATCGTACATATTTAGACAATGGCCAAACACAGTGCCTAAAATAGTGGTGTATACTGTATAATAGAAAGTTCATAATCACTATAAAGTGTTTTTCGCGTACTCCGATCTTTCCAGTAACTGGATGTACTGTACACTGTAGAACGTTTCGTGGAATAAAACAATTATTAGTAGAAATGCTATCAATGTCCACTGCACCCCGCCCACCCAAGTACGATAGATGGGGGTGGGGGTGGGTAGATGGAGCTTGAATACTGAAAACAAGGAGGGGGTAAGGAAAGTAGAAACCCCCTCCACCCCCCCCCACCCCCCTCAGACACATAAATGTAAATTGTTAGCGTTGTCTCTTTATCGTTATGTTATCCCCATTTTCTCGCACATTCGTGAATACATAACCCGATACAACTAACATTGAAACAATGTAAACAGCCATTGACATTTGACTGAAATCGGTCAGATTCATATTTATGTACTGTAGAGTTTTGAGTTTTCTTTTTTAAACATTAGATTGATGTAGTTTTTCAGAGAGGCCTCAAATGTGAATCGTGCCCTTGAGCAGCTCTAAGTGAATTGATACTGACGACTTCAGAATGTCAAGCCGTATTAAATGCCATTGGATCATTTTGAGGTGAGAGCCCTTTTAAAAATTGTTTGCACTTGTGTAGTTCTTTAAATGGAGCTTGTAATATGCTTGCACGGTGCTGTTCAAAGTTACAGTAAAACATGTTTTCAGTGATAATGCAGCGTGATTGTCATATGAGCTCGTGTAAACTACATGTACTGGATTGGATACATGCGAAAACAAGTTGTGTTAAATGGTCATTAGGCAATCTTTATTTTATTTAAAACTTCTAGAGTTCGGTCAATTTTTCTGCATAGTTTGCATTTGTGCATCATTAATATTATTTTTTAGAATATTTCAGAAGAAACTGTTTTACACATTACTTACTGTTGATAATTGTGCACCTATAATATAGTTAAGTATTTGATAGAATAACGAAGACAAAATGAAACACTTTTATTTAATTTTTAATGCAAGCAGGTTTAAATTTAAAATGTTACCAGGTTAACAAATGGAGAAGCTAATGTTAATGCTTGATAAATACTTCAAGATTGCCGTGTGTCCCTTTAACATCAACTAATTACAATGTGATTATGGTCTATGTGATTGGTCCCCAATTTATTAAAGGGACACAGAGCAAATTTCTAATCTTGTGTCTGTTTTAGACATTTTCACATCAGAAGACCACACATCTACAAAAGTGTCTTACTGCCCTATTAATCGTGTTTTATTTCTAAAACTGACGGCATCACCAGGTTTTGAGATAGAAAATAATTAGTTGTATATTAATGTTTTCTCCCCATGTAAAATGACCTTACTAAGTCATTAAAATAAAATCTCCTATGAACAAAACGTGTAAAATTTAACAATTTTAGATTTTTGGCAAGATTTTTATTCCCCTTCTAGTAAAAATGGCTTATAGAGCACATTGCACCCTCTGTCAGATTTAACTTTCCTTATAATAGATTCTTGCTGCAGTACTGTTGGGTGAAAAATACATTAAAATTGTTCTGTAATCATGTCAGGTCAATCATATACTCGTATGATACACAATATAATATGTATTGACCTTTTATTTGATGTACCATTTAATCAGCATATCGGCTTTGAATCCAGTGAACACGGATTCAAGTCTTACTGGCGCCACTGAGTTACTTCGATGTGTTCTGCTAGCCTCGTTCGACTGATGGGAACGTAAACCGGGTGGTCCTGTGTATCGGAGTCTGTCCTCCAAGCACGTTAAAGAACCATTGGTATCTTATCGGTAGTAAGCGTAGGTCAGGGTTCCTGGATGCCTATGTATCTTTCTTCCTCTCTTTGGGGCGGCTCGAAATAACCTAAACAACGTGTTAAGGAGGCGTTAAACAATAATTATTTTTAAAACTGTCCATTCCCCAAAACATGCCCTAGCTCCCCCTCGCAACACCTGATTCAAATTGAATACTATGCTCTACTTATTTTTACTTTTTATTTTCTTTCAGGCTGCACGTCATGCGGAAGAAGACTCCATGTACACCACCGGCCAGAGTCAATGCTGAAGTTTATGTTCGCTTAATTATTGCTTAATAAAGGATACATATGAACTAAAATATTGTCTTTAGAAGTCTTGTCTTCCACCACAAAGTGGTAGGTGAGACAGATTATGTTTGGCCTTTCCGTTCGTCCGTCACAAATCTTGTCTGCGCTACTTGTTGGATTTTGACGAAACTTTGTACGAAGCATCAGTATGTGCATATCAAATATTGAAGGTCAAGGGCGCCGTGACCCAGTAATGATTATGAAAAACCTTGCCTGCACTGTCCACTTCCCCAGAAGCAAATCTCATCAAAATTCATGGTTTGAGTGCATTTGGTGAGTTTGAGTGCATTTGGTGAGAGAATGATGCCTTTTGATTTTGATGACATTAGGTCAAAGGTCATTCATTGTCACCGTAACATGATAATGTAAAATGTTGTAAACTGTAAGTCCACTTTCCCTAAAGCAAATATCATGACACTTAATGGATGTATTGCTTCTGGCGAGAGGGTGATCCTTTTGATGTTGAGTTGGTCAACGGTCAAGGTCACTGACCGGAAAATGAAACGAATTGTCCGCACTGTAACTCCTGTTTTCCTGAATGAAGTCTGTGGAAACGCCATGGGTTGACTGCCTGTGATAAGACTATTTCACCGTTTGATGATTTTAAGGTTAATAGGTCAAAGGTCAATATAACCCTAATACCTTGACCACAGTGTAACTCCTTATTTACTGAAGCAAATACATGTATCATGAAACTACATGGGTTGACTGCATTTGGTGAGAGAATGACCCCTATTTAGTTCGAGATCAAATGTCAAGGTCACCGATCCGATCATGAACACCATTGTCCGCACCGTAACTCTATTTTCCCTGAAGTAAATATATTCAAACGTCATGGGTTGACTGCCTTTGGTAACAGTATGCTCCCTATTAATATTGAGGTCAGTAAATCTAAGGTCAACGTCACAGTGACTTGATAATGAAAAATCGTGTCCGCAATGAAACTCTTTTTACTTTCTCTCAAGCTAATTTCATAAAACGTCATACTTTGATGGCCTTTGGTGAAATGATAATCCCTGTTTATTTTGAAGTCAGTAGTTGAAAGGTCCAATACCATGACCGGAAAATGAAAAGTCTTGCCCACACAGTTTTTCCTTTTACCTAAAGCAAATTTCATGAAACTTCATTGGTGGACAGTGGAAAGAGGATAATTCGTTTGATTTATAGGTCAAAGGTCAAGTTCCCTGCTGACATCCACTATCAAACATTTATAAACAAGGATAAGCATATGTTACAACACACATGTTATAATATTAATGGTATAATATATGAATATTTTCTTGCACAATGTAGAATCCAGTAAAACAAGTTGTTTTGTTCATAGATACTGTCGCCTGTGAACCAAACCACTTGTTGTTAAATTACAGGATTCAACAGTGTGTAAGACATATTCCGAGTCATAAATTTAAAAAAATAATATTAAAACAAACAAAACATGCTATTTGATGAAAACAGACGTATTCAAATTTTCAAAGTAGCAATATTCGCAAAATATAGTAGATTTCAACTGCTGAAAACAAACATGTATTTTTTCAGCAGGAAAAAATAATTCTAATGAATATAGTATTTATTATCGTTATATATTTTCAGGGAAATGTTTAATATGTCTGTTTTCAAATACTACAGATCGTAACACACCGCACATGTATATTCAGTATTTACTTTCAATATAGTAGTGAGTATGATTGCGTTCTGGGACCATACAAATAAATACAAAAGAATAATGTATATAAATATATATATATATATAACTATATATGCCCTATAAAAATAACAGACACGCACTTTTTGGATTCACGCGTACAGTGTTTCACAACACCACAAATTCATGTCCACATGTTTATGTTATGCAATCTTCGAGTTTACACAAAATCATGTGTGTTACTGACAGTAGCATGTCTGTTACTCGTCAGTCATTTATTTACTTGGTTAAAGGGACACATGCCAATCTTGCTTTCTTTAAAACTCGAGTCGCCCCCTCAGTTTTAAACGAACAGTTAAAAGAATATACTTCCTTCTGCCTGTTACACTTATATTAGTTTATCGCCTTTTCTGATTTCGAAAATTAACTCTGCAACGTATATTGCTGCCATCATGATTTCATTTTCCGATCTACCGTTGCAACATTGTTTGTTAAAATAAATTGGGCACTCTGACATTAACCCAAACCATGTATAGATAAAAAAAATGACGAAATAAATCGATTTAAATAAAAGGCGCATTCTCAGCAATACACAAAGTATTGTGTGTAGGGGTGGAGGTGGGGAAGCCAACGGGGTTGGAGAGATATAGTCATACTACCGTAATGTTGCTCTCATAAATACTGTGAACATACTACATCAATAACATAACAACTACTGAACAATGCTGAAATCGATTTATCTTTATAAATGAATTCATAATTCCACAATTTTATTCCGTGCTAACATCGATTTAAAACGTCGATTCGGCGTATTTAAGCGATAACGTTGTACTTCGTTAATTTTCCGGGGAAAAAAAGGACTTGCCTCCATTTTTTTTTATATTTTACATATCTACAGAGGAAAAATGTATTTACGCGTACATGCTTTTTTTTCTTTCTAAAATGATGAAATAAATCGAATTTGATTAAAACTGCGCATTCGCAGCTATATACAACTTAATCAATACGGTATGGAGGGTAATGGGGGTGGGATGAGGGGCGGGGTTGCAGGGATACTACCGTAATGGTGTCCTTGAGAAAAACTGTGAACATTCTACTCTAATAATTTATTAAATACAGAACAATGTTTAAATCAATATATCTCTTAAAAAGGGTTTCATAATATCATGGTTTTATATCCCGCGTGAACATTAACTTCGAAAGGCGATTGTTCATATTTTAGCGAATACGGTGTACTTTGTTAATTTTGGGGAAAAAAAGTACTTTTTTCTGATTGACTTTAAATTTTGGTTTTTAATAGTAGACATGTCAATGAACACTTTCATAAAATAAAATTCATTCTCGCTGTTAAAACTTCATTTTTTTGCTATTTTTCCGGATTCAGAAAATTAGCACTGCGACATATATTTTCACCATTCTCATTTCCTTTCCCGACGTACCGTTGCAATTTGGTTTATTAAAACCTATTTTGAACACTCCGGCATAAACCATAAGCATGTATAGATCAGCAATTTAATCTGGAATGCATGGATATATACATTTGAAAAATATGTATTGAAATAATGGAATTATTTCATTTCTTGTGTACCCGGTCGCGTCTGTAAATGTATATGCATTATGCCGTCTTTGAGTCCGTGGGTCATGGTAGTTAATTTTGGGGAAAAAAAGTACTTGTCTCCGATTTCATTAAAAATTTGCATATGGACAGAGGAAAGATTTATTTACGGATACATGCATTTGTTTTTATTCTCGCTTCTAAAATGACGAAATAAATCGATTTTGATTTAAAAGCGCATTGTTGGCAAATTAAACCTTAAAACAACCTAAATTCATCCCTATTAATGAGAATTACACGAAGTGTACACCAATTATGTTCGACCAATGTAGTTTGTGAATATTATTACTTTAACAACGATCTGTGATTGTGTTTTGTCATAATCACAGTTTATAAATAAGAGGTGAATAAATCTGACCAGTGACAATTTTCCCAATAATGTCATTTTGTTATCGATTTTATCACGTGACCTTGTTTGATAAATATTCCTACGCCATAGGGCTGGCGTTCCTACTGTACTGTGGTTAAAATAAGCAACTTTACAAGATTACATAAAACTAAATGTTTACTAAAATATCACATTGCAGTAGTAAGATGTATTATACAGCAAACATTTTATTCAGTTTCATCCTCCCTTTTTATTTAATAATTTATTTAAAGATGTTAAACGTATTTTGGTTCTTTTTATAGGTATAACAGAAATATATACTCTTTTAAATTTAAAGAGTTTGATTTAAAAACAAAAAAATTATATAACACATTTCAAAATAGTATAGGTCTGCAATACGTTTTTTTTAAAAATAATTTGCTGTATTGACCTACATGTTTGCCTCTTTTGGAAATTAATGACATCTTTTTTCTCTAAAAGGTTAAAATAGGTATTAAATTGTTAAAACTATGTAAAACTATACTCACTAGTACTGACCTGATGATATTTTATCTTCATATAACGACATACCAATATTTACAAAAATGGCGGCAATCTTGGATGGCATATTGGTTTACTCGGTTCGCCTTCATTTTTACCAGTTTATGCTGATTGTCTGATAAACTTTAAAAATAATCATCGACTTTGGCCATGGTCATCCTACTATTCAGGAAACATGTATTTTTTTATCACCTTATTTTGTTAGATATAGACATTAATTTTAAAAGTTATTAAATGATAAAGATATATCCAATTTGTTTTATTACGTTAAGTAGCATTGAACACTTGGTGGCCTATATCATTTTGAACATTGAACCCTTCGAATATATTTATATTTTAATATTGAATGATATTGGATTACGTCGAAAAGCACATATTGGCCGGAACAGCAGCTCATAATTATGGCAATTCTGCTCAACCCAGGGCTAGAGGGCGTGAGCGGTAGCTAGCATAATTTCACTACAGTTCATGAACAGTCTCAATCAAACCGAGACTGCAATATGTTATATGTGTCGAGTTCGGCCGTTTCCAAAGGTCCATTATCATACTCTTCCTTATGCTTAGACTATATATTTGAGAGGTAATATTGTTTACGAATGATCATTGCTGCCGTACATTACAGTGGCGTAGGAAGGTTTTAGTTACTCGGAAGGCAGGTGGGGCCAAAATGAATATTTTAAATTTTTAATAAGTTGTTTTCCCCCTTCTTTTTGCTTGTCACATAGTTTAATGAAAATACTACTTTCCTTTGTCAATTGATTAATGTTATGCCCTTGCCGGTCACAAACACTTGTGTTGGGTCAAAACATAAATTGGCAAAATATGTGATGGGAAGTGGGGGGAAAACACATACTAGGCTCACCCATGTCAGATTATTGAGATGTGCATGCCCTCCCTCTCCCCACCCCACTTCCTACGGCTATACATTAATATGACCATGGTATGATCGAAACAATGTCTAGACAATTTACATCAATAAGTATTAGTGGTTGCGGATTCAGAAGTGGACGGAGGGGAAATGGGATCTGAGGAATTCACGTGTAAAGCATATTTTATGTGTTTGTCTTCAGACTGTTGTTTTTTTTTCAGCGTTGCTACCCCACCCCATCCCTGCACTCCCACTCCCCTTACACATACACACATAAATCCATTCCAGCATATAAATGTGTCTATACATTTAGGATGTCCTATTGGTTAAATGGCGGACGTAATATAAACCTTAGAACTAAACACCCACTTACATAAACTAAAATGTTGCATCTGCCATGGCTTTTATTCTGCTTTTATCAACAGCACCAAGTTGAGACTCATGTCTAACGGTTGAGGAGTACATTCTTTAAATAAACTTGTTCGTTCGATTATTTTACATTGATAACTTTACTGAAGTGAAAAAGAAACGCAATTCGGGAATTTCCGCTATATATTGTATATACTGCACACTTAATTCCTTGTTTTGTAAACAAAAAGTTACAGTTAGTTAGAGAAAGGACACACCTGCGATGTTGTAGACGTTTTAAACACAGTACACTTTGTAACAAGAACTTCATAAATGTTGAAGTTCGTATTTGAAAAAAACGAGCCATTTTAGTACTGTATTTAAGGTAAATAGTTTGCAAAATATTGCATCCTAAATTTGCTCACATGCTTGAGCCAAACGAGTACTCTGTCAATAATGAATACTATTTGCAGTTGTACTTGTTTTTTTCAGTATTTTTTTGCGAAAGGAAAGGTCTTACGTAGCCATGTACCATTCGATTAACAGCAGCATATTGTACATACAATATATAGCGGAAATGCCCGAGTTGCTTTTCTTTTTCGCTTCAGTATACTTATCTGTTTTAGTTTTAGATAATAAAGACAAATCAGTGACAATTAATATTCGATCTTTCTGAAGTCGCTCCATTACAGTTTACATTGACCAGAGTGTACGTGTACAGCTAAAAATGTTGAATCAGGTGGCACAGTAACTAGCAAGAATATGTTTACTCAATTTTCATTGAAACTGTACATTTTGAAAAAACGTTGTTGCCTTTATCGTAGATAGTTGTTACCTTTAGCGTTAGCGTTGTTACCTTTTAGCGGAAGGGGTGATGTTACATTAAACGGAGGTTGTTACCTTAAGCATTGGAATTGTTACCTTTAGCGGCGGTTGTCAATTTGAGCGGAATTGTTACCTTTAACGTTGTTACAAACATGCTAAATTATGTTCTCTAATTATTTTGAATGCATTTTAACGGCATAATAGAAATATTTACTTAATTGTTCCAAACTATGTTTAGATTGCTTGGACATAGGAGAATCCAGTTTATTAATTGTTGGCAATCTGCAGAATTTTATTTCAAAATTAGCGTAATACACGGATAGTAAACATTGACTCTAGCTCTTTTTGGAAACGAGAGTCATTGACACTTCCGAGGTAGAAACAAGGACAAAAAAACACACACACAACAGAGAGTGAGTTCAACTCGTTATTTTTTGTTATTTCATAAATCAAACGATTTATTTCAAAAATTGGGAAATGCTTTTCCAATTAAATGTGTTAAAACCATGTTCATGTTACAAAAATATTGCCAATTATTGTTTATTTTTTCACCTAGGTCTTTTTGGGAGTTTTTTTGTGTTTTCTTCGACATATCACACTTTTCTGTGCATATTTGTATTTATTCATGAAAGTCAGTTGTGTATATACGTCGAAATGAAAAGCCCTTCATATATTCATTATACAGTAGAATTTAATATGAGAAAACAGTGCTTAGAGGGTTTAAGGTCAATTTTAGATAAGAGCTGGAGTCCATGATTTGGAGCTAGGGTCAATGACACGAAATGCTAAGGTATTTGGTACTATGTATAATGTTAAACTGAATTGATATAGACCACTTTTTGTAGAATCTTAATATTGAACTGTTAAGCTGAGACATCAGAAGACATGAAAAGCACCGAACAAGCGTTAACGGGAAGATACTTAATTCCTAAATGTCTTCCTGTAACATTTCCATGTATGTGTAAAAGTGTATTGCTCACTGATTTAACGGATAATTTCAATAACAGGTCGCATTGTGTTGTAGTTAATGGTGAAATATCAGTTGGTCTTCTGTCATCACAGGTGTACCACAAGGCATTGTGCTAGGTCTGGTACTTTTCTGGCTGTACATAAATGATATGACTAAGGGTATCCAGTCAGAAATTTGACTATTTGCTAATGATTATGTGTGTTATAGACCCATTAACACGAGGAAGATCGGAAAAGGTTACAGGAAAACATAGACAATTTAGACATATGGGCAAGGAAATGGGACATGATGTTCCAGCCTATCAAGTGTTACTATATCAGAAGATTTAACTTAGAATACACACATAGGGAATATTTGCAACAGAGAAAACGCAACCCTAGCTCTACTCAGAAGGAATTTATCAAGTTTTCCCCGCAATGTTAAGGTGTGGTCACACATATCTTAGAGTATGCAGATGCGGTATGGGACCCCCATTGTATAGGTTTCAGGAGGAGCTGGAACGGGTACAGAACCGAACAGCTCGATTTGTTTTGTCCAGTTATCGTTATGATCCTGGCAGCATCGTATTCATAATGAGCTAGGATGGAAACCACTAAAGGAACGTAGGAAGGACGCTTGACCCTCCTATACACAATGTTAAAGGGAATGGAAAACATTCCCACAAAGGATTTGGTCTGGAATTCACCAACCATATCTGAGAATATCCTTAGACTTAAGCCCAAGTATGCAGTACGCACATTTCAACCACAAATATTTCTATAAGTTTAAAGTATAAACGTTCATAACAAGCTGATATGTATAATTATGATACATACTAATAAATACCAACCGCTCATGAACAGTCTCAATCAAACCGAGACTGCAATATTTCGTATTTGTCGTGCTCGGCCGTTTCCAAAGGTCCATTGTCATACTCTTTTTTTCATACGATTATTACCTTTGAGGGTCATTGGAATATCTGTGAATGAAATTTGAGTACTTGACTTCAAGTCTAAGAATAGTTTGAAGAATGGTTGGTGAATTCCAGGCCTGGTCATCCCAATAAGGAAAAGTAATGACTCGCTATGAGCTTTCTGTCTACATAATATTCGCTAGCAAAGATTCCTATCAATATAGTTTCATCCTAAGGACACTAAGATATTTAAATGAAATTCCAGCATCAGTTATCGCCTCTGCCGAATGCTGCCCTAACCAGGTCACTTCATTTGTCAGACTGTTCATGTCTGATCAATCTCTCTTCCCGTTAACGCATGTGCGGTACTTTACATATCTTTTGACGTTGCACATTAACAGAGCAAGATCAAGATTCTATAAAATATTGTCTATGCCAATATAGTTTATCACACATTCAATATACACAAAATACCTTAGCATTGACGCTAGCTCTGTGTCATTGAACTTAACAACTCCGGATCATTAACTCTCTCCCAGTCTCTCTCTCTCTCTCTCTCTCTCTCTCTCTCTTACCCAAAATTGACGATAAATCCGCTATCACTGTTTTCTGATATTAAATTATAATACTGTGTCATGATCACATAATGGACTTTTCATCTCGATGTATACACACGTCTGACTTTCGTGAATAAATACAAATATGCACCGAAATGTGCCATCTGTCGAAAAAAACAAAAGGTGTTTAGGTGTAAAATTAAACAATAATTAACAATACTTTTCAGAGTTTTTGCCTTGTATTAACAGGGCGAAAAGTCGCAAAGTCGAAAAGTCGAAATGGCCGCATCCGTCTTCCATACTTGTGGGCGATTTATTTTTCAAGCGATGTTTTGCAAGGTTTTCTCATCAAGGGAGAAACACGATGTGACGTCAAGCGAACCTTAGTGTTATATTAGGCAAGTGAAAGTAACAAAACACCCCTGAAAAATTGCAACAGAATACTTTTCAGTTGTTTCTAAAAACAATATATAAATATATGAATAGAAAACAAGAATTGGACAAATTTACTTAAAAAAAGAGTAGCGTATTTCTAAATTCGAATAATTGCCTGTTCGTACTAGTTATTTGCATTTGAAAATTGTACCCTAAATGAATTCCTGTATGCATTTATACATATTACTTTTTCTATTCAGGTTTGGAAGATTTTATATTGCAAATTGACGACAAAACGATATCTATAAAAACTATTTTAGTATCAAAATGAGTAATTGCGTTTCGTCCTCAGTTTCGTACCTCCTTTCGTCACAATATTAACAAAACACTTCGAGTAGGCACTTCGCGGAATGTATAGCAATTATTTAATCAGAACAGAATACAGTCTTATATCTTCATGTTAATGTTTTCTGCGTTTTCTGCTGTTCCTTTATGATAGTACAGCTGTGATAGTAGAACTGTTTTACTTTCGAAAAAGAACATTTGTTCAATTCGCGAGGACATGACAATGGACAAGATACATTTATTTTAATGAAGAAAGGATGTGATGGTGTAACTAGAACAAGTATAGCTCGTGGCGAAAAGTTGTTTGTACAGCCTTGGAAAAATGTTCATAAAACATGTAGAGCTACATATATCAGTCCTAAATCAATAGCAGGGCACACGAGAAAATGTGAAGCTACTGCAGTGAAAGACGACCCGCAAATCACGCTTAGGTCTGAGAGATCATTTTCATTTAGGGAAGACTGCCTATTTTGTGGCAAACCAGAAGGGTTAACAAGCTTCAGAAAAGAAAACAAATCTATCTTTCTGTAAGAACCTATGAATTTCAGGAGCGAATCGTTGAAGCAAGATTCTTGGTCTAATGAGGTGTATACCCGCATTCAAATGGTACTCTTCATGCAGCCGATGCCATTTATCACCAGGGTGCAGTGTTTGTTTCATAACAGGCAAAGGAAAGCCTCGATAGTTTTCCTTAGTAGCTTCGAGTTCCGGTGCAGTCAAACGTGTCAGACCATCTTCCACTGTCACCGATGACGCTTTTCTTCGTACAGTCACGTTCCTCGAAGAAAACGACGAGTAACAAATATCTGTCAATGATTTAATACTTAAAATGTAAGAATTTCTAGTAGATTCTGGTGTGGAACCGTATAGCTTTTAATACATGAAGGAACGTCTTCCGGACCACTCAAAAGATAGAATAATTATAACAGAAATAAACGGAAAATCGGATGTAGTTACTTTTAGACTACTGCTTTTGCCTTTGCATAATTTCTACTGCGAGCCCAAAAAGGCCGATTCGAAAGACATCAAACTAGAGACATCAGAGTCATAGCCCTTGCTTTTTAAAAAAAATGTTTTCCAGTAGACCTTAGACTATTCAAGCCAGTAGAGTGATAAAGGCCCTCTTGTGCATCTTGTTCCCGGAAGACTACTTAATACACTCCACTCTGTAAATGACATACTTTTAGACATGGAAGTCATCTTGAGTGACAGTTTGGCCATAAAACAGAAATCTGTCCATCAGCAATTTCATAACATAATATTCTAGTCTAGTTATAAATCAGTTTATTGATCAAAATATATTTGGAATGGATCGACCCTCTAAGATTTTTGTAGGTCGTCCAAGATCGCCAAGTTGGCTAAAACTATGTCAAATTTATGGAAATGTTAAATGTCCAGCAATCGTGCAAATATTCATACAGTCTTTCCTATCAAACCTTGCATCCTCAGTACTTTCAGTACTTTGATTATATCTATATTGGTGTGCATTTTCAGAATACACGCTGCAGAAAAGACTTGCTAGGTAAAGATAGATCTTACAGATCACCGTATAGACCATGGGCTACTCAGTTTTCGGTACCAACCCAGCTGGCAAATTTTAAATGCAATAACCTTTTAGATATATCTTAGTAAAAAAGAAAAAGCCAGGATATTTTTTTCTGAAACGGTAGCTTAACACATTATGTTTGGGCAAAAACATGCAAATTTGAAAAAAAATCGCTAAAAACTGGAATAATTTTTAAAATATTATTATCATTGCAATAATAGGGAGGTGAGGCTTCTGGAAAAGAAATATAAAAAGATCGGACAGGGAAAGTAGCATTCAAGGAGGACAGTAAACCACAAAACACACAAACAAACACGCAAACAGACAAACAAGAAGGCAAAAGCAATAATAAATGCAAACGACATCACAAACACAAAAAGGGTTGACAATAGGGCTACCGCCTTGGAACGGTGAGTGGCAAAGTAGGCCACTGGGGGTTTAAACCGGTTCTAGGGTGCACCAAACCTCACACTTACCCTACTGTCATCCCATTAAAACAGGACAGTGTAAATAAAGAAATCCCCGCCATGATCTAATCTCTAACCAACAAGGCAGCATCAATAGGCAATATAAGTAAAACACAAATATGCTCGTGTAAATATAATACAAAAAAACAATAGCCTAGAAAGCCACAATGAAGGTACTCAATGACTTTGCAGAAGCCAGAGCAGTAAGAGAATAAACCATTAAGGGCACGACAAGAAAGATCATGGACAAACATCAAACGCCACCGTCCCAATGGGCTTTAGGTAGGCGTCATCATAGGGTCCACAGCCTGTCCGGTCATCGTACAATTAAAGAGGAAAGCATAGTGGCGAACTGTAAAAGGGTCCACCACCAAGCATGCAGTACGTTGCAAAATGATAGGGTAATAACCTCTTTTGATAAACTTTTTAACAAGTTTACAAAGATAGTATGAAAGTCATCATGACCTAGAATCTTACGAAGTTTATAAATCACATCACCATAGAAGTCAGGTTGTAATAGTCCTTGTCGCAGAAGAGTCCTTAAATTACTTTTATATTTGGAAAGAAGATCAGGGTTACGATAATAAAATTTTGCAAAGTTTTTACGAAGTTTATGGTAACGGTAACCCTGATTGAGTAACTTTTTAGTTATACAAAGATTACGAATATTAAAGTCCTCAACTCGAGTACAAGCTCTAGAAAAACGAATAGGTTGAGACACATATACCCCATAAGAAGTTGCTCTTGGAACATCCCCATCCAAGTGGGGATAATTAACAATGTCAAAATTAAAATCATCTCTCTTGTCATAGATTTTGCTAATTATTTTACCATTTTCAATCGAGAGATCTAAATCAAGAAAAGAAGCGTTATTATCAGATATATTAGCTTTGTTAAGCTGAAGTTCTTTGGGTATTATATTAATAACTAATGTTTGAAATGAACACAATGTATACAGCTTGCCATTTTCGGGGAAAATCAGCAAAACAACATAAAATCGCTGATTTTTGGAATAATTATTTAAAACAATATTGACTCTACCAGTTAAACAAAACAGAAAGTTTCATTCATCTAAAGATGTCCTGAGATATAGGTTAAATTCTAAAGGATCAAAGATTTGGAAAAACTGGGATATTTTGGGCCAAAAGTTGCAAATTTCAACCAAAATCACTAAAAACAAGATTACTTTTAAAAATAAATTCTCGTTACCATATTAGGAGATTGAAAGTCCTTAAAGTTATCTGTTATATACATGTTCATGTAAACAAATATTTGGAATGAATAAAATATATAAATCTTGAATTCTTTGGGGGAAATCAACACAAAATAAATTAAATCGCTGATTTTTGGAATATTAATGAAATTTTAAATTATGATTAAACTATAGCAAAACAGAAGTCGTTTTAGTATTTCTTTAAATGTAAAGGTGTCATGAGCTACAGGACAGACAGTCCTAAAAGATCAGAGATTTGATAAAAAAAAAAGAGTATGATAATGGCCTTTTGAAACGGCCGAGCACGACACATCGAAATATTGCGGTCTCGGTCTGATTGAAACTGTTCTTGAGCGGTAGTGAAATATGCTAGCTACCGCTCACGCCCTCTAGCCCGGGTTAGTAATTTATTTTGGCCCAGAATATCGAAATTTAGACCAAAACGCCGAAAACTGGAGTATTTAAAATACAATTGTATTGCAATACAAAGGAGTTGAATGTTCTTTAAACATTCTATTATATTAATGTACATGGGAAATATGTTTGGAATAAACAAAGTTTATACATCTGGACATTTTTGGAAACAATGCATAAAATAAAAGAATTTTGGAAATTTATTTATAACAAAATAAAGTGTTTTTCAAAACTGTAAATAAAGATGTATTAAGGTACAGACAAAAATTCCGTATTATAACTTGAAAACTGCAAATAACATTTATGAAAATTATTTGAATATTTATTAAAAAATAATTTCTTTTGAAATGAAAGGGATCTGAAGGTCTTTAACCTTTTCTTATTATGTTCGTGTATATGGAACAAAATGGGCAAACACAAAAGAAAATAGCTTAATTTTTTTTTTAAATGAATATGATTTATTTGTAAGTAAACTGGAGACATATTCAAACGATTTTGAATTACAACTCAAACTCATAAATTGCATATGTAAATGCCAGTGTGGTATTTCTTTTATTAAACTATTGCACACAAATATATGCCATTTAACAGATCCGAGAGAAGAGATATTTCGATTTTGGGTTGAAAGAATGCAATTCAGAAGTAAACGTAGTTTTAAAGAAAACTCAGCCAGGAAAATAATATACGTCTTAAAGCTATTGTAAGAGACAATCATGATATTAAAATATTTAACAGAATACTACGTTAATGTTCGCGCATGTTAACATTCTGAATCTGGTATAAATGCTACAACTAACGCCCCTGCATTCACACCATGTTACAGTACAGGGAAGTCTGTGCCTTCTGCAAGTATAGTAAAGTAAGTTTCCCCAAGATACTTTTTTGTTAACATTACGAAATTATTAAGGAACAAATGGGTCGTCTGTTATAACAGGCCTTATAACAAAGTCCAAGGTGTACCATTCCTATTTTAAAGGTATGTACGACTTTACGAGGTTCTTGTTTGTACGTGGTGGTATGCACGCACATATTGTACTGCTACTGTTGCATATGTATGGGAAATACTGCTCATCAAGAGCTGACCAGTTGAATCCACAATGCTATAAGATGGATATACAACAAGCCGTTGTTATGAGACACTGGATTATTATTAACATATATCCAGTTGATACTTATTCCAGGGTCTCATTACAAGCCGTTGTATGCCCATCCGACTGCGTTGTGGATTGGAATGGAAAATCTCAACATCAGTTTTTATTATATAGACTGTGTCCATTTAGACAACCTGCTGTTTAAAATAGTATTTAACTATGGTCTTTCAAAACAAGTCTTTCAGGATGCTCTGTCCTATTGCCTTAGCAGTATCAAGATTATACTTTTCTTTCAGCAGTCATATACTCAAACTACTTTGTAAATTAGTTGTTTTCGTTTAAGAACGATTAACTGAAGCAAAGACTGCTGTGCTGGTAATTCAAATCTCTTTGCAACATTGCCTTTGTATCTACCCTATGTTAACTTGCATCACGTGCAACACCCTTAGCTGCTGTATATTTAATGACTATTGATCTGCCATCTTTATATAAAAACAACCTCCAAAATGGATGGATTATAGTCAAGTTAAAATTTCAACCAATGACAGTAATTCAATATTATTTACGTGAACATGATGTCAGAAAGAATACTTATATGACTGAAATTGGCCTCTTTCATTGTATCTGTAGTGGCATTCCCAGGAAAATTACATTTATAACGACACCGTTAAACTTTTTTGTTTATATACTATCATGTTTAGCTAAATGTTTGCGTATTACCTTAAAAAATGTCACGGAGTATTTAAAATTAATTATTTTAAATTTATAATTTGCACTAGTTGCTTTATCGTTAATCATTAATTCTGGAGATGTAGACCTAAATCCAGGTCCATCAATGTCAACTGATACTAGCTTAACTTTATTTCATCTTAATATTAGAAGCATTCGAAATAAACTTGAATTTATTAAGGATAATTATACTGACTTTGATATGTTGTGTTTTACCGAGACAAATCTTACACATAAAATAACTGACGATTTCTTACTTATTTTAAATATTGTTACTACTTATAGGAAAGACAGCACTGCTCATTCTGGAGGTATTTTATTGTATGTTTCGTCAAATATAATATCCAACAGAGTACATGAACTCGAACATATTTTACCAGAATCTATATGGATTGAAAAGAAAGATCGTTACGAAACCATACTTATATGCACCGTGTATCGTAAACCATATAGTAATGTAGACTTCTGGAACAGATTTAATTTAAGTATTGAGCAATCGTTAGAAAGAGCAAAGAGTATAATTATAGTTGGAGATGTAAATGAAGACCAGTTAAACTTGAATAATCATCAACTAAGAGATATAATGTTGATTAATAATCTCACCAACGTAATTACAGAACCAAATGGCGAACTTATTCATGTAAATTTCTAACGATCACCAATTTTAACAATTTAATCATTAAGTAATCGCTTACTAAATGACACACGCTTGTCTGGACACAAGGTGGCGGATTTAGTAGAAGCGCGAACGTGTTAGGAGGCGTGGTTTCGTAGAAGCGCGAGGAAAAAGTGGGGCAAACACTGTCAGTTAAAGGCTAAGAAGTGAAATTTTAACAATTAAGAAACCCCGGTCAGTCGCTGCGCTCCTTCCCTTAGGGTTTCATAATTGATAAATTTCACTTCATAGCCTATAACTAATACTTAGCACGTCTACATTCGAACAAAAATGGTCCAAACCAAATAACAAATCTAATAAACTGTTCATCCGAGCGTTTCATCATACCACAAATTTGAGTGCACGCTTTTCATGTGTATTTTAACAGTGGTGTACCTGTACAATTATTCTATATATATTTTCAGTGTGAAGGTGAATTTAACAATAGTATATACTGAAAAGAAAAGGAAACGCATAATGGATATTTCCGCTATATATTGTATGTTTAATATGCTACTGCTAATCGAATGGTATAGGGCGACATTAGGCCTGTCCTTTCGGAAAGAAAGTTAAAACAGCACCGAACACACCAATGGTTACCCCTTTTAAAGTTTCATTATCGACAGAATGAGCATTTCGCTCAAGCAGGTTAGGCGTTAAACGTTGCAATCTCTTAACATTAAATGGCTTGACTTTTTTACAAGCGAAACTTCAACATTTATGAATTTCGTGAAACAAAGTATACTTTGATTAAAAGGTGTACTACAGGATAGCGTTCTCCTTTCTGTAATTAGTTTTAGCCAATTTTTGCACAAAACACGTTGAGATATATCTGGAATATTCCGTGGAATTAGATGTATATAATACTGTAGTAGAGGCAGTTTTTTGATTATGCGTTTCCTTTTCCTTTTAGTATACATTACGTGGTTCAACCTTAATTCCATAGCTTATATTAGCAGGATTTTATAACGGATATTTAACACAATAAAACACGTTTAAAGAAGGTTTTTTTACTGACAAAATGTGCTAACCTGTTTAAAAATACCTATTACATGGTTTAAATTTACAATTTGCAAACTTTTTAGCCAAAATTAAGGTTTTATTTCATACTCAGCCAACACCGTTTTCGCTTCTTCGAGAAGGGGTTGGATGGGGTATGAAAGTTTATACTCGGACCACGTTCAATGATGGAATCAAGTGATGATAATCACATACATGTGGGCGTTTGCATATGTTAAATAAATAACTAGAAGGGTGTTCCACAGAACACTTAAAAGTCTTTTTTAGGCTGTCATGTGCTAATTTAACGTTGGGAGCTAGGTCAGGTACCAGGTAAACGTTTAATGAAAAGGGCATAACTTTGCCAAAATGAAAGACAACGTTATTAGACATGTGTAACGACTTTTCTTGGGGTGAGATGAAGATGTTTATGAGTTTCATAAACATAGGTCATAAACATAGGTTATATACATTTTAAGTGATGACCACGTTCAGCTTTCAGGTTAAAGCGTGACGGACAGACGGACGTAGACGACGAATGAAGACATACTACAGACAAAGCTATCACTTCATGTCTGCCATGCTAAGAAGGTGACACAAAGACAAATAAAATTGAACTTTGAATTGTAACATTTTTGTGAATCATTTTTTAATGTTAGCTTAATTTTTTAATTAAAATCTTAAAAGTGTACTTTATTATCTCCCTTTACAACAACACCTTTATTACAGAGAGAGAGAGGCCACACGTTTATATTATTTCGTATTGTTTCGTTTATATAGAATCTAAAAAACTATATTCACATGCAATTTGCTTAAAAAGGATAAATATATTCTAATTTGCTGGTTTATTTTTTCGTTCGTTCGATAGAATGTGTGTTTAATGATGATTAAAATGGTTAAATGGTTGCTTCCATATGTTTTTATACGTTTTTAAGGGTTGAACTATTCAACTGTTATATGTTTACATGACATACATAACCATTTGGAATGCAATCAAATACACACACAAACAATTGGTGGATCTAATCCATGCCATACATCCATTTTTATATCAATTTAGAACATTTTTCTTAAAAATTACCTCCCTTTATAAAACAATAGTTTTACACACTTAAGCTACCCAACTAAAATTACTATCCTTGCTTAAAAGAAGCGTAAGCCATTGACCTGTCCGAAAATGCATATTAGAATTTGCCAGCTTGAGTGGTACCAATATGTCAAAATTTGAGTAGCAGCACACGGTCAAATATTTGCATTACTTCCTGTCAACATTTGTTGTTTGTATGTGTTGGACATGTAGAAAGCGCGTTATGATATTGTATGTTTTTACGTGTTAAAAGTGTAGGTGTTGGACGTGGAGAAAGTGAGGGACGATATTGTGTGCTTACGTGTTGAAAATGTAGGTGATGGCGCGTAGAAAGTGCGGGACGATACTGTATGTGGTTACGTGTTGAAAGTGTGGGACGCTGTTGTAGGTGTTGGACGTGTAGTAAGTGTGGGACGATAATTGTGTGTTTATGTGCTGAAAGTGCGGTACTCTGTTGTAGGAGCTGGACGTGTAGAAAGTGCGGGCCAATATTGTGTGTTTACGTATTGAAAGTGATGGACGCTGTTGTAGGTGTTGACGCGTAGAAAGTGCGAGACTACTGCATTATCCATACTTGAGTTTAACATTGGTGTCAATGGCGAAAAGTTTTGGAGGTTATACTTTGACCAACATAACGTGTATACAGTACGGGACGCTGTTGTAGGTGCTGACCTGTTGAAAGTGCAGGACGCTGTTGTAGGTGTTGACAAGATTCAAGATGATGGATACACAATTATATGTATAGACGGTTCTCGTTATGGCATATAAAATAAAAACTTGATAAATGAATAGCTATTGACCGACATGTTGTGTAGAAAGTACGGGATGTGTAGACACTCATTATGTTGAAGTTCGTTTCTAATATGAGGCTTGTGACTAAAACCTGTTGCTATGGTTTAACTAGAAATAAAAAATATTTTAATCCAGAATCTCAGATACAAACATCAAGGAACATCAGGAACATATTGTCTGAGAAATCTTACTTACTCTTCATTCATGACATACCCCGTACCTGGTCTGCCGAGTCATTCACACAGATATGTTGCTTACAGCAGTCCGGTTGTGTGTTCATTTACACTGACTGCATAAATAGACCTGTTAGTTGGAAACGAAAACATATGTTAATAGTGAAAACATATAGGAAGGCGACAGTTTTTAATTGAATTACTGTTTAATGGCTCATCAACACTACAATATTGTTTATTCATAAATATTCCTAGTCTGCCATTTGCATGGATTGTACTAGGTATGCACCAATAAGGCATATGCAATCAAAATAAGTAATTCTTTGAACATTCAAGCTGTACATGAGTTGTAGAAATTAAGAATTATATAATTGACCCTATGACTTTAATGATGAAACATTATATGTACAGTGTACTCATCAGATTGGAATAAATGGAAAATAGAACAACCGAAAAAAGGGTTAGGACGAAAATAGAAACAAAGAGATCACTTCCATCGTAATTTCGTCCATTCCTGAATCAAACACCAAACCGTTTGCATGTGTTTTTTATCGTATTTCTTTATCGTATGAAGTAAAAAGCGAGACGAAAACTGACGATTATTTAATGCGTGGAAGGCTTGAGTAAACGTGTATACGTTTGTGAGTGAAGTGTTCAATACAAAGAACCAATCAGTTTTTTGGCGCCAGCAGTTTAAGCTGGCTTTTGACCTCGCAGGAGGTGTGTCTGTGTAAGCCTATCAAAACTCGAGTTGGAAGCGATACAGAAATTATGAAAGCCTGCAGTGTTTATTAAACTGAATGCTGATTTGCTAAATTTGTCTGACAAGGCCAAATGAAACTAGTAGATTTGTTTATAGAGTGAAGTTGTTGATAATTGGTATATCGTTAGGTGATTTGTTATGCTGTACTTCAGTCGTGACCGGAAAAGATGAAGGAAGGGATAGAAATGCTGAAATTGCAAATAAATTATTATGTTTTCTTGCAAAGTGCGTTAATTCTACAAGGTAACTGGTAATGAAACCCTATTAAAAAATACATATCGCCGTGATTTCCTAGTCACGTGATTTGTCAAGGTGCCCGGATGTGTTCTTCTCCAAAACCACAAGGGCTAGAATTTAGATATTATGTATATATCCTCAAAGAGTGGTCCTCTACCAAGTTTGTACAAATGGTTACCAACATATTCTTCTCATTTAAATTTATTAATGCATTTAACAATCTTCTCTGAAACCACATGGGCTACAGCTTTGATATTTTGCTTGTAGCATCATATAGTGGTCCTTTACCAAGATGTACAAATGGTGACCGTGGGGTCAGGATAAACCCCTCACCGGGGCTCAGTGTATTAGCCAGCCAACCGTGCAGCCGTCTTTTGCACGGCCGTTTTTGAAAAATCGCGGCCAATATTTGGAGGAGTGGGTGAAGTAAAAAAAAATAAAAAATAATAATTTTAAGACTTACAAACTCTTACTTTCTCAATATTGTTGTTATGTTTGTATACATTTATAGAAGAAAGATGATCTTAAATATGCACCTTTTTCACCTTTATCTGTGAAAATAAATTACACAAGAGACACCCACAAAGTGGCGCGTAACGTGTGTTAGCAAATTATTTTACAAACCCTGTTTGCATATTTGCACACCCAGTTCTTGAATTTCTGCCTAATACACTGCCGGGGGTCAAAAGTTTTACACAGAAATATTAGGAAATACTTTTAAAAACCTTCTTTTTTGAAACCACAAGGTTAGAGCTTTGATATTTTGCATGTAGCATCATCTAACTTGTTTTGTTCAAATCCCCTACATTGGCACTGCCGTGTCAACTTTTATCGAACACCGATAGAAAACGTTATATTGCTCTACTCTCTACCTTACATTTCACTATTAATATTATTTCACTTCATGACCATCAATCACATACATTGTGCTTCCCCAAACGCGCCGACTATCTTTTTTAAAGATATTTCTTGTTTAATATTGTAACATATAGATACGCTCTTTATAAAGCTATTGTTATTCTGCCAAGGGGCGTTTAGAACATGTGTCAAGTACATACGACCTGGTTCACATAAAAAATACAAGGGCAGACCTCTGATATTTGAAAAACACACACAAAAACCCACAAAACAACAAAAAAGAAAAACGCACAATAAATAATAATAAACATGGACTGAGAAAATTGTTTAGTTGTTGGACCCCTCATCCCTACCCAACACCCCATAACCCACCCACCCCAAAAACACAATATAAATGGACTGAAAATGTGTTGTTTCGGTTTTCAAACGATTGTTATACATGCACACTTTCTCTTCCCTAATCCTGGAGTTGCACATCGATGTGGTGGTGGGTGGGTGTGTTGGTGGTGGGCGTGGGGGTGGGTGTGTTGACATCGTTTGTGCCTGGCTTTAGGGCAGCTCATGTTCTCCGATGTCACATGTTGCGTATGTATACAATGGAGATAATATTCGTATTAATTTCTGCTCCAAAATGTAAAATGATGTATTCCGTTGCTAAATATTCTGAAAATCAAAGTACAAAATGTACTGAGTGGTGTATGATCTTTCTTAAGAAGTTTTCGAACACGTTTGCGTTTGAGTTTAGTGGTATCGACAGAGACATGTGAGCGAATACACTTTATATAACAACATGAAGGTGACAGTTCGTAACCATCAAAGTATCTATATAGACAAATATGTATCCGAGCTATATACCCAAGAAGTTCATATTCAGATTTATGGGAACTCTCATAGTCATGTTAATGGGAACTCTCCTTGCAAGGAACTGCCATAGTCAGGTTTATGGAACTATCATAGTCAGGTTTATAGCAACTCTCATAGTCATATTTATAGGAAGGTTAATGGGAACTCTCATAATCCGGTTGTAAGGAACTCTCATAGTCAGGTTTATGGGAACTCTCATTGTCAGTTATCTGGGAAATCTCATAGTCAGGTTTATGGGAAGATTTATGAAACTCTCATAGTCAGGTTTATAGAAACTATCATGGATAGGTTTATTGGAAGTTTTATGGCAACTCTCATAGTCAGGTTTATGCAAAATCTCATTTTCGGGTTCATGGAACTATGGGAAGGTTTATGGTAATTATGTAGTTCGGTTTATGAGGACTCTCATATTCAGGTCATGGGAAGCGTATGATAATTCTCATAGTCATGTTTATGGGAACTTTCATAGTAAAGTTTATGGGAAGGTTTATGGGAACTCTCACTGTCAGGTTTATGGGAACTCAAAATGTCAGGTTTATGGGACTAATCATAGTCAGGTTTATGGGAACTCTCATAGTCAAGTTTATGAGAACTATCATAGTCAGGTTTATAGAAACTGTAATAGTACGGTTCATGGGAACTAGCATAGTCAGTTTTAAGGAAAAGTTAATGGGAACTTTCATAGTCAGGCTTATGGAAACTCTCATAGTGAGGTTTATGGGATCCCCCCAAGTCAGGTTAATGGGGACTCTCATAGTCAGGAGTATTGGAACTTTTATATCCAGGTTTATGGGAAGTCTCACAGTCAGATGTATGACAACACTCACAGTAAGGTTTATGGGAAGATTTGTGAGAACTCTCAGTCATTATTATGTGAACTTTCATAGCAAGGTTTATGGGAAGTTTCATAGTCAGCGTTATGGGAACTTTCATAGTCAGGTTTATGTCAATGTCTACGGCAACTCTCAAAAGCATGCATATTGGAAGGTTTTTGAAGAAGACACCTTTTATAATTCCAAAATTCGCTGAAACAGAGGGAAACATTTTCACATCTTTTATTCATACAATTAATCTTATTCCAAAACAACTCTGATAAATAAGCTGTCATATCTTGCTTTTGAAGCTAATATATCTGATAATAAAGCTTCTTTTCTTGATTAAGTTCTCTCGGTTGAAAATAGTGAAATAATTAGCAAAATATATGACAAGAGAGATGATTTTAATTTTGACATTGATAATTATCCCCATTTGGATGGGGATGTTCCCCGAGCAACTTCTTATGGAGTGTATGTGTCTCAACTTATTCGTTTTTCAAGAGCTTTTATTCGAGTTGAGGACTTTTATATTCGTAATCTTTGTATAACTGAAAAGCTACTCAATCAGGGTTACCGTTACCATAAACTTCGTAAAACCTTTGCAAAATGTCATTATCGTAACCCTGATCTTCTTTCCAAATATAAAAGTAATTTAAGGACTCTTCTGCGACAAGGACTATCACAACCTGACTTCTATGGTGATGTGATTTATAAACTTCGAAAGATTCTTGGTCATGATCACTTTCAATCTATCTTTGTTAAACTTGTTAAAAAGTTAAAATGCCTATCATTTTGCAACGTACTGCATGCTTGGTGGTGGAACCTTTTACAGTTCGCCACTATGCTTTCCTCTTTAATTGTACGATGACCGGACAGGCTGTGGACCCTATGATGACGCCTACCTAAAGCCCATTGGGACGGTGACAGCTCTAACATATGCAGTGTATGGACAGCTCTGACAAGGCAGTGTAGAGTCAGCTCTGACACATGCAGTATAGGGACAGTTCTGACACATGCAATGTAGGGACATCTCTGACACACGCAGTGTAAGGACAGCTCTGGCACATGCAGGGTAGGGAAGTTCTGACACATGCAGTGTATGAACAGCTCTGACACTTGCATTGTAGAGACAGCTCTGACACATGCAGTGTAGGGACAGCTCTGACACATACAGTGTAGAGCCAGCTCTGAGACATGCAGTGTAGAGTCAGCTCTGACATATGCAGGGTTAAGACAGCTCTGACAAATGAAGTGTATGGACAGCTCTGACACATGTACTATAGGGACAGCTGTGACACATGCAGTATAGGGATAGCTCTGACACATGCAGTGTAGGGGCAGCTCTGACACATGCAGTGTAGACACAGCTCTGACACATGCAGGGTAGGGAAGCTCTGACACATGCACTGTATGGACAGCTCTGCCACATGCATTGTAGGGGCAGCTCTGACACATGCAGTGTAGGGAATGCTCTGACACATGCAGTGTAGGGACAGCTCTGACACATGCAGTGTATGGAAAGCTCTGACACATGCAGTGTAGGGACAGCTCTGACACATGCATTGTAGGGGCAGCTCTGACGCATGCATTGTAGGGGAAACTCTGACGCATACAGTGTAGTGAAAGCTCTGACACATGCAGTGTAGAGACTGCTCTGACACATGAATTGTAGGGACAGCTCTGACACATGCAGTGTAGGGACAGCTCTGACAAATGCCGTGTAGGGCCAGCTCTGACACATGCAGTGTAGAGACAGCTCTGAAACATGCAGTGTAGAGACAGCTCTGACACATACAGTGTAGAGACAGCTCTGACACATGCATTATAGAAACGGCTCTGACACATGCAATGTGGGGACAGCTCTGACACATTTGACACATGACACATGATGACCTATTTATTTCCGAAAGCACATGTTTGTAGATGTCAAGGTCGACGTCTGCGCTGAAGTTGCAAAAATGCCAAAATGACAAACATTTGTTTATAATGAAACTGCTAAAGGAACCCAATGGATGGATTCGATCGGTAAGTGTATGTATACATTAACGCTGTATTATTGTATTATACATAATGAATGATCAATAAATGAAATCAAAGTAGGGATGCTAATTTACCCCACTCACTAAATTAGTAGGCTTGTGCAGCTCTACAGACTGGGCCATTTATTACAGCTCTGATACATGCAGTGTATGGACAGCTATGGCACATGCAATGTAGAGACAGCTCTGACACATGTAGTTTAGGGGCAACTCTGACACATGCATTGTAGAGACAGCTCTGGCACATGCAGGGAAGGGACCGTTGTGACACATGCGGTGTAGAGACAACTCCGACACATGCAGTTTAGGGCAGCTCTGACACATGCAGTGTAGGGACAGCTCTGGCATATGTATTATAGGGACCGTTTTGAAGCATGCAGTGTATGTACAGCTCTGACACATGCAGTGTAGAGACTGCTCTGACACATGCAGTGTAGGAACAGCTCTGACACATGCAGTGTAGGGCCAGCTCTGACACATGCAGTGTAGGGCCAGCTCTGACACATGCAGTGTAGAGACAGCTCTGACACATGCAGTGTAGAGACAGCTCTGATACATGAAGTGTAGGAACAGGTCTGACATATGCAGTGTAGAGACAGCTCTAACACATGCAGTGCAGTCTGACACATGCAGTGTAGGGACAGCTCTGACACATGCATTGTAGAGACAGCTCTGACACATGCAGTGTAGGGACAGCTCTGACACATGCAATGTAAAGACACCTCTGACACATGCGGTGTGGGGACAGCTCTGACACATGCAGTGTGGGGACAGCTCTGACACGCAGTGTAACGACAGCTCTGACACATTTCAGATATATTGAATCTAATACATTTATAATGTCAGCATACACGATACTTATATGGCACAGACTCCATAACACATATACTGTAATAAATGGCCCGGTCTGTAGAGTTGCACAAGCCTACTAATTTAGTTTGTGGGATAAAATAGCATCCCTACATTACTTTCATGTATTGATCATTCATTATCAGAATCTTTAATACCTGATGTATAATACAATAATACAGCGTTAATGAATGCATACACTTACCGATCGAATCCATGCATTGGGTTCCTTTGGCAGTTTCATTATAAACAAATGTTTGTCATTTTATCAGTTTTGCAACTATAGCGCAGACGTCGACCTTGACATCTACAAGCATGTGCTTTCGGATATAAATAGGTCATCATAATTCATTTTCAGAATATGAATCTCAAAACTGGGTCGGTGTCAGTTCCCGGTTTTTATCGATGAAAATTACCCACAATAACTGATTGAAAATGAACTTTTGTCGCCATTTTGTTTATTTACTTACACAAAAAAATGCATACACCACCTGAGGTGTTGGTGTAGACTTACGCAAAAACTTACGATATTTTCACGGGAAATCGTAAGTTATTTACTTTGTGAAAATATGTTTCGTAAAACGGGTTTCTTTAAGACTGCAACTGCTGTGGTTGTTCAGTACAGTTCTGGATACATCCTGGGGTGTTTCTTAGTATGTTTATATTGATTGTAGTACTTGAGTACGTTTTATAATTATAGGCAATAAGCCTAAGTATTTTGGATGTTTTAAGTTACGGAATTTAATTTATTATGCGACTTCCGTATTTATCATGTTTGTTGTAGTCATTTCAAATTTATTTAGAAATATAGTTATTAACATGTTTTTAACTAACTGGATTACTGAGTCCGTCTATAAATCTAGGACAATGCCTGTAATTCATCCTAAACTTGATTAAATATTTCTTTGAAAGTTCTTTTCAACATTCATGTATATAGTGTTTGAATTGCTGTCAATTTTAGTCGATCAGAATCTTCATTTAATAGTCGGATTTTATAATTAGAGTTCTTTCTGAACTTATAGTATAAATAATTGTTCGAGTTATCTCCGACTACGGAAAAATGCGATGTGGTACTTGTGATACCTTCGGAGTCGAGGGAATTGCCGAATTGGTACCTTTTGGTGCCTCGAGGTACCAAGTGGTAAACTTTTGTATGTTCGGGTGTTTCCGTGACTGTGGGGAATATATATATACCACATCGCAGTGTCTGTGGTTACCTCTCTCCAAGAGCCAAATTTAGAACAGAGATTATTCAACTTTAATGTTGAATAAACGCCGAAGTACTTTACCTTAAATTTGGGCGAGATTCGATAAAGTGTAAAAATGCATAGACTCATTAAAACAAATATAATCTTAAAAGTAGATATACAAGTCGAACAGATAAGCCTTTCGATTTAAACCAAATAACAAATATTATATTATTGACAGATAATTCAAGGGAGACAACTAGGTATAGTTCACAGAAGTAAGTATTATCCATAATTAAATTCCTTATTCCACAGGCTATGTATGTGGTGCTGTAATTGTAACTGTTATATTTAAAATGTTTAATGATACTAATTATCATGAGGTCGACGTATTTTTTCTACATTGTACGTTTGTCATGTATGTGTTGACACAAAGGTTGTTGTATTAATATATATTGACAGAGAGTTCAATTATGGAGTGCGCGAAAGCTAATATAGGTCACACCTTAATAGCACTGCATGGCAACTTTCAGTGAGAGACTGTGTGAAGGCTAACATAGGACACACCCTGATAGCACTGCGTGACAACTTTCAATGTGGGACAGTGTGAAAGCTAATATAGGTCTCACCCTAATAGCACTGCATGGCCATTTTGAGTGAATGAGAGTGTGAAATCTAATCTAGGACACACCCTAATTGCACTGCATGACAACTTTCTCTATGTCAGTCTTTGCCTGCCTCTACTGAGAGAATTACCCTAGTTTAATTTTATAATATTGATCTAAAACATGCAAAAGTCTATTATAATATACTAAATAGTATATACTCTTCATTTCCTTATTAATTTAAAGTAGAAATATCTTTCTTGATATAGATTTTGGTTGCTGAAGCATAATATGGCTGTTGTTTGGTACTGTTTGTTTTGTATTATACTGAAATTGCCGCGTCTGTAGATAATGTATTTTTGTAATGGCTGTTATATCATTTATGTTTAATTGTTTGCAAAATGTTATATTTGTTTATATTGCATGATTTATATCTACCCATATATAAAGAACATTTTACCATGAATTGGTATTGAATGAATGAATGCATAAATGGTGTTTTACGGCAGGTCGACACAAATAATTCATGCTGAGAGCGAAAACTGATGCAAATGAACAAGCAAGTAGTCAATTATTAAAGAGTACGGTAAACATGTATAAGTAAAACTAGATTGAGTTTACTCATTAAGATAACGGTTACATTATGATAATTACGCAATACAAAAATATCCACTATGAAAAGTTCATGCTTGTGTAAACGACGTCACGTGTTATGTCTCATGCAATGAAATAACGATAACTATAGATATGAAAATGAGGTTAGAATTATAAATATGGTTATTTGATCAGTAATTACAATCACCGGGTTATGCTTGCTGTATCGTTGTATTGGGAATACAATAGGGTAAAATTGAGGTTTGGTGCAACCAAGAATCTGGTTTAAACACCCCGGCCTTCTTTGCTACTCACATACCGTTCCAAGGCGCTAGCCCTATTGTCAAACATTTTCTGTTTGTGATGTCACATACCGTGCCTTGTATTCATCTTTGTAATTCAGTTTGTTTCCGTGCGTGAATTTGGTTGACTGTGATCCTGCATACTACGCGTCCTGTTCGACTTCCTTTTTATATTTCCTTTTATGTTTTTATTGATTATGTATCGTTAAGCAATACAGAACATCGCAATACAGAATACTAAGCTTAATGTCAAAGGTAAATAATACAATAACGGCGAAAGCAGATCTGCAGGCAGTTGTTACTGATCCTGGTGGTTAACAACTGAACAGGGAATGACTGAATACCTCAAAGCAGTCTAACATATATATGTATTACAATGTTTAGTTTAGTTTTGTTTTGAAAGAACTATGGGACTATCTACTTTAAACCTAATTTAACCTTAGTTATTTTTACATCGACCGTAACGAAAGCTCTATGAACTTATTTTAATCACTCTGAATGTATCTGTGACCCACGACAATTACGTCATGGATACAACGCTAAACCACTAGACCACAGCGTTTCACAAAGTTGTCATAAAAGTGGTCCTGTAGAAACCACAGCTATCAAACGTGATGGCACCGTAGGTCCGCACTGCTCTGTACATATACTTATGATGGCACCGTAGGTCCGCACTGTACTGTACATATATTCGTGATGGCACCGTATGTCCGCACTGCACTGTACATATACTCGTGATGGCACCGTAGGTCCGCACTGCACTGTACATAGTATCATGATGGCACCGTATGTCCGCACTGCACTGTACATATACACATGATGGCACCGTAGGTCCGCACTGGACTGTACATAGACTCATGATGGCACCGTATGTCCGCACTGCACTGTACATATACTCATGATGGCACCGTAGGTCCGCACTGCACTGTACATATACTCGTGACGGCACCATAGGTCCGCATGGCACTGTACATATACTCATGATGACACCGTATGTCCGAACTGCACTGTATATATACTCATGATGGCACCGTAGGTCCGCACTGCACTGTACATATACTCGTGACGGCACCATAGATCCGCATGGCACTGTACATATACTCATGATGACACCGTATGTCCGCAATGCACTGTACATATACTCATGATGGCACCGTAGGTCCGCACTGCACTGTACATATATTCATGATGGCACCGTAGGTCCGTACTGCACTGTACATAGACTCATGATGACACCGTAGGTCCGCACTGCAATGTACATAGACTCATGATGGCACCGTAGATCCGCACTGCACTGTACATATACTCATGATGGCACCGTATGTCCGCACTGCACTGTACATATACCGTAGGTCCGCACTGCACTGTACATATACCGTAGGTCCGCACTGCACTGTACATATACCGTGGGTCCGCACTGCACTGTACATATACCGTGGGTCCGCACTGCACTGTACATATACTCATGAATTGAATTGGTCATAAACATGTTTTACGACACACCAACCACTTTTATGTTATTCAGAGCCGCACCTGAGAGAGAGGAAGGATAATTAGAGTGATCCAAGAGCATGCCTTTCTTCTTTAACGTGCTCTGATTTTATACTCCTTTTATACAACGGATATACGCAGCACAATACAATGCTCATCAACATAACTTACATATATGAACCAGTGCCCCATTTGACTTTGCTTGTCTGTTAGACTCCTAATAACCGTAGAGTTAGTAGTAATACATTCAAAAGCGTAAAGTAAACACATTTTTAAATTTCAAAACAACATCGTTGTTACAGTACCAGATTTAACCAACAACGTCGTTGTGCCAGAATATATTGAATTTATTAAACGTGTAGAATAATAGTATATGACTCCGTAGTGAGTTCAAATTTTCTCCCTTTATTATATTTACTGAATTCACAGTATCCCCAAGATCCGGCACCTTTCATTGTCACTGTCTCAATATATCTGTGTGTGGTTGAACGCTGAAATGCGGCCCACCCATATGAGCTATAAGTCTATGTATGTATGCGTCTATATGTTAATTGTGCCTCCAGACGAGTGTGTTATGATGTAGAGATACAGTTCATCAACGTGTGTTGCAGTTACCTTTAAGGAGTGAATTCATACGCTTGATTTCTGTGTATCTCGTCATAGCTAGGCGCCCTGCCGTAGTTCGTCCGAAGGTTTCTGTCCTTGGTAGTTCACAAATGTATATATAGATGGGGAAAAAAACATTTATACAGTGCTACAGTTTACAAAAACCCAATCGCTTTCGGCTTACGCCTTAAACGTAACACTGTATAAATGTTTTTTCCTCATCTGTTAATTTATTCCAACATTTTCGTATCCCCTCGGGGATCCAGTACTTTTTGAAAGGTATTTTGTAGATGTATGTATTTTCTCAACTTATTTTGCAAGTGATAAAAAGTGTCGATGTTTACGGCAGGAGGTATACCGTAGTGGTTCTATCCAGGAAAAATGGTGTAGTCTGCCTCTACTACAAAAATAAGATGATTCGACCTTCATGTGCATATGTATTACACACGTCTATTGTAATAGTTATCTCATAGCTTTATATTACTCCCACACCGCAAGTTACGTGAAAAACACATTGATGTATGCACGATTGAAATATCAAAATATCAAGAATTAAGTACCGTTAAGAACACACTGGACCAGACAACATTATTTATATGAACCATAAACAAATGATACAACAGAAGTTCACAACATTTGACTTGGTAATAATGTATCAGTATAATAAATCAGTTAAAAAAGGACTTAGGCGAACGTCTCCCATGGTTTCCAATTAACCTTTCATATTATCTGAGATATGATAGACGAGCATACGTACTTACGTACAGAAATACCCAAGTCTGTCGCTATAACTGTGCTCCACCGACCTGTATCACTACTTTATTGATGGATACATTTTGTACATTTTAAATAGTGTCAGTCAACTACCGGTTGTGACCGGAGGATCTAGATAAATGCACTCCGTCTGTCAGTAGGTCAGTCTGTTAGTTTGTCACGTTTCGTTTCCGCTCAATAGCTTTGGTTAGAAATGAAATATATTGGAATGAAACTTTGTGGGTAGATAACGTATATGAACCGAAAGCTTGGGATTGCATGTGAGGTCACTAGGTCAAGGTCAAAAAATAGATAAACGGTTTCAACTCAATAACTTTAGCTAGGAATGAGGTATTGATCTGAGACTTGCTGTTTGTGTAGCTTATATGAAAAAGGAATTTTGGATTGCATTTGGTGTCTCTGGGGTCGATTTCAAGGTCACGGTTATTAAAAATAGCAAATCGGTTTTCGCTGAACAACTTTACTTATGAATGCTATATTGGCCTGGAACTTGCTGTATGGGTAGATTATATGCAAAGAAAGCTTGGGATATCATTTGGGATCATTGGGGTCAATGTCACTTTTACTAAAATAGAAAATCGGTTTCTGCTCAACAACTTTACTTGGGAATGGGATATTGGCAAAACATGCTGTGTAGGTTACTTATATACAAATCAATCTTGGGATTGCATTTGGGCTCACTGGGGTCAATGTCAAGGTCACTGTTATTGTTTTTGAATTATCGTCTTTCACTAGAGCTAGTACGTACAGAATAATATCAGATTTTAGGTTTAATATGATTTAGATTTACTTAATATAAAGAAATAGAAATGTATAACATTTCCTTTTTACAAAACTAAGAATATCTAGTCACAGTCTAGAAATTGAAACTGGTCGATGACATAGACCAAATAAAACACCAAAATGCGAAAGAAAATGCCAGCTCAGTAATACAATAGAAGACACATAGTCACTGTCAGTTTTCAAGAGTAATAGTTTTAAAAGAAGAGACGACATGTTTTATGAATATCGGTTTTCTCCATTCTTGCCCACTAACATAAATATGCATTTATCAATACTTAGAATTATTAATTTGAAAACTTAGAAGTATTAACTTGAAAACAAATTAAAAATATATATTTAATACTTGTCACATACTTTTTAACTTATACCATATACAGATGATCTTGAACCTCACCTACACATTATTCATATTGTCATTAATTGGAAAATGTTGTATGTACTTCATATACATGTTTATACTTGTTTATATGTATGGTAGATTATGTTATATGTAACCCTGTTTTGTTGCCATGTTTTACTAGCTTCAGAGTACATGAACCGAATATACTTTCTGATCACTGTGCTATTACATTTTCTTTGAAAAACAATGCTGTATTAAACAAATGTCAGCCTGATATACTTCCAACTGAACATTTGGATTCTATTGACTATTGTTATAAATGGGGACATGATACATATGAACAGTTTAAAACGTCAGTGGGTGGAAACGATTTTCAGTTAGAACTAGAAGATTTGTCAGAGAACTTACGGAATATTGAAACCCAGGACGAGCTTGAATCAAATCTTTCTTGTTTTTATAACATGATAGAAAAGGTGTGTGACCCAATCTGTAGGAAAAAGGTTAATAATAATGTTACACATAAACCAAAAATGAAAAATCAGCCATGGTTTGATAATGAATGCAAAGAAAGTAGGAATCAATTTTATAAGAATTTAAATAATTATAGAAAATCCGACTGTACAGAAAACAGACAAGCTATGACTAAGTCTAGGTCTCATTATAAAACAGTCATTAGAAATAAGAAAACAAGTTTTAGTAAACAAAAAACTCAGAAATTAGAGTCACAGAGATATAAAAATGCAAAGGAATATTGGAAACTCCTGAAAACGGCGAGCACTGGAGTGCCAAAATCAAATATAACGACCTCTCAATTTGCAAATTATTTCAAATCAATAAACGATCCAGAATCTGTATTTTTCCAACCAGATGATGATATTTTATATTTTAATAATAGAATGTTAAACAATGAACTACAAATAATGTTTGACGAACTTAATATTGAAATCAGTCAAGCAGAAATTCATAAAGCTTGTAAAGAGTTAAACAACAACCGCTCAGGCGGATCGGATTATGTCATAAATGAAATGTTCAAATATGGTTGTATGTATTTAGATTCATACTTAGCGAACGTTTTTAATAAGATTTTTGATATGGGTTATTTCCCTTCTCACTGGACGGAAGGCTATATTGTACCACTGTTTAAAAAAGGAGATATAAACCAACCAGAAAACTATAGAGGGATAACATTACTGAGTACATTCGGTAAATTATTCACAAGAATTTTAAACAACAGGTTAACTACATGGGCTGAGGATTATTATATTTATATTGAAGCACAGGCTGGTTTTCGAAAACATATGGGAACTATTGATAACCTATTCGTTCTCCATGGTTTGATAAATCATATATTGAATGAAAAAAAAAAGTTATATGTAACTTTCATAGATTTCACTAAAGCTTTTGATTTGTTGGTTAGACAAAACATATTCTATAAACTTATGCAATATGGAGTGAGAGGTAAAATCCTTAATATTATTAAATCATTGTATACGAACATAAAATCAAGAGTAAAGTATCAAAACCAGCTTAGTGACAGTTTTAGCTGTTTTCTTGGAGCGCCGCAGGGCGATTGTTTGTCACCTTTTATATTTTCTATGTATGTAAATGATTTAGAAGAATATTTTACACTAAATGGTTTTAAAGGTATCGATACTGGAATGTTAAAGTTGCTGTTACTATTATACGCTGATGACATAGTGATATTTTCGGATACTGAAAAGGGGCTACAAGATGGGTTAGATATACTGTACAGTTATTGCCAGAAATGGAAATTGGTCGTAAATGAAAATAAAACGAAAGTCATGCTTTTTAAAAAAGGCGGTCAGATAAAAAGGAACCTATTGTTCACATATAATAATACAGTAATTGAAATTGTAAATAAGTTTACCTATTTGGGAATAGTCTTTACCACAGGCGGTTCTTTTGATCAAACGTTCGAATCATTAAGTGGCCAGGCATTAAAGGCAATCTTCAAAATGAAGTCGTATATAAATCAATTTACTGACTTATCGGTCAGTCACACTTTAGACATTTTTGACAAACTCATTTTGCCAATATTAAATTATGGCGCAGAGATATGGGGATTCTTAAATGCGGAAAAGTTAGAGAAAGTACACCTTCAATTTTGTAAACAACTTTTATGTGTTAAAACACAAACTCAAAACAATTTCATATATGGAGAACTCGGGAGAGTCCCTTTAAACATTCAACGTATGGCCTATATTATCCGGTTCTGGTTAAAAATTACACGTACGAGTGATCGCAAATATATAAAAAATATGTATAATGTTATGTTAGATGATCTGATCGTAAACCCAAATAAATTAAACTGGGCATCTCAAGTTAAAGGGTTATTGGAACGAACAGGATTTAATGAAGTTTGGAATTCTCAAGGAGTAGAAAACATAACGTATTTCATTAATCTATTTAAACAACGAATTAAAGATATGTTTATACAAAATTGGAATGCTGAATTATCGGATTCCACTAGAGCTAGTACATACAGAATAATATCAGATTTCAGGTTTAAGTATTATCTAGATGTACTAAATATAAAGAAATTTAGAGCTTTTTTTACAAAACTAAGAGTCTCTAGTCACAGGTTAGAAATAGAAACTGGTCGATGGCATAGACCAAATAAAACACCAAGATCCGAAAGAAAATGCCAGCTATGTAATATACTAGAAGACGAATTTCACTTTGTATTGGAGTGTTCACTATATCAAGATATAAGAAAAGAATATGTTAACAAATATTTTTGGAAACGGCCAAACATACCAAAATTTATTGAACTTATGACAACAGAAAACAAGAGTTTATTAAAGAAACTGTCCGTTTTCATTTGTAAAAGTTTTAAAAGAAGAGACGACATGTTTTATAAATAAATATCACTTTTCTCCATTTTTGTCCACATATATAAATGTGTTCTGATCAGTACTTAGGAATATTAATTTAAAAATATATATTAAACACTTATATACTTAATAGTTGTCAAATACTTTTTAACTAGTAACATATACAGATGATCTTGAAACTCACCTATGAAATTATACAAATTGTCATTAACTGGAAAATATTGTGTGTATTTCATATACATGTTTATATGTATGTACTATTTGCATGTGAACTGTTGGGCGTAATGCCTTATGTTTGAATAAAATATCTATCTATCTATGTATACTATTTCATGTGAAATATTCGGTGTCTTATGTTGGAATAAAATATCCATATAATTGTTAATATTTTAAAGGAACTGGGAGCAGTCTGGAAGAATAATTGGTGCCAAATGAATACAAATATAAGGTAAAACCGTCGAATGGGCTTCAGTTTTGAAATGTGCACATTTGCCTCGTATAAGGTTCGCTTCAATTGAATTGAATGAACATTTTTGGACTGAAAAACGCGAGTTTAACCATCAACATTAATTCATATGATACTCATATTGTTTGCAAATGCACATATTATTAAATAAATTTGTAGCTAGATCACACAACAATAATATATTATAACCCTGAAGTACAATATGAATTAATATTAATCATTTATGCACAAAAATAGCCGATTTGTCGAGTTTTTCAAATCATTTCATTACCAGCAATTGATTCTTTTATGGGGTCTAGATTAGTTATGATGTTTTAAACTCGTATTTGAATTGACACCCATTGCTCTTTCATATCTCTTCCAGTTCCTGTAAATGTTCGATTAAAGTTGCCAGAATACAATGCTCATGCCTGCACATTTTTACCGGCCAGACGAGCATTACTATGCCGTTATTTGGTTTAGCTTGAAACCAGCGTACCTCTGATATACGGAACATAATTCCTTTTAATTTATTCATCCGATTAATTGTTTTATATGTTGTATTCTTTTTTCAACACACCGCGTCGCGTCTTTCAATTCATGTTGTTCCGCTAGGCTACGACATTTTTCAGCAGACTCTAACGCCTTTAAGATGTTGCACTTTCGAAATTCCAAGTCACAAACACATAAGAGATAGTCCACCTTTTGCACAACCGGTGTCATATTCATATGAGGTTCTATTACTTTTAGACTAGCCTCAGCAATGTCTATATCTTGCGGTAAAGCACTAACCGTGTCAACCAAATCTTCCCCGCAACCAAGCTTTATACTGACGTAATGGCAAACTGTAAGAGTGAAACGATTTTCAGAATCTTGACTTTTGTCTTCATCATACAGCTTTCGAAATCGGTCCATTGCTATCTTAGCCATATTTTCAGCCTTTTCTCTATCGTTTATCTTCAGATAATATCTTGAATAGTCATAATAATTATACACTAAGCTTTCTTTTGCCAATGAATTGTTATCTTGATTATGCGTCATAGATTTTAGGCCCTCGTCGAAGAGTTTCTTCATGTTTTCCAACTGGTTAGTTCGAAGAAAGTACCAGGTAGCGTAACTGGTCAATTTGCAGAGCAGTCTATACGCAAATGTTCCTGTCCATTGTCGTAAACTCCAGCAGGCCTTTCTGAAGTGTTTTTCTGCTTTTTTATACTGACTGCTGTATATATATGTACATGCTTTGTAGGAATGGTATAAGGTGAACTTATCATCGTGGTCGATTGCAAAAATCCTTAACTCAATCAGATTTCTATCATTTACGATTGCACTGAGTTCTTTCTCTTTGTTTCTTATAAACTCTACGTTTGCTAATTCTGTATCAGTTTCACGAAAGCAAAACAAATCCATAATTTGACCAAAAAGATCACCGCTTAATGGTGCAACTTTCTCTGGAGTTTTGAAAAATATAGTCGTTCCACACTGTATTTGTGATAAAATATTGCCTTTGCATTCGCCTTGTTCTTCAGTTGAGCAGTGAAGTTTCAATTCTAGTCCGTATTCCTTGCTCAGAAAATCCAACCCTTTTAGTAAGAAAATACATAATGTATAATGGTATGGTATATTTACTTTTTCATCACGTTGATTTTCGAACTCTCCGCCACCAATAATTCCAATAAGTTCCACACGGTCGCTATCAGAGTCCAGGGCAAGTAAGGTACCACTTTCTCCTTTGCCGGAAAACTGTATTTCAACCCCTTCAACAAGAAACTGATACTCGTCTTTTATAATATTTTTAATGAATTCGTGAAATTCAAAAGGAGCGATCCTGCCACTCTGAGCTTTATATTCTGACGCTACAAACTTGGATTGGTAACAATTCACAATTCCGCATTTGAAAATCCGTTTTCCGTAAATATCTCTAACTGGTCCATCAAATAGTTTGTACTTTCGTCTTTCACCTTTCGTATCAAATACATCCGTGTTACATCTAACCAGCGTATCCGTATCGATGCGGATAAGGTCAATGTCAGGGGCTCCTTGGCATCTCTCACTCTGAGATAATCTCCTGCCAATATAAACGTCAGTTTCGTCGTCTTTCCTAATGTACAATTTACCTTCTCTTGCATTTTGTGTCACGTGTCTGTTTATAACGGCATACACATTTTGTTTACTGTCTTGTACAAGACAAGCTATAGTGGCATGGTGCTCATCATTCATTACTGCAACCAAACAAGATAATTTATACGTTGAAATACCACTGATTGTGTTGCTATACAGAAACCGAAACGTTTCACCTTGGTCATTTGGAATGTATGAATCAAATGGAATCCAAACGTAACTTAATATTGACTGTTCGATTCGGTGATTTCTCTTTTATTAACTGTTTGATCTTATATTACTCATATGTTTCCGAATCTTATGTTATTTATTAACCGAAGATATATCATGTATATACATATTTAGTTATACGTTTAATATGTCCTTGGTGTATTCCTGGCCAAGCTGTATTTTCAGCAGTTTCAATTAACTTTCAAATCAAACTCTGCAATGTAACATAATATCTATACCAATACAATCGTTAGGCATACGCTGAAGATTAATCGATTAGTGTACAAACTGAGCACAGACTAAACTGCATAATAAACGTTTAAGCGTTTAAAATACTCAAAACATATTTAGCAGAACACATGCCTAAAGTTGATAACGTACAATGAGAATACATATTTCGTAAACAAGCATGATCAGGGAGTATGTTAACGTATTTATTCAACATTATGTGGTTATCATTATTGTTTGTTTTACCAGGAAAGTTACACGTACCTGGGAAAGACGTACTCCAGAGTATTTCAATATTACATTAAGTATAAACAACTGATTATCAACTGCATTGTCGCAAAATCAACTTTTGAACGATAACTTCTCACAAAATCGCCATTTGTATGGTATAGTTATGCGCGTATCCATTACGTGGCTATGTATTTAAACGTTGCCTATATTTATCGAAGTAATTAAATGGGATATTAATAGATAATAAACAGAAAGTAAGGGAAACAACTTCATATGCAACTAAGAGGTGTTAGGGAGATAACTTAAACGTTGCCTATATTAAATGGGATATTAATAGATAATAAACAGAAAGTAACGGAAACAACTTCATATGCAACTGAGAGGTGTTAGGGAGATAACGAACACGTCTGTAAACTATCATTACAAAATACAGACCGACTGCAGTATAATACAAGCAAGGTGTTACGCAAGCGTAAAATAGCTGCCGAGGGACAAGAAGTTAACATAATAATATATCAAGTCACGGGTGTTAAAACAATATTGTAAAAATTTAAAGGTTGTCACGGAGATATAAACACGCCTTGACCGTTTTTTCTTACATTCTTTCCGATTTTTACCACTAGTTCTTCCTACCAGGCATCAATGTGGGCGACCTCGCTTCTTTCTTTCCAAAAACCTTGACATGCATTACATATTGATTACAATTACCTTGTAATACGACGTGCTAGAAGTACACATCCCCACAGAAATACAATTGTTCACGTGTGCGTTAGAGTGTACATTATTATTACACATATAAACGGTTCACTGTTAACATGTGTAATTATTAAGATTGCGTAATCAAAGTGACAAATGTAAAGGAATAATATTATAAAATTATTGCCTTTTAGTGAGGTCGATATGTGTATTTATCGACCTGAGAAAAGTGATATCGACCGAGGTTATAGCCGAGATCGATATCACTTTTCTATCACTTTTTCTCAGGTCGATAAATACACTTATTGTATACTTTCATATTGTCCCGTTTAGTTTGCATTGAGCTAAGTGTGCAATATTCTACGATATTGCACACATTGATATTGCACTGGAACTTTTTCTCGCGCTTGCTAAGAGCCGCGAAATAGAAATAAGGAACTACCAGGCGCGTAGCTAGGCGTACGCACTAACGCACGTGCGTACATTTTTTTTTGAAAATTGAAAAAATAAAAAAGGTTTTTTTCTCGAAAAATGCAATAAAAATTAAGACCTTAGGGGGGTTAGGGTTAAGCAGTCAGAAACAATAAATGTTTAGAATTTTTTTTTGTTCTAAAACATTTAATTGCATGTGCCACGTCAGTATTATTGCCTCCTTTATGGTTCGGAACACACTGAACAAAATCGCCCTACTAGCTACACCGAGAGAATGATCACGGAATCAGCCGAAATTATACGAGTGTCACTTTATATCCCCAACCGGGACTCCTCGGGTAATTACGTAAACTTTCATCATCTTCATCACCGAGGTAGTCCGAATGTTTATATCCCGAGTTAAAAGAGTTAATCCCCTTTGTTTACATCGCGGGAAATTCCAATATGTATGGCGACCTCTAATAATAAAACGGAGTTTGAGCCTCCTTATCAAGATGTATTTGATAAAACCGTATCTTATAATAACAACAATGACAAGATGCGCCTTCTCAATTGTAAATGGGACACCGTGCACCAGTTTGATTTTCCAAGCAGGTAATCTAACATAAATATATTTATTATCTATAATGTAAGATCGATTTGTTTACAATGGATTCAGTCGGTAGCGACGCGGGCTGTCAATCCAGGGGTTGTGAGTTCGAATCCCGGCTCGGCCAACTTTCTTTCCGACGATTGACAAGTCAATGCGACATGCGTCATTCGTCTTCCGCCAAAGGGCTTAGTCTATGTGGAAAAGGAGCCAGTTGCTTGGGAAGATTGTTGTGTGGAGTATTGGTGTGAGAAAACCATGCATGAGTAGGTGAACTGAGAAATAGTTAAAAACGGCATTAAACCCCAATCAATCAATTACAATGGATTCGTCAGACTCGCATGGAATCGGATTAACCTATTGAACCCGTAACTAAGGGAAATGCTGGCCAAATTTTGAATTAAAGGGAGGCAACTCTTACACCATAATGTGTAATCTGGCTTATCGTTCGTCGTATTACGTTTTTCCCTAAGCCCCTTTTTCTCCAAACATTTCAAAGTTAAGAATTACCTCAATTTAAATTTCTCACATTTTCATTTGACTATAAATTCTTTAAGTTTTGATATGTAGCTGAGTTTGGTAAATTAGAACACTTTAACATTAAAATAAGATTTCTTTTGCAAATATTATATAATTTATAGGTCTATTAAGAATTTTAATGAAACTTATAAAAGTTGCTTGAAATGTTGAGGAATTTGAGTTAAGGAAAATCTCAATGATGAGATGTTTCGAAAACATGCCATGATGGGGCCTGGTTCTAGAGCTACTGAAGTCAAACTGTACATATTCTTCACTTGCAGGTGCATTACCGGAAAGTATAGGAAAATCCAGTCACATTGGTTTATTAGTAATACATGGTTACGATACTCAACATCTGCTGGTGGAGTGTACTGTGCCCCATGTCACCTTTTCGCAGGTAAAAATGAAATAATAAGTATAATATAATGAAAACCCAAACACGAAACTATTTGTCATAGTTTTTTTTCATTTTATATAATTTACATTTATACGGTTTGCACATCCTTCTGGCCAGATATTTCAGTAGTGCAGTCAATAGGGCACACGAATGTGAATGCCAAGAACCGTGGATCGAGCGCAGTCGTATTATGTGTTTTTGTGGTACGTCCTGAAAGGCATTTGGTATTCCCTTTAACCGCATAAGTTTATTTGAGTCCGTCGGTCCCATTTATAAGATTATACCCTCCAGCACTGGGAAATGTAAACTTTTTCCATTTCGCCCCCAGATTAACCCTTTCCCTCATATAGACGCTTTCTGAAGCCTCTGCAGCAGATGACTTTTTTGAAAACATAGTGACAAAAGAAGAAATTGCACAGAACGTGCAATTTCTCCTTTTGCCACAATGTTTTCCACTTTTAGTCATAGGTTATCCATTCAATTATAGAGATTTTCTGTTTTTTGGCAAATATGTTCAAAGTCGTCTGCTGCAAAAAAAGCGTTATCCTGGAGTTACATGGAAAACGTGTATAGCGTCAAAGATACTATATATATACATGAGCAAAGTTGGCGTGGTTCAGGTTCATCTTCTCAGAGTCTGTTCAATAATCTTTACAAGTTGATATGATATATTAACCCTTTCCCTCATACTACAATTCTGCAGCAGACGACAGAAAACAGTTTTTGTCAAAAAATGGAAAATCTCTATAATTGAATGGATAACCTATGACTAAAAGTGGAAAACATTGTGGCAAAAGGAGAAATTGCAAATTTTGTGCAATTTCTTCTTTTGTCACTATGTTTTCGAAAAACCGTCTGCAGAAGAGGTGTCAGAAGTCGTCTGTATGAGGGAAAGGGTTAACAAGTTTGTGTAAGTTATATATGAACAGTGTAGATCTTGATCAGACTGTGTGGATGCACAGGCTGATCTGGATCTATGATGTTCACAAATGACGACTTGTATTTTTTCAAATTAAAACTAGAAAAACAATTATAAAGCCAGTAAAATTAAGCTTTTTGACTAGTAAATTGTCACAAATTATCATAAATATGCATAATTTCTGCAGGTGTTAGTAAATGTATGTGTGTACAAATCATTAGATACATTACCAACTCATATGTTGCAGGTAAAGTTAAGAAGTCACTAGTTTCGACGGCTGCCACCGACCCCAGCAACATTGGTAGGCTTATTGGTACCCATACAACCAGTGATGTTCATATCAGTTCTATTGAGGCAGCGGAGAACTTCATTAGTATAATGAATAGTGAAAAGAAAGACATAATATGTTCGATGTCTACCTCCTACAATACCTTAGTGGAAAGAAATAGACAAATTCTGAAAGCTATTGTTGATACGATTGTTCTATGTGGAAAGCAAAATCTATCTTTACGAGGTCACGAGGATGAGCATGGAAACTTCAGAGCTTTACTTCAATATCAGGCTAAATACAACACTATACTTCAAGACCACTTGACAAATGGTGATCCTAGGACTATGTACACCTCACCAGATATCCAAAATGAGATAATTGAGATTTGTGGGCAACAGATTAAAACTAAAATTGTTGACAGCTGTAATAAGGCCCCATTCTTCGGGTTCATAGCCGATGAAGCAACAGATGCTTCAACAATGGAGCAAATGTCTCTCTGTCTACGATACTTTGATGGTGATACTCGTGCTGTAAGAGAGGACTTTATTGCCTTTGCGGAATGTGACGCTACAACAGGAGAAGCGCTGTCTACGGCTTTTTTAAGGAACTTAAGAGCTGCTGGCGTTGATGTTAATAAGATGCGGGGACAAGGGTACGACGGCGCGTCAAACATGTCCGGGAAGTATCGTGGCGTTCAGGCCCGTATAAGACAAGAACTACCACGAGCTGTGTATACGCACTGTAAAGCGCATTGCTTAAACCTAGCAATCATACACGCGTCAGAAGAACCTTTGGCTAGAAACATGATGACAACTGTCCAAGAAGTGGCATTTTCTTTCAACTACTCAGCCAAACGACTCCTACGGTATCAGGAAACGTTGACCAACGATGCAGAGAGTAGGGCGGCCATGGAACATCGTACCAAGTTACAGTCTCTGTGTGAAACACGATGGGCGGCACGAGCGGACGCTTTAAACACATTCAAATGTTCTTATACGACCGTGGTTGAAACACTAGACGATCTATGTACAAACTATCGCGACACCAAAGCTGGCCCATTCAAACTAGCTATCACGCAGTTTGGATTCATAGTAAGTCTTGTGGCAATTGAACATGTGCTGTCAGGATTAGTCCCCTTATCACAAATGTTACAGAACAAATCATGTGACTTAATCGAGGCTGTTTAGGAGGCTTCAACCGTTGCTCATCAGGTAACAGAAGAGCGTAATGACATTACGGTATGGGAAGCGCTATATGCGAAAGCTGTAGAAATGGCTCAATCGGTTGATGTACAGCCGGGCAGACCAAGGGGACGAAATAATCAACGCCAGCAACATCGCCCCAACGTGCCAGCTGAGTCTATTTCGGATTATTGGAAGAGAAATATGTACATTCCCTTTGTAGACCACCTTCTAGTGGAATTATCCGACAGACTTATTGAGGACGGTGAGCGATTTAATGCTCAATTCTTTATACCAAATTCCTTGGATCAGCTTACAGAACAGAGGGTTGGGGCAATATATGACGCCTTTAAGGATGATCTAGCCGCAGACGACTTAGATGAGTTTAAGAGGGAAGTAAGCAGATGGAAGGCACGACATGCTGTGGCAGTTGACACTGTGACACCCAGCACATTAGGCGATACTCTAGCCATAACAAATAGAGAACTGTATCCAAATGTCACGACTTGTCTTCACATCCTCCTTGCCATGCCAGTATCAACTGCTACTGCTGAACGCTCATTCAGCAGCATGCGGCGTCTGAAGACATATCTGAGGTCTACAATGAGCACCGGTAGGTTGTCAGGACTCGGCCTCATGAATATCCACAGGGACAGAGACATTGACACCAATCATGTCGTTGACGAATTTGCGAGAAAAAAAGATCGCCGACTAGCTTTATTGTTTCACGTATAAGCCCTGTCGATAAACGTTATGGTGTTTAAATAAAATTAAATCGTTTTAATCGACTATTGTTAACTTTAAAGTGTTAAATTAAACATATTTTATGAACAACATGATATTAAGAACATCATAGTGAACAATTGATTTAAAATAAATATGTTGAATTCCAGTTTTATATTACCATAAATATAGGAGAGAGAGAGAGAGAGAGAGAGAGAGGAGAGGGAGAGAGAGAGGAGAGAGAGGAGAGAGAGAGAGGGAGAGAGAGAGAGAGAGAGAGGAGAGAGAGAGACAAAAAATAGGTTTCATGAGTTTGAAATGATAAGATGTCAGTGAAAGACAGAAGAATACTCTTATAGGGTCAGCCTGCGTTATAGGACATTGTTATAGTTATAGTTATAGTTACTGTTTGAAGCGCTTTGTTTCCAGAATATATCTGTGGACCGAGTTTACTCTTATATAGTCATAGCTTTTCAAATGTTTAAATTATGTTCATGTATTATGTAGGCCTAAACATTATTTACATATATCGAATGTCGAGTTAGTCATTCAAAGTAACATTTACATTGAGTCACGACTATGTCAAGATTATGTCAGGTCTAAAAAAACGGGACTCTGGTGATCATTTTAGATAAAATGAGGAATAAGCTATGTAATTTCTGTTGTATTTTTTTCCATTAAATAGTCGTGAAATTGCACAAAAACGCACCTCCGGCTATATAGCCAAAAAAACATTTCCGGGGGGGCATGCCCCCGGACCCCCCTAGATTTGGTGCGTACACTCAATTTCAGCCCAGCTACGCGCCTGACTACTTTCAACGGATCCTGCCTATAGTGTCAACAAAAAAACGACGTGTTTTTGTTCAACCTTTTGTGGCAGAAATTGATAAAATAATTGAAATGGTCACTCACCCACTATTTTTAACGTTATCGAATGGCAAACAAACGTTAGAAAATCGCTTGACGTTTGTAATGACGTCATCCGACGTCGACGTCGTTTTCGGGCAAAATAATAATCCACACAAAATGAAACTGAATGACATTATAGGAATTCCATCGAAAACTATAAAAATAACACAAATATAATGAAAAGTAATAGTCATACAATTAGCATTGCTCGAAAACAATATGAAAGTATACAATAAAAAGGTTATTGAATGTGTATGGCTAAATATTACTTCGAACTCGTTGCTTTGGCGCAGGACTCGCAAGCTCGTCGTCCTTTGCCAAAACAACTCGTTCCAAGTAATATTTAGCCATACAAATTCAATAACCTATAACATTACATAATGGTCTCTGATTTATATAGGAAATACTGGGAATAGAAAAGCTATATCTACTCGTTTGCTCTACTGAGTACGGAATATTGCTCGGCCTTTTCCGTCAGTGGCGGAAATGCCAAATGACGTTCCGATTGTTTACGGACGTCTTCGTCAGATTCCGTCACTAGGAAATTAACGGAGAGTTCCGGTTCCACTTGTTTTGTTTGTATGACGTAAGGTCTCACACCTCTATTATCTCCCCTGAACGCTCACGGACCTAGAGACAAAAGGAAAACAGAAAATAATTCAATTTTTTCTCAATTTTAGGCAATTTTTAATTTGTTGATATGAGGTTTCATTCAAATTTCAGAATTGTTTGACCGAAGCACCACATATTCAGCTAGATAGTGTATGAATTTTGTATTTTCCATAGGGTTCACAAAACATGAGCGAGAAAAAAACCCAACCTGGCTAACTTATATATATTATTGTTTTAAATTACTGGTCTTGGCTATACTGAAGATATTAAACAAACAACAATGTCTGCTGCCCTGCTTTGAAGCTCAGATGTTGGAAAAGGCTGTACAGTAACCCTATGGGAAAATTAATTGTGGTGTGAGACCGTAACGTCGTCTTGGATGATGTAACGTCGTCTTGACGTTCTCGTGCAAACTGGTGTAAAAAGGCGTGAATCATTAGAAATATTAATAAAATATCATTTTAAATTATGTAATATATAGTTTAATAACCAGTGTTATTGAGATACTGAAAATATCTCCCTCGCTAGATAAATGGCCCCGATATAAGAACTCGTGCCCCGCACTCGTTATTAAACTCTATCCTAAAAGTCAACAATTATTTTATTATTAAATCAAATTATTCATGGAATTTTGAATTTTGAAATTTGAAATTTTGGAATTTTGAAATTTTGAATTTTCAATTCTGAATTTAAATTTTGAATATTCATGGAAATTGAATTTTTCATACTTATTTTTCACAGGTCAATATACAAAAGTCAATATACGTTTTTCAGGTCAATATGCCTTTTTATTTTTAATCATGTGATCAACTTTTAACCAATTGTATTCATTGAATAATTTGATTTAATAATAAAAACCAATGAAAATTTAAAAAAAAGAAGAAAAAAAAAGAAGGGGAATCAGCAGGCTTGAACCCTACCTTCCGGAGGCTTCTGAATGTTTCGTCGCTAATATACATATAATAGTAACGATTTCAGTAGACTGGTTGACGGAAACGTCATTTCAGCAAGTGAAATGGTAACTGTTCAACATCACAAAATATGTGTTTATACAGTTATACAAGTTTTTCAGACGAGTTCTCTAGGAATTCAAGTTGTAAAGCATGTTTATAGCTGAGAAACTCAAAGAAACTATTCATTACTACCATTCCATGTGCAATTACTAAAGCTATATAAAATACATTATACGGGGTTTCTTCTTCCCGTATTTGAGAATCTATGTCTTTTTGAAAAAATACTATATTAGAAAAAAAATATAATTGTAACTTTGTAAATAAAAGCGATAGGCTGTGTTGTGCCATTATCGATTAAGCATAGCGCTTCACTTGTAAACAGATAATGACTGGAGAAAAACACATAATACACAGTTAAGCGTGAGTTTAAATACTCGCTATTTATATATATTATTGTTTTCTTTTTCTTTTAGATTTATCAAAATATATATAGATTCACTATTGTTTCTGCTAAATTTAAAGTGATACTCGTATAACGTATAGTATTACTTGGTTATTTACGACTAATTATTGTGTGCAGGTGTTTAATCTATGTCTGTTTTCACTTCTATCGGGATTATGAAAAATACCATATTTACGCTGAATCATTATTCATACTAATAATAGAACGTTTATCTCCTCGGAAATATTGTGGGAATTTCCAGGTCGTCGTGTTGGTTAGTGGAACAGACCCTCTAAATTGTAGTATCGTATAAACCTCGTCAGGTAGAACTACAATTTAACCACTTATTATAGGAAGTAGAATGACCGTTAATGTAAGCATTTGTCATATAATCGGTAAGAAAGGTCATACATGTATTTACGTGAAAACCTTAAAAAGATAATACGATTTATACGATCATAGTTATTCATGAGATGACATGCCATTCCTGAAATAGCATAGGCCGGATCATAATTGTTCATAATATTGACATTTGAAGTATTGCGTTCTACTCAACCCGGGCTAGACGGTAGTACGCATTTTTTGTACGCCGGACTCCCCGCAAAGCTATTCAATAAGTGTCCGTCTAACGGTTGTTAGACGGATACTTTTGAGCGCACGAAATCTTAAAGTAGACGCACGAGATACACGCTCACGTGCATATCAATCCTCGGACTAAGAACACACAGATGAAGATTGGACACTACATCCCCGTGTGTTTCATTTCAGTCTTACACACGTCGATATAAAGGCAGTATTTCACTTGTTTTAAAGGTTAAATAAATTAAAGCCATGTATTTTTACATTTTTATTTGTATTTTAACAGCACAATGGTCAATATTGTGTAGCTTATGGCGGAATCGTTATAGCGCTTTGTATCCTCTGATGTACATGTAGCTGTAATGATTTGTTGACGTAGATGTTGTTTTATATGCCAGTATGGTGATGCTCCTGTGTTCTATTCTTTCTGCAATTAGTTGCTCGTCGAATCCATCTTGGAACAATGTCGTTGCTATAGTAACCTGTAATTGTTTAAATATAAAACATGTCATTGTCTACATAAACTGTAACTATATAATACTGCAACTTGCATGTAAAAATATTCAGGATTATCGGAGTTCTATTTCCCCTTTTATTAATGCATTTTCAACGGGATTACGAAAAGGGGACATATTTCTGAAGGATTATGACCCATTTTGTGTAATCCCCTTGAGATTGCATTTGCAAAAGATAAACATTAAAATGTAAATAAAATTAACCTTTTTTAGATGAAACTCACATACTTGATACATGTAACTATGTGAATTAGTCAATACACACATGATGTAGTTCAATAATATTTAACGTCGAGATTATAACCATCAATTTTCAACGTTTTTTATGCTGTTTTTTTATTTTCACTTTATCGTCACACTATTGAATAAGAAAAAAAATTTGATTTATACTCGGTAAAAAAAGGTTTTGGACCAGGGTATATAAAGTCATATAAAAATAAAACTAGTGGACAGAATTTAGGTATCTTTTTTTAGTAACCAAGGTCTACCCTACTCGGTTAATTTGGTACCAGAAACATTAAATTCCAAACAAGATTTGATTTTAAAAAAATATCGCGAACACACAAAGGGTCTGTAAAAAATGTTGCAAAGTCCATAAAAAGTAACAGTTACGGACACATTCGAGTAACCAATAAAAAGATTATTATTTTTTCACAAACTTTCATTGTAAAAGATAATTATTGTTGATTGTTGATCTATTGTGAATTATCAACTGAGATAATAAGGGTTTTGGTCGAATGTCAAGGTTCAGCGATCATTGTACGTGTGCGAATACTGCCATGGTCCAATATTTGTTTTTACAGAGTATAGATCTAAATGTCTCCATAAAAGATTTAAATATTATGTGACGTTTTATGTTATAGAACTAACACATGACCTTGAGTATGACATTAGCCGAGTATGGATCAATACACACTTTTATAAGGTTCAAATTTATTATTCAAGTATAGCAGTGTCTAGATAAAAGTGTAAACATATTAAACTGCAAATTACAAGTAACATATTCTCGATTATTTGACTTTGAGTTTTCATTTTTTTCTTTTGTTTATTTAACTTTCAACGGGATTTCGCAAAAGGGAACATTATCTTTATATATTATATACAAATATATGAATTGTTAAAATGACATGCGACAAAACACACACACACACACACTCACACACACACACACACTACAACAATAATTGTAAAAAGGAAAAGGTTAGAAAAAAGTTGTTATGCGTAAAAACCTAACCAAGTAAATGAATAAAAAAAGTAGAAGGAAATAAAAAAAACTGTTTAGTTTGTCGTGAATAACCTAAACTTGCTTATGTAAACGTAATAAATGTCTAATACGCCGCGTTATTAAATTGGATATTAACTGAGAAGTAAAATAATGACTTACATCAAATATTAGCAAAATGGGGATTTACTATAATGTTCGGAACATTATTAAAATCAGAAAAAATAGACTAATACCTCTATAATCCAGTAGTTCAGCTCGTGTGCTTGGAGATTTATAGATAATGGTATGCGTAACTCTGTGCTATTTCGTCTTGAAGTACTTTGTAGTTGCGCCATTTCCTCTACGCATTCCAAACGTTTACACCCCATAAAGTGTTCTTTTGAGTATTTGTAGATGTTCTCGATTTTCTCATTATTTCCACTTCATTATCGCTCGTCATTTTAGTAAAATGTTTTTCACACGAACTATCGGCAGCAACGATTTGCAAAAAGACGCAATTACCTGAGTCGTCCCGTTTCCTCATTTCATCCATATTAAATTGACTCATTATGAGGTCATTATCAATATAAAATAAATCATCTTTGTCCTTTGTAATACACATTTCACTCAAAATTAAATCCGTCTCAACATCAAACATGTCTTCTGAAATTTTTGTAGACATTGACAAGCAGCTACCACGAGGAAAAGCACGTGGCGAGACAGCACGTCATTCCCGTGCATATTATGTGTGTTGTTATTTGGATTTGAATAGGCCAATGTAACATATTCTATACTGCAATATGTCAGATATATTTGCTTTTTTTAAACATTAATAAGGACTGATTTTCAGTGGACTCATCACTTATATCTTTAAAACAAGAACAGCAATTGTTCTACCCGGCGTACAAGTCAGATACACGTACTCGTCTAACTACAAAAGTGTCCTCTAACAGACGTTAGGCGGGCGATTTGCTTGACCGAAAAACAAATATTTACTCGGCTTCGCCTCGTGATTATTAGTTTTTCGGTCAAGCAAACTGTCCGTCTAACGTCTGTTAGAGGACACTTTTGTAGTTAGACTCGTACTGTATCTATATATTACTTGTTCAATCATACCAATAATGCAATTTTCTCCTTTCCTACCGTTTTGATATATCATAGTAGCGATGCCTGTGCAGCATGGCGGCGGTAAAGTGTAAAGCGTCTCCCCGTGGTCAGAACTGTTATTCATTCCGATCACGGGAGATCGATGAGTACGATATTTATATACAGATATATCTCTGGTACATTCTCACATACTTTTACATTTACTTACTTTAATTTCGAATAAGTGGTTCCACTACTCCAGCCTTTAATAGTATCTCTCTCTCTCTCTCTCTCTCTCTCTCTCTCTCTCTCTCTCTCTCTCTCCGTCCGTCCGCCCGCCCGTCCGTCCGTCCGTCCGTCCGTCCGTCCATTCATCCATTCATCCATCCATCATCAATATATCCATCCATCCATCCATCCATCCATCTATCTTAAATTCCTATTTATCCCATAAGTCTGTCTATCTATCTATCTATCTATCTATCTATCTATCTATCTATCTATCTATCTATCTATCTATCTATCTATCTATCTATCTATCCATCCATCCATCCATCCATCCATCCATCCATCCATCCATCCATCCATCCATCCATCCATCCATCATCCATCCATCCATCCATCCTATCTTTCCTATAAGTCTGCCTGCCTGCCTGCCTGCCTGTGAGAGTGGACCTATGGAAACGACCGAACACGATAAATACAAAATATTGCAGTCGCGGTTTGATTGTTCATGAACGGTAGTGAAATATGCTTGCTATCGTTCACGCCCGCTGGCCCCGGGTTGAGCAGAACTGAATTGAATTGAATTGGATTTTATACTCGCACCAACAGCTAAGGTCATATGGCGACTTTCCAGTTTCCATTGGTGGAGGAAGACCCCAGGTGCCCCTCCGGGCAATTTTCGTGCACGGGCGGACACCTGGGTAGAACCACCGACGTTCCGCAAGCCAGCTGGATAGCTTCCTCACATAAAGATTCTTAGGCCCCTGAGGGATCTAACCTACAGCGGTGAGGGGCAAGTGATTTCAAGTCAGAGACGTCAACCACTCGGCCACGGCGCCCCTTGAGCAGAACTCACTATTCATAAAATCAATAGTACAGAATTTTAACCATCCCGAAGATGGCATGCATATGGCGGTGGACATGCTATATTTACTGGCATTTTTCCATGTCCAGCGGCGTATGGTCCCAGTATCTAACAAAATGCTATGCCTCGAACAGTGAAATAAACAAAATAAATTTATTGGGAGCAGCGGTTAAGTTGACTCGACCAAAAATCGGTATTGCTACATGTATTTCTTACTGGTCCTTTGGGATCACCAAACCAGTCTTTGAGGCTTTAAATTGCTCTACTATTGGCATGATTAATATTGAGTTCTGCTCAACCCCTGGCTAGAATGCCTGAACGGTAGCAAACACTTTTCAATACCGTTCACGTTCATGATTCATGAACAATCTCAATCAAACCGAGTGTTGAAACCCTAAATGTGAAAACTGTCATAAATGCGAAAACTGTCATAAATGTTGCCGTAAACGTGAAACTTACCGTAAATGTGAAGACCCCTTGTTAAACATGTGAAAACGACCTGGTGATAAATATAATAACATTTTACCGTAAACGTAAAAACAGTTGTAATGATTTGTCTCTGTAGTTGCTAGTCAGTCAATCCGTCCGTTAACTTATTTTTGTCAACTCTCTAGCACCCTTTATTTTCACCAAACTGGGCTATTGATAAAAGCGTTGACGAGCTCGAAAAGATCTTAAATCAGGTGATAAACATCAGAGTTATGGTCCTTGATCTAATAAAAAATAATAAAAAATAATGATAAAATTTGCCTTATCAACACTCTATCACATTCATTTTGAGTATGATCTTGACCAAACTTGGCCAGAGTCTTAATATTAATGAAAGTTCAAAGGAGTTCAAATACCACTAATATCGGTTAATAAACATTAGAGTTATGGCCCTTGATTTAATGAAGAAAATTCTTCAGTTTGACTTATCAACATTCTAGCGACTGCATTTTGCATTCGATTTTTATCAAACTTCGTCTAAGTCTAAATATTGACGAAGGATCAATAAGTTTGAAAAACACATTTAAGAGAAAATAAAACGAGATATTGCGCTTGATTTTTTTTATATATTTTGCTTTGTTAATTAGTAGGTACTTATTTTCCATCCGATCTTGATAACACAAAGGTTCAAGAAGCTAATATCTACAAAGGAAAACCAGCCTTATATCTGACCCACCCCATCTGAGGGCCCCCAAATCCTACGCCATGACCCCGCGCTTTTATGAAGCTATCTAGGTCATAGAAAGCATAGACGAAATCACAAATTAGCCATATCAGACTAGAAACAGCAGAAATATGGCCCTTGAATTAGTTTAAACATGCTAAATTGTACATATTGTTAACACTCTAGCTAATTAAATTTCTATTTGATCCATACCAACCAAACATATTCACGATGTACGCGTCATATGATCCATATTTTTCCACTCACCTGCTACAAGAGCTGTTTTAGGCAGTAGAGCGTCCACTGGCCCTCTGCTTTGTCCTCTTGTTAATAATCATTCTTCTTCTTCTTCCGTACTTGGGTTCTCGACTTGTTTATCTATTTTCTACAAAACCGTTGGTTTTTATTTAGAAAACTAAGGAAGCTCCACACTTCTAAGTCATTTGTCTGTTTGGGGTTTTAAATGTCTTCATTCATCATCACATAGGACTTTCAGGTCTATAAAAGAAGTCTATATAATCTAAATAGTTGTATGTATTGTTTTCATTTTTAAATACATTCAAGTGTATATTGGAGATAATACTTTCCTAGACTGTGAGTGCGCCAGGAACTAATTATTTAACATTTTGATCGTTTTGATACTCCGCTACATTGATATTTTTTTGTGAACATTGCCGGACTATTTCGCTGAAAAAAATAGCAAAACGCCGCTATTTTCTGTTTAACAACAGTCGATTCAGACTGCCATTATCGATTTTACGCGTACCTGTTTTACTGGCGTGAACGCCTGTGTAAAATAACTGCGTCAGATTACGTCTTGCTTACGTAGAACGTGTTTACACCTCACGCTGGTAAAAGTTGAAACAGGGGAGCTGTAGATCGTGGAACCTGATCTTACAATGCAGTGTGTTTACTGTGACAGTGTCGTAGAAAAAAGAGTATGAGATTGGTCCTTTGGAAACGGCCGAACACGATAAATACGAAATATTGCAGTCTCGGTTTGATTGAGACTATTCATGGATGGTAGCGAAATATGCTTGCTACTGTTCACGCCCCATAGCCCCGGGTTAAGCAGAACTCAATATTCATAAAATAAATAGTACAGAGTTTTAACAATCCTGAAGATGGCATGCATATGGCAGTGGACATTTAACTGCCATTATTCCATGTCCATCGGCGTATGGTCCCAGTATCTAACAAAATGTTATGCCTCGAAGAGCGAAATAAACAAAATGGAATTTAGTTGGCAGCAGCGGTTATGAAGCCTGCGCTTCGCAAGTCTAACAGTCAAAAGACTAAATTAAAAAGCAGACAACATATCATATGGAGGAGTAGTGGAATAAACAAAATGGAATTTAGTTGGGAGCAGCGTTTATGAAGCCTATGATGTTTGTCCGTGATCTTTCTTGTCGTGCCCTTTATGGTTTATTCTCTTGTTGCTCAGGCTTCTGCCAAGTATTTGAGTACCTTCATTGTGGCTTTCTAGGCTATTGTTTTTTTGTATTATATTTACACGAGCATATTAGTGTTTTACTTATATTGCCTATTGATGCTGCCTTGTTGGTTAGAGATTAGATCACGGCGGGGATTTCTTTATTTACACTGTCCTGTTTTAATGAGATGACAGTAGGGTAAGTATGAGGTTTGGTGTACCCTAGAACCAGTTTAAACCCCCAGTGGCCTACTTTGCCACTGTCCGTTCCAAGGCGGTAGCCCTATTGTCATCCCTTTTGTGTTTGTGATGTCGTTTGCATTTATTATTACTTTTGCTTTCTTGTTTGTGTTTGTCTGTTTGCGTGTTCGTTTCTGTGTTTTGTGGTTGACTGTCCTCCGTGAATGCTACTTTCCCTGTCCGATCTTTTTTATATTTCTATATCCTTTTGGGGAGTAGTGGAACCCTGCAAATAAATAACAAGTAAGTTTAGTTGTCAATTGTAACTCGTTTTTCTGCATAATTTGTTTCATTATTTGTTCATGTGAAGCACATACATGTATGTTCCATGCTATGGCATCGGATGATGGGTTGTTCACGCATTATGAAACTTTGCGGTATTAAAAGTCCATGCCATGGCTTCGGATGATGGGTTGTTCACACAATTTGAAACTTTGCGGTATTAAAAGTCATCCTGAAATAAACTTAAAACTGAGTGAATTTATCAATTTATATGATTCACAGAATTAACCCTCTCTTTTGTGTGTGTAAGGGTGATAATTGAAACTGGACACGGCGTCACAAAATCTCTCCTCCATTCGTTCTACTTACCTCCCGACCTTAGCCACCACAAAGTGTTCTCCCACACAGTGACATTCCCTGTGGTAGCCTATGCCTATGACAGGGAATACCTATGATCACTGCTATGATGGCCAGTGTCAAACCTCATGACTTGATGTGTGACCGATGGATAGTACAACAACAAACATTTCAAAACAGCTGTCCCTGTTCATCCCTTACCCCATACTAACTTGATCTTTCTTTTGAGTTTGCTTTCTTCTGACTCTGCATCACCCTGTTACCACAACCTGTGTTAACACAGCATTGTACAGGGTTAGAATAATCGAAGGTGTTGACTTATTTTACATGGCCTGCCATTTCTTGAAGAAAAAAAAATAGCCCGTCCATAACTTATTATTTTACATGACCTGTACTTTCTTGAGAAAAAATAGACCGATCATAACATTCTATTTTACTAACATGGCCTGCCATTTCTTGAGGGAAAAAATAGGATGACGGTAACATATTATTTTATATAGCCTGCCATTTCTTGAAAAAAAATTAGACCGACCATATCCTATTATTTTATAACCACGAACAAGTTAGTGTCGTAGCCAACATCATTTATAGCGATCTATTTTCTAATAAGTTTACCATAAGTTTACCGTAAATTATAAATAAAATTGAATCCTTAAGAAAATAAATATAATCCCACTGGGAGCTCGACATGTTTACAATTGCCGATGCTTACGGATGGTAGGAGGTATACTGTCTATAACAAATCGAACTTAATATATAGCCTAAAATGTGCTTAAAATAACACCATTCAACCCACCATCAGCCTATAACTGGAAAATATGTCCATTGGACACGGATGCCCCGCTTTAGCACTGTCAGTCACAGATACACAATAATCAATAATGTATAAGTAGGTCAAGCTCATTCTCATTGACTATTTTTAGTATGAACATGTTTTTCCATGCCATTTAAAAGTTGTATGATTTACTGAATGAGAAATCAAATGGCCAGACAAGGGTAACACAATATGCCATGCCCGCTTTCGTGGAGAGTATCTAAACAAGGAAGACCTTTCAACCAGAGTATTCTGTTAATCGTGAGTGCTGTCACTAGATCCGAGACTAGCTTTATATGTGCGATCTGGCTGTTAATCAAACGCGACCCAGATATGTCCATAAACGCTGTCCTAAAGTTGTATCAAGACTGGATTATAATGATAATGTTATTGAGTGGAAACCACAAAAGTCGGATATTTTCAAATATCCAAGCGACATAACTCATGCGTTTAATGAGCAATATGGCTGGTTACTTCAGGATGTGTGTCTGATATAGAAAGCTACGTTATATACATACATATGGTTTACTGAGACAATATGTCATAAGACTCGTGTTGATTCATGTACAACAAATATATATAAACTTAGTTTAAACATATATATTACATTGATTGCAACGAGCACTCCCTCGCCTTATTTTAATCACTCTCGATAATTATTTTTTTGGGTAGAACCTGTAGATAAAGTGTCTTGCTCAGAGACACAACACAAGGTCATGGCGGGAATCAGAACCACAATCCTTCGATCTTGAGTCCGACGCACTACCACTAGACCACAGCGCTCCAAATATAAACTGGTAGTGAAATATATATAAATCTGCCCCCATTTCTAATATCATACTCTCCAGCACACATGTAAAACGCAAGAACAAATATATTGCAAATCAAATACAGTTGGGTCAATAGCAGTATTATTCTAACTACTGTCACTATGGTGTTTGGATATATGGTCTGTGTATGGGATGGGTGTGTTTGAGTTGATAAAACCATCCTTCACTCTTTAACACATATGCAGACGATGCCCTCTTGATATCGATTATCTTTAAAATGTTCATTTTGATTGTTATTCACTGAACGATATGCTACGCTCTACTTCCCTGTCATCAAACAGTACAGTACAGATGCATACAGCACATTTCTTATGTTAATTCATGATTCCGTTTTAAACTACTCCTCAAAATAATTTACCGACCACAAAATAAAATAATAATAATTACTTAATCTCAATATTCTGGATTTCATATTTAAATAAAACGTTAATATATTTTGTAACGTAACAATGGTAACAGAATACAACTAAACTTAGTAACTTTGTAAAATCACAATAGTATCACCGTCTCCGTTATTTCTATTAATTAGGAATACAAATAATATAATATAACGTTTATAACAGAATAATGTTCATTTAAATACTTAGAACTGTAAATATGTTTATTGTTATGTCATATGTTCTATGTATATATGCATTTGTAGTATCTCACCGGCCTATGACCTATTGCTTTATGAATACAATCTTCTTCTTCTTCTTAAAAATTACAAAAATACAGTAAACTGTTCAATTAGAGAACTTTAAAAAATAACCAAAATCTAAACAGGGTCCTTAAATTATTTTGAGGAGTATATGTTCTTGCAGTAATACGTTTTCCAACCAATTGTATAAGTTATACATTTTAACTACAATTATATGCTTCTCATTTTTGCTAATAATGGATTGAGATTGAAAGCATCAAATTAAAAACAAATGTTCCTATTGATAAAAACTTGAACTGTTCAAATTTTGAATGTTTTATCAGGCAAAAGTGTTCAACTGGAAGGGTTCTTCCTGTATACCAAATGAAGGAGAAAATGACACATGATTTGCATGAATTATGTTTCTGTTGGATCGTTTTGTTTTTCTTGAAGTATTTGTATTTTCCATATTCTTTTTTCAGCCCATCTTTTCTCTTCCTTCATATCAGTTTTTATTGCTAAACGGAGGCACTCGTTGGCAAATAGTAGCGCCTTGGAAAAGTTACCCTTTCTAAATTCAAGATCGCATGCACTAATCAGATAGTCCGCCTTTTGTACTACTGGAGCTGTTTTCACCTTTGATTTAATATTCGTAAGTAGCATTTCTGAAGTGCTGATATCTTGGTTAGTAATGACATTCTCATCAATCATATCTAACTCTTCTCCACAACCAAGCTTTACACCGACGTACTGACACACTGCCAGAATGAAACGATTTGCTGAATCTTGACTTTTGTCTTCTTCATCTAGTTCATGAAAACGGTCTATTGCCTTTTTGGCCATTTACTCAGCATTTTCACGTTCGGATATATGCATATAGTATCTGGAATAGTCATAGTACTGGTACGGTAAGCTTTCCTTAGGAAAGGAAGAGTAATTTTCGCTTTCTATCATGAATTCTAGCCCTTCATCCAGGAGCTCCTTCATTTGTTTCAACTTTCTAGTTTGGAAAAAATACTATGTGGTGTAGCTTATCAATTTGCAAAGAAGTCTAAAAAAGAATTCACTTCCTTTTCCTAAACTCCACGAAGCCTTTTTAAGGTGGATTTCCGTTTCCTCATATTGTTCGCTGTATAAAAATTGACATGCCTTATAACAATTATGTAAGGCAAACTGATCACCTCGGTCGATGTCAAAAATCCACGTCTCGAAATAGTTTCTATCGAAAACAACCGAACTTAGTTCAATCTCCTTCCCTTTCAGAAATTCTACCTTTATTAGTTCTGTATCAGTTGCTTTGGAGCACAACAAATTCATGATATGATCGCACAGATTAAAGCTCAAGGGCTCGATAAACTCTGGAGTTTTAAAAAATACAGTTGTTCCACACTCAACCAGTTCAAAAGTATTACGTTGGCATGCTTTTTGTTCTTCATTCGTGCAGTGTAGTGTCAGAATTCGTCCATATACCTTGCTCAGAAACTCTAATCCTTTTCCTAAGAAAACGCATAATGTACAATACTTTTGTTGTGATATCTTTGGTATTGCATCACACTGATTTTCAAACCTTCCCGCATAAATTATTCCTACAAGATCCACTGTATTACTTTTGGACTCTAGCGCAAGTACAGTCCCACTTTCGCCTTCACGAGAAAATGGTCCATTTTCACCTTCAACAATAAACTGATCATCGATATTGATGATATTCTGTACAAATTCGTGTGCTTCATGCGAAGCGATCTTACCACGCTGAGGAGTCTGATACATTTGTTCTGACAATGGTAATTGTGACTGAAATTGTTTCCCATAAGGTTTGCACTTGAAGATCCATTTTCCGTAAATATCTCTGAGGGATCCATCAAATATTTTGCACTTTCGTCTTTTACCTTTCGTGTCAACCACATCAGTGTAACAACGAGCCAGCATATGTTTATCGATTTTAAACAGGTCAATATCTGGAGCCCCTTTATACTCATCACTTTTGACGAGACGTCTCTCATTCTCTGCTAGACTGCTTCCAATATCGATTGTCGTTTCGTCTGAATTCTTTATGTAGAAATTACCGCCTCCAGCATTCTGTGTCACATGTCTGTTTGTAACGGCGAGAACAGTTCCCTTATCGTCCTGTACAAGACAACCTATAGTTGCATGATGTTCTTTAGCCATTGTCAAAACCAAACAGCTTTATTCCCGCTTTTACTTATCTTATACTACAGTAGTTGTATTTGAACAGATACATTCAAACATAGACTACCATTTTATTGCAATTCAGTACCGTTTATGAACTGTCTCTATCAAACCGAGACTGTAATATGTTTTGCATTTATCGTGTTCGACGATTTCCAAATTTCTCCTTTCATACTTTTTTGTTATTATCACTATTCCCACGAGTGACACAATTCAGCATATTTCTGTCATGTCCTTTGGTATATGTAACTTCTGGAAGATCAATATTATTTGATCTCAGTTGATTACGTTCACTTTGCAGTCAGTCTGTCAGATATGTCCTAGCTATATGCTCAACGCTGCAAGTTTCACAATCTGTAAAGCAAAAATAATCAATTTACAAGTCATGTAACACATAAAGGATATCTAATATATTCGCGGATTTCCGGTTGCACAATGCAAACAAGTGAACAAATCTTCCGTTAAATGTAACACAACTCGTGAACGTATGATTGCTGCAGGGATAGTATTAGCATGAACAACTAGAACTATCTCTGAAGGTGATGAATACCTCTGCTTAAATTCTTTAAAGTAAAAAGAGTCATAATTCGGTAATAATTTAGGCAAGTTTATGGAGTTTGGAAACAACATATGTAAACCTGTCTGAGGAACGCAAGTAATAAAAATGTGCAACGCGACGCGACTGGACAAAACGTGCAACTTGACAAAAAATGTTACACGACGGGACGTTACGGACAACGAGATTCCTATAGAGCCCCCACTTCAATTTGTGAAAGCAGGAGTATAAATATATTATCATTCCCTGTTTTACTGATTTGGAAATGATAAAATGCAATATGGCGAAATGTTCATCGATAACTGAAACCAATCTCAAGATTCGTACCAGGGGTTTATACATAACAAGAACACAGTGATACTTTAACAGTGATACAAAGTATCACAAGCTGGTCAGGACAGGTACATAAGAAAACGGTAAGGAGAATGAATATGATCAACATAAACGAACAGTGTGTATATGTTAACATTGTTTTACTTATAATTGTTTTACTTCGTATGTGAAGGTAATCTCAGTTTTTAGCAATGTAAATTTACATTAGAAGAAAGGGTTTCATGATAGATGTTTTTATTATTGAAATCTGATCAGTAGTTCATGAGACTAAGTAGCATTATACCTATTGAAACCCTTTAGAAGATGCTTTAGTTAAAGCTTCATCAACTCTGTGATGAAAATCAGCCCATTGAACACAATGCAAAATAGTTGGAGATGGTAACAAGTTCCGCAACATTCGTTCGCTTAAATACACTTTAATTCTGTGAATTAAATACATTTGGCTCGCAAACGGTCCTTTATCAGGAATAAAACACCGATTCAGTTTTTCAAAATGTTGCGCCATTCGTTCATACTATGCGTGTTTTGAACTAAACATCTGTCAAAACCACATAATTACCTACCCCCACATCTCTACCTACCCTCTGTGCTCATACTCTCTTAAGAAATCGTCCTGACAATCACAGTAAAATACTTACTATTCATGACAATAGACATAATACTTTAACAGCAGGTTAGATTGAACAATTTACTGAAATACAGTTGTTTATGAACAGTGAAATGACGTTGATACACAGTCCAACACCCATAGCAGCTTTCTGAGTCAGGGAAAAATTTAGCCGGCGCCTTGAGCCATACGGACAATTTCTTTTGAATTATTTGTTTTTATATCACCTTACAATTTGTTCGACCCTCACCGACCCATTCTCCCACCCTACATACACACACACAAGCACGCACGCACGTACGAACGCACGCACTCACGAACGCACGTAGGAAATAATACTTACCTTCAAAAATCGTTTTCGATATATATTTCTTCAATCTACGTTATGAAGATCCTCATTCCTAATGTAAACACATACACATTAACTTTGCGCCTGCTTGATATATAATCAATAAATGATGACGTATCCACCAGTAAATTGCGCAATAGGAAAATAAAGGAAAACCCATATAGCTGAAGTATCTGTTTCGTTTTCGACCAAACAATTACTATTTTCTTACATATGTTTACTTCTGCGGCATAGTTATATATAAACATGTGTCGATAGGTATTGGAACTTTGTCAAGACGTAAGAAAGGAAACAAAATATACATACGTGCGATTGGTATATCTCAGCATTCAAAGAATAGATTCATTAGGAGAACGTCGTACTTCACGAAAGACTGTAAGAACGAGTATATAGTGAATATGTACGTTAAGAGCACTTACACACACATATATATATATATAGAGGATCTTACATGAGTAACTTTGTAGTATTGATTTTAATAAACGAGTTTGATAAAATGATAGGATACGAGGCTCTTGCCGAGTATCCTATCTGTTTATCCAACGAGTTTATTAAAGTCAATAATACACAGTCACGAATGTAAGATTCTGTTTATCACATAACACATCTACGACGTGATAGTTTCACTTTATTGTTGTCAATTTTCCTTATTTGTAAGACAAATCATGACGTCGTTTTGTTGTTATCATGGCGGGGATTTCTTTATTTACACTGTCCTGTTTTAATGGGATGACAGTAGGGTAAGTGTGAGGTTTGGTGCACCCTAGAACCGGTTTAAACCCCCAGTGGCCTACTTTGCCACTGACCGTTCCAATGCGGTAGCCCTATTGTCAACCCTTTTTGTGTTTGTGATGTCGTTTGCATTTATTATTGCTTTTGCTTTCTTGTTTGTCTGTTTGCGTGTTTGTTTCTGTGTTTTGTGGTTTACTGACCTCCTTGAATGCTACTTTCCCTGTCCGATCTTTTTATATTTCTTTACATGACGTCGCTACGTTACGCCGCTGTAAATGCGTTTGCCCTTCAAATAATGCGACACCTTAAACCAAATTAAAGTAACTAACATTCCTTTTAAGAAGTAAGATTTCAAATAATGATAACTAATTAAGGCGTCTGAACGTACCGTATGATATATCATGCAAACAATTGGGATTAAATGTTTTAATGTATACAAACACAGTGATTCGGCCTTCATTTGCATCTGTAATACACTAGTGTATTACGAGAAATAAGTCATGGCTTTATTGCACTCCCGGAAGCCATGTTATGTAATAAATATATATTTATATATCGTTAAGAGCACACACACACACACACACTTATATATATGTATTGCTCCAGATATGAAATACAGTATAATAACTGCATCGAGGCACATATTAGAACAGTTTTACAATTTTAGCATTTCAAAGAGTTTTTCTTCTAAAATCAAAAGAACTGACCTTATGTTGACCTATTTATCAGTTTCCCTGGTGGTGACGTAGTTTTCATGTTCAGGTTGCATGGATTGGGTTTTAAACTTAATCCTTTAAACATGAAAAGGTACTTTAATAGATCACTATTGTTAATTTCATTGAACTTCTTCACAAGTCCCTGAGATTGTTTGACAATGTGGTAACACTGGACTGGATAATTCTCACTGCAAGACCCGTTTACAGTGCAAGAACGCATCGTCGAAACTCGGTGACGCCAGTGAGTACCATACTGCCCATTGGACTTCGCCAATCAAGTTTAAACTTTCTTAAAATTTGAAGAAGAAAAACGTCACCGTGACCTTTTAATGTATTGTTTGACATTGTTTTAAAACTTATGTAGCATTGTTTTCTTTTTAAGACAAATCTGCAGATAGAAAGACACTGACATTCGTTTGATATTACTGATCTAATTTGGAAAAAAAAATATGTTATGTAGCCGTTTTGAATCTGTGAGTGAGTGAGTAGACGACGAGCGATTAGCATTACCAGTATATGCCCAAAATAAACAGGGTCATGTCCAGTCACTTATGGGCAACCGGGCATAGCGATGTTACTGTGTATATGTGTATATATGAGTATGTCGGTGTGACTAACGAACTGGCATTACCGGTCTAAGACGAGTTATGTCAGACATAAGCAGCGTCACGTCAGGTCCCTTAGAGGTAACCCAACTCGACGGTGTCGTATCCCACGGGTGAGGCTACTTCTCCCCAGGTTCGTACACGGAGTGTGGACTGTTTCGGCGGTCTGAAGTAAACAAAATCGCAGATGTGTTCAACATAATTGTTATTATTCAACTTGATCTCAAAATATACTATGTAAAGGCATGTTTATTTATAAGCCATAGTCTGCAAGTATCTGGGTCTACACTGGTTATAAAAGCAATGTTTTCGACTATGACAGCGAAAGGGTTAACAGGAACATCTAACGATATTTTATCCCATTTTCAGAATGTTGTCTCCTGCTAAATGGATTAATATTTAATTAAAGTAAGACAGGTCTAATCAACACAGTGACTGTGTTCCGGTGGCACTTATTTAACAGTAATCCTTGCCGATTATGAAGTGTGTGTGTGTGTAGTTCTGAGGTTTATAGTCCCTCCACCAACAAACACGACAAGTTTCCCTGCCGCGACGGGCACAATAGAGTCTGGATTGGTTGCCGATTATGAATAGGTAAATTAAGGTTAATACAGCTGGTACTAATATAAAGCAAACGGCGCTAAGTATTATACTTCAAATAAATATCATAGCAAGTAAATCAGTAAATGACATATACCCTTTAAATAAATAAAGAAACAATGCATGAAAACATCAATAATAATCTGTAGCAAGTCAAAGGCAAGTAAAATATGTTAGATATTACCTCCCTTTATGGTTAGCTAAATATACAGTAAAAGACATAGGCCAAATCTACATGTACTACATACCTTAACCCTTAGCCTAAAAAGTTTTGTTTTTTTCATATAATATGCTAGACTGAACAAAGCTTAAGTACATCTTTGGAATAATGAACACAAGTACGCAAATGCTGCATTAAACATTAAGTTGTGCACATTGTTTAACTTGCAATCTATATTCACATTTATAACCATATCACCTCGAAAGTCCTAGATACACTATCAAGTAAAGAGTCTCTAAAGTTCCTCTATTAAACAGTCTCTTGCACTTACTATGAAACGCCACTGCGCTTCGTGTTGATCCTCTGGACGAAACATTTTATTTCATTAGGAATAAGCTTTCTGAACATGTTCAGTTTTCCAGTATGACGGATTGAGCAATTCTGAGTTGGACTCGAGTCGATTGGACCTCAGTTCTGACTGTCCTCTATTCGGTGTATCGCCAAGCAGGATAATTAACGGCATGATGTTTCGTCAATAGAAGTGAAACAGAGTCTATATTCACATATTCAGCAGCCTCCCGCCTATTTGTGGTCACTATTAAGTAAACGTTATTGAAACTCTCTACGTAGTCTATTTCATTATAACTGCATTCATACGGTTTGATTTACGCATAAACAACAGTCCATTGCACTTTTGCACATCTCAGATACAATGTCTATGTTCTATTTACAACCTCTAATTTCACACATTTAGAGTGTTTATTGTTAAAATCACTTCTATTACTGATGTCCGTGGTAGTTTATTGCTTACAAATGTATGAACCATTTCAATAACTAGAAGTATATCATATTCAAATATACATCAGCTTCATCAATATGCAATTTGCTTTCATCTCAAAGTCCATAGTTTCTAAATACATTCAGACAATCAAGATACAGTCCATCCGATAGTTTTTTTTTCGCGGCCACTAGCACAACTAAACGTATTGTGCAAACTCAAGGTCTCAGTATTTGCTCAAAATTTACCTGAAAAGTTCATGAACACGTCAAACTACGCGTTGTTTGTACATCACATCAAATTCAGCTGTTCTCCTGGAACAAGTCCTTTACACTGACTTCAATTTCAAACTCTCTACAACAGTCTCTATTTAAGATCTACTTAATAAATCTCTGAATTAAAGCACTGAAACTTCTATCTTTACTTTCATTTACACAACAGTCTCTATTTGCAATAACACATGTAACAGTGTCTATTTAAAATTGTCCTTTCTAAGAAAATTATTTGGAAATGTGCACAACATTTATGTACTAAACTAAAATATAAATGTATGAAGCAGCATCTGAATTTCTAATTCATAAATACTGTGGCTCAAACAAAATAGCTGACCCTAAAATAAACGATTTTAAGCAAAAATGGGTTCTGTTTGACCTTTAAGATTGCAGTTCCACATCAATATGCTATTTTGAAAAGGCTGCATATTCATCGCTTTCGCAGCTTGCTGTTGCAATTTTGGCAGAGATAGGATGCCTGATCAGATAAAAATGGCATGTAACCACATGATAAACTGGAGTAGTTTGTCTATCTCCATTTTCCCAAGACCTGCTATTAACTTGCAGGCTGACATGGACCCATTGTCCACCTGCATCTGAACTACATCATCACTATGAAATGAATATGCATGTATGAAATCTGCTATGCATAACTCAGGAATATGTCTGGTACCCGGGAAGTATGAATCTTGATCTGACATTGAGCTGGCTGAAGAAATTCATTTGTTATGGGAGAGCCACAAATCTCATTGACATTCTGTTCTGAGCATTGGTCATTCTCTGTTACATGTTCAAATATGGGCATATTTACCACTGGAGCAGGACAAATGGTATTAAGATCAATGAGGTCAACTTCCTCGAAACTGTACTCTGTCAAAAGACTAGCAGTGTTCCCTAAACTATCATTAACATGTAACTGATCTGTACAAATTGTTCTTTCAGTTTGGTCTCCCTGGGAGTTAACATTGACCAACATATCTGTCTGGTTTTCTTGAAAATCACCATTTACCAACCCTGGTATATCTACCAACAAATCCTTATTTATAGTTCCATGTCCGTGTGTGATGTGTTTGGACTGCGCTTTAAAGGATACGCGGCCGGACACATGTACACTCAGCATAACCATGTTTTCCTCATTTGCTATGTTAAGTGGACATCGCGACGCGACATGTCCCACCTGTTCTCACGATTGGCAAATTATTTGTCTTGGCGCTTGCAAACTTTCATAGCGATGCCTTGATTTGAATTGATTCGTGTAAGAATACTCATTATATGGTGTTCCGAACCTTTGTGCTAGATAAGAACAGTCTTAAGCAAGCCATAGTCTTTAATTTGCCTAACTTGGAGAGTTTCAGCAGCAAACTCAAGCGCGATGCCCTCGAGACAAATCAAAAATCGTTTGCATTTTTTCTCATCTCCCCACTAATTTAAATCAGAAACCAATTCAAATTTAAAAATAAAAGTATGCCAGTAAGTGGCATACTTTTATTTTTAAATTTGAATTTGAAATTTGCCATTATATACAGGAGAAGATACAGTCTCTATGTGACATGAACTTGTTTTCCTTTAGCCTTAACAATTTCCACACCCTGCTCGCAGCGCCAAAATGTAGCCGTTTTGAGTGAGTGAGTGAGTGAGTGAGTGAGTGAGTGAGTGAGTGAGTGAGTGAGTGAGTGAGTGAGTGAGTGAGTGAGTGAGTGAGTGAGTGAGTGAGTGAGTGAGTGAGTGAGTGAGTGAGTGAGTGAGTGAGTGAGTGAGTGAGTGAGTGAGTGAGTGAGTGAGTGAGTGAGTGAGTGAGTGAGTGAGTGAGTGAGTGAGTGAGTGAGTGAGTGAGTGAGTGAGTGAGTGAGTGAGTGAGTGAGTGAGTGAGTGAGTGAGTGAGTGAGTGAGTGAGTGAGTGAGTGAGTGAGTGAGTGAGTGAGTGAGTGAGTGAGTGAGTGAGTGAGTGAGTGAGTGAGTGAGTGAGTGAGTGAGTGAGTGAGTGAGTGAGTGAGTGAGTGAGTGAGTGAGTGAGTGAGTGAGTGAGTGAGTGAGTGAGTGAGTGAGTGAGTGAGTGAGTGAGTGAGTGAGTGAGTGAGTGAGTGAGTGAGTGAGTGAGTGAGTGAGTGACGAGCAAATTAGCATTACCAGTATAAGACAAGTTATGCCCAAAATAAACAGGGCCTTGTCCAGTCACTTATGGGCAACCGGGCATAGCGATGTTACTGTGTATATGTGTATATATGTGTATGTCGGTGTGACGAACGAACTGGCATTACCGGTCTAAGACGAGTTATATGAGACATAGTCCCTCAGAGGTAACTCGACTCGACGGTGTTGTATCCCACGGGAGAGGCTACTTCTCCCCAAGTTCGTACACGTACATGTTTAGGCGGTCAGAAGTAAACAAAATCGCAGATGTGTTCAACACAATTTTTATTATTCAACTTGATCTCAAAATATACTATATAAGCCATAGTTAATTCTCTCAATTTTAAACACCTTACCAGGAACATCCTCTTGTTTCTAATTATAACAGGAACATCTAACGATATTTTATCCCGTTTTCATAGGAACATCTAACGATATTGTCTCCTGCTAAATGGATTAATATTTAATTAAAGTAAGACAGATCCCTAACGGGGTTTTACAATAACTGTGGTCCGTGGGCACTTACTTAAAGACACATTTCGAGCCTATTGGGTGAGAGAATTTCTATAGGTAACTGTAAATCACTGTTAGCCAAACAATTTCATGAGCAAAGTGTGATATTAAATTTTTCTTCAGATTATGAGGCCCACCCAATAAAGCATTTGTGACCAGTACCCATAATAACACATTAAAGAATGTTGTATATTTATTGTGTTGTGCTCTGATTTTTAGTCTAAAAACAATTAAGAAATACCAGATAAGTTTTGTATTCAGAAGCTAAATTATGAACATATATTTCTTCATTAAAGTAAATAACAAAGTGTTGTTAAGCTATTCTTACCCTCAATATAGCAATGCTATACAAATAAAAAAAACTAAGAGCGGGCCTCAATTAATATGCTTGAGTTGATCAGCCATGACGCGTGCTGACTGTAAATATTCAAGTTTCTCGTGCTTTTTCAATAACCAAGTAGCATTGGGAAATGTGTCTTTAACAGTAATCCTTGCCGATTATAAAGTGTGTGTGTGTGTGTAGTTCTGAGGTTTATAGTCCCTCCACCAACAAACACAAGTTTCCCTGCCGCGACGGGCACAATAGAGTCTGGACTGGTTGCCGATTATGAATAGGTAAATTAAGGTTAATACATCTGGTACTAATATAAAGCAAACGGCGCTAAGTATTATACTTCAAACAAATATCATCGCAAGTAAATCAGTAAATGACATATAAACTTTAAATAAATAAAGAAACAATGCCTGAAAACATCAATCATAATCTGTAGCATGTCAAAGGCATGTGAAATAATGTTAGATATTACCTCCCTTTATGGTTAGCTAAATATACTGGAAAAATCTACTGCATTATTGTCACTGAAGACCCATGATTAAGACAAATGAGTTTTCAATGCTAAACTATATTCAATGCTAAACTATATGCATTACATGTACTAGCTGGATTTGTTTACAGAGGGTGCAAAAGGACCTCCTTTTTTTTACAAGAATCTAACAAATTAAAAATGTTTCATCAAACAAGTATATGGTGTAAGCACCGTGTACTTCATATATATTTGAATTCATTATATACTTTTAATGGAATCGGACTTATAATACATCAAGTAACCCTGGTGCGTAACCTTGGATAGCACATATTAATGTTCACAAATTAATTTCCTTATAAAATAATGGCCAACTTTTACCTTCATTCATTATCTTAAGGCCCTTTAGTTTATATTATATCGTTATCTGTCAAGTATAAGTCAGACCCCAGACCCACACAAAAACCCGGGTGCACACCTTTTGGTAGCGATGTCACTGTAATTTCGACTTGAGAGCCCGGATAGTTCTATTTTGGAATGGACGTGAAATCAATAATTACTCCACAATCTATTATTTATCAGGACGCATGATACTCGAAATATTAAGTGCTGAGTCACTCTACAATATAAGTGCTGAGTCACTCTACAATATAAGTGCTGAGTCACTCTGCAATATAAGTGCTGAGTCACTCTGCAATATAAGTGCTGAGTCACTCTACAATATAAGTGCTGAGTCACTCTACAATATAAGTGCTGAGTCACTCTACAATATAAGTGCTGAGTCACTCTGCAATATAAGTGCTGAGTCACTCTGCAATATAAGTGCTGAGTCACTCTACAATATAAGTGCTGAGTCACTCTACAATATAAGTGCTGAGTCACTCTGCAATATAAGTGCTGAGTCACTCTACAATATAAGTGCTGAGTCACTCTACAATATAAGTGCTGAGTCTACAATATAAGTGCTGAGTCACTCTACAATATAAGTGCTGAGTCACTCTACAATATAAGTGCTGAGTCACTCTACAATATAAGTGCTGAGTCACTCTACAATATAAGTGCTGAGTCACTCTACAATATAAGTGCTGAGTCACTCTACAATATAAGTGCTGAGTCACTCTACAATATAAGTGCTGAGTCACTCTACAATATAAGTGCTGAGTCACTCTACAATATAAGCGCTAACCTTAACACTACATAATTATATAGACGCGGCTCCGATATGAATACACATGTATTAAATAGTATAATAGGATACGCTGCACGCAGACAATATACTTTAAAATAATATACGACAAGCTGTCTTAAAATAAACAAAGCAATAGATTAACTAAAACTATCCTCGCTTTTTTATTTGTTATTATGTGTATATGAAGTTTAGGAACGACCCATTCAAAACTGGAAGTAATACAATGTGTTATGGGACGCGATGGGACATAAATGTATTACGCGACGGGACGTTACAGACAGCTCGACTCCTATATAACCTACTGCCCCACCCCGCCCCACATCACTTTGTGGAAGCAGGTGTATAATAAATAAAGTTCTAGTATCACGCAGAATGAAAACGAACGTTTACAAAACAATTTTTTTATCACGTAACAGGTGGTGTGGGAGTGTCATAACACCATTCAATATTTTCGATATTCGACTAGTGGTATAACATAACGTTCTCATAACATTGTTAATGACGTCATGGACGTCACGTTAATGTACGTTTTCTGACGTTATGTCACGTTATAAGTTATGTAATAATAGAATCTAACATTCGTTCTCATTCATTATTGAATTTATTAAACTCGTTAGCAAAAATGATATAATGCTCGGCAAGAGCCTCGCATTATTATTTTAAAGAGCCTCGCATTATATCATTTTGCCAACTCGTTTAATAAATTCAATAATGAATGAGTACTCATGTAAGATCCTCTATTATATATTATGTTTAGCAAGCAAACAAAATCATTCTACTACGTACAGTACTCATTAATTGCTTTATACATGTACGGCTCTCTATTGTTGTTTTCAAACGGTATAATTTATCCTTCAGACCATATATCTAAAAAAAAAAAGCGTGCACATATGTGTTGACCTGTCTTCATATTTCACTTTAACCGCTATTGCATCAGCATAGTTGACCACAGTGCTTTAAAGTTACAGGTGACTGGTTTTCCAGGTATATGAAGAGGCCAAATCATAATATTGATATTCCCACGATTTACAAATGTACATGAATGAATTGTATATTTGTCTTGTTCAGTATGAGTGATTGATGGATGTTTGTTTTTCACAGTTCAATAACTTTGCACTCTGAGATTCCCGCCTAATTCTGCAATTAACTTCTCTCTTACAAAAGCAGTCGTATTGGGCAGAACTCATACTATTACTTAGAAGATAGTTTTGCATTCACCTCATAGTGAAAGCATTATTTTGCTTCCACAAACCCGGTAAGAATTGTTTACTGTTAATATATTATAGTGATATGATATATTTACTACGCGGATAGAATTTAATGAAATTTTCATAGAGTGCCTTTGCCGTTGTCTGAGCCGTCTGATTTCGGCAGGGTATAGCTTGGGCAAATCTAGTAAAGTGGTCTGTGATGACGAGAATATTTTCTTATCCGCCTTTGGATAATTCCAGAGATAAAAAGTCCATACAGACTAGCTCCATCGGACGTGATGTTTTGGTGGGAACTAACTCTGCGACTTTCTCTGGTGTCTTCCTTATTATGCAGCGCCCACAATGTCTAACATACTCGTTGATGTATTTCTCCATTCCAGGCCAATAAAACCGCTGTCTGGCAAGCCAGAGGGTCTTCTCAATTCCTTGATGGCCCACGTCGTCATGGATTCCCTTCAAGGAGAGCTGGTGGTACTGCACTGGAAGGACGAGCTGTGTGGTTTCTTGGCCATCAACAGAAGTGGTTCTGTACAGCATGCCACTTCAGCAAAGACTTTGGCGTATGTCACCAAACAGGCCAAGCAGAGTGATATTCCCACGATTTACAAATGTACATGAATGAATTGTATATAGATGTTGTAATACCCCTCATTACCGTGCACAAGTAAAATAAAACTCTTAATATCTAGATCTAGATCGGAAGTAATTTCTATTACTGTATGCCATTGTCTATAAAATTCCTGAAATAGTATCGTTTTTGTTCGAATATTGATTTTGGTATAAGTGTATATAATATCACTCCAGGGGAATATGTACGCAGCGATCACATCAGATCGCTATCATACAGGCGCATATTCGTATCATTACATAAAGTTATTTCAGATTCCCTTTACTTTTGCTGTCCAAGCAACAATGGGTTTACATGAGAAAGGTCCTATCAACAAATGGATATAAACTCATTACGTGGTCCCGCCTTAATTTCATTAAGTTATGGGAAAGCGTATATTAGCAGGATTTTATAACGTATATTTCGACAATAAAATATTTTAAAAACATTTTTCACTGAAAAAATGCGATAATTGTTTAAAATTACCTACTAAATGTTTAAGTTTTATCAATATGCATACTTTATAAGCCGAAATTAAGGTTTTATTTCATACCCCAGCCAACCCCGTGTGTGCTTCTTTGAGAAGGGGTTGAATGGGGTGTGAAAGTTAATACTCGGACCATGTAATGATCTAGTTATGTTTCGATCAATTTTCAAAGCTAAGGTATGTTTATGTACCAATAAAATTCAAGTTCAGTTGATATATCGGTAATTTAAATATTATCAAAATTATTCCTGCAAATGCTAAACAAACAACTTTGGCTGAAACCATGCATTCCAAACAATAGCTGTACAATTTGTTTTATTATTTATGTTATGTTATACCATCTAATACTTGTACATACTAGCAGTATGGTCTCATCGAGATGATTTAAACATTGATGTTTAAATCAACCAACTCGATGATATTTAAATCAGACCAGATGAGACCATGCTATATTTATTTTGTAGCATGTTCATTTCATCTGTCCGCCTGACTCTAACTTCCGATAACTGGTAGATACAGTTCACCAGTCATTCAGACAGGTGTTACAGCTGTGTAAATACAAAGTAATTGTCAGCAACCATGTTACAACTATTACTTATTAAGGAAATTCCGCGGGTAAATACCATGCTGTCATAACACTGAAATTTAGATAACACGTATGAAATATCCGAAGGAAATTTTATCAAAACACCGTTCTAAACTAAAAATAGATTACGGGTATTCCCATAATTTTAAGTTTTAATTTTCAGTTTCGTCTCTAAACAAAATATGAATGCGTGGTAAATGTGAAAATGGGACATATCATTGTTATGTGTAAGTAAACTTTAATTTAAAATCAAGCATATCAAGAAATTAAACATCCACACATAATGTTTTTGTTTGTAAGTTTTTAAATATAAATTATAGCATATTATCAGTATTCCGGGTTTACGAGTAGTTGTATCGTTATGATTTACTATGTATTGAATAAAACATTCACAATAAATTCGTTCATATCATTGTATGTTATTATTGTTAAACAGAACACAGAACAGAAGATACAAAAGTCGAACACGCATATGCAGTTGACATGTATAGCACGCATATTATCTTAATTATATACTTGTATATATTGTTTAATTTCTATATAAGTGTTTATACCTCGCATGTTAAGAGGAAGTAAGGTAAACATTCAAATACATGTCGTGACGTATATAACGCGTTGATAACATTAGCCTTTACATGTACACAAAAGGTAAAAAAGAAAGGACACTATGTGTTTATAATCGCATATCCTTCCGTGTTTTTAACATTTCCATTCACTGGTTAATTTATAATATATTGTTTTTACAAACAAAACTACATGTATACTAATCCAAAACTTGCTGCGTTTCTTTCTTCCTTAAAGAAACTAATGACGGCAAAATTACTCTATGAAAACCATTTATCAAAACTCTCTCCTGTTGTTTAGGTCATATAATAGTGTATATGTGCCGATTAAAAGTATAGGATTTTTTCATAGGTTCTTAAAATACCGGTAATAAAATATGCGTAAAATGAATTATGAGTTGGTATCTCTTAATTCAACATTCCAGTTTCGGGTGTTTGTCTTGCTGGTTAAGCTGTGTCAATATAGTTTGGCCAAATGTGTAAGTTACATATATACCTCGTCGTCAGTAGGTTATAAATGATGTACGTATTTTGTAATATGTTTACTGTTTTTGGCGGGACAGCTACTTTAACTATATCTAAACCATATTTACCTTGGTTAATTTTGTTTAGGTAATAAGTGCGTTCTTAACTTTTACAGATCGGGGCTACAACCCATACCAATCTGATTTGTTACCCATATGGTTAAAGATGGAAACCATGATGACACCAAATTAATATAACACACGCATGCTAAATTAGCCAGCAATGGAGGCCGAGGTATACCACTGTTAATTTCCATTTACGTTTTGACTGTATACTATAAATTAGTACTGTTAAAAACACTGCATCTTTATTTCTTAATTAATTTTGATACGTTGTTAGACGTTTTCATGTAAATAACATCAAAGACTTATGTTTTGTTTGTTCGTATGTATGGAAAGCCGCAGGTGACCCTGTTATTATAATTATTTTTTACTATATGTTTAACTGAATTATTATAATCAACACATTTCTACGATTTTGTACGTGTTATCATTAGTATCAAAATCCATACATTTTTAGCTCTCTGGAAAAATGTATACATTCTGAAAATGTTAACATTTTTATTATAATCACCACATTTCTACGATTTTGTACGTGTTATCATTATTATCAAAATCCATACATTTTTAGCTCTCTGATATTTTTTTTATTATAACCACCACATTGCTACGATTTTGTACGTGTTATCATTATTATCAAAATCCATACATCTTGAGCTGTCTGAAAAAATGTGTACATTCTGAAAATGTTAACATTTTTATTATAACCCGCACATGTCTGAAAATGTTAACATTTTTATTATAACCCGCACATGACATTGTATGCATTATAATTATAACAACATCAGTACGATTACCTCCCTTAGCTCTCTGAAAATGTATACATTCTCAAAATGTTAACATTCTGAAAATCGATACATGTGCGTCTTATAATCCTAAATCTCGCGAGACAATTTATGTTCGGGGGAATTGGCTTTTGGAAAATGTGTGTATTATAATTCTAAATCTCGCGAGACAATTTATGTCCGGGGAATTGGCTTTTGGAAAATGTGTGCATTATAATTCTAAATCTCGCGAGACAATTTATGTCCGGGGGAATTGGCTTTTGAAAAATGTGTGCATTATAATTCTCCCGGGAATAAAGGAGTATGCCACGTTAGCTTCCTGCAACCTCACCCCCGCCACCCCCCCCCCCCCCCCCAACCCCTCTCCACCCCACCACACACACACACACACACATTTCTTCTCTTAAACGTCCTGCACACACGCATCCTTTAAGGTTCCTGCTTCACCCTCCCACACATACACAATGTTTTCTTAAACCTCCTGCCCACCCGCATCACATAAGCTTAATGCTCCTCCCTTCCCACATACGCATTTCTTTTCTTTAACCTTAAGACACACCCGCATCCCTTAAGCTCCTCAAACACACACATTTCTTTTCTTAAACCTCCTGCCCATACGCATCCCTTAAGCTTCCTTCTTCCCACTCCCCCACCCCACACACATACATTTCTTCTCTTAAAACTCCTGTCAACCCGCATCCCCTAAGTTTCCTACTCCCCAATCCCCCACACACATTTCTTTCTTTTAAACCTCCTGCCCACCCGCATCCCTTAATCTTCCGGCCCACACCACACACACACATTTCTTCTCTTAAACCCTCTTGCTCACCTGCATACCTTAAGCTTTCTGCTTCCATCACCCCAACACACCCTCACCCCAACCACACTCATTTCTTCTCTTAAACCCTCTTGCCCACCCGCATAACTTAAGCTTTCTGCTTCCACCCCCCCCCCCCCCCCCCCCCCCCCCAACACACCCTCACCCCAACCATACTCATTTCTTATCTTAAACGTCCTGCCCATTCACATCCATCAATCCTGCTGCCCATCATCATCTCATCTTAATCCTCTTGCCAATCCTCCTGTTCAACCCGCTCCCTTAAACCGCCTGCCCACCCATTCCCCTAAACACCCCTCCCCACCCCTCACACACACTAGCACATACATGCTTAATACACACATTTTCCAAAAGCCAATTCCCCCGGACATAAATTGTCTCGCGAGATTTAGAATTATAATGCACACATTTTCCAAAAGCCAATTCCCCCGGACATAAATTGTCTCGCGAGATTTAGAATTATAATACACACATTTTCCAAAAGCCAATTCCCCCGAACATAAATTGTCTCGCGAGATTTAGGATTATAAGACGCACATGTATCGATTTTCAGAATGTTAACATTTTGAGAATGTATACATTTTCAGAGAGCTAAGGTAGGTAATCGTACGGATGTTGTTATAATTATAATGCATACAATGTCATGTGCGGGTTATAATAAAAATGTTAACATTTTCAGACATGTGCGGGTTATAATAAAAAAGTTAACATTTTCAGAATGTACACATTTTTTCAGACAGCTAAAGATGTATGGATTTTGATAATAATGATAACACGTACAAAATCGTAGCAATGTGGTGGTTATAATAAAAAAAATATCAGAGAGCTAAAAATGTATGGATTTTGATAATAATGATAACACGTACAAAATCGTAGAAATGTGGTGATTATAATAAAAATGTTAACATTTTCAGAATGTATACATTTTTCCAGAGAGCTAAAAATGTATGGATTTTGATAATAATGATAACACGTACAAAATGGAGAAATGTGGTGATTATAATAATTCAGTTAAACATATAGTAAAAAATAATTATAATCACAGGGTCACCTGCGGCTTTCCATACGTATGGTTTTTTACGTCAGTTACAACACATGGACGGTCGATTTCTTTGTGTTAGCCGAGTAAGACAATTCACCTAAATACTATGCAAGTCTTTTTTATTGTAATTGACTTTTCTGTACATTTGGACAAGTAAATTAAGAATATTTAATAGGTCTAAGACTGAGTTTGTTTGTGTATACAAAGCGCACAAATGCCAATATAGATTTTTAAACTAGAAAATGTGTCCATACGGGACACGGATGCCCCTCCTAAGCGGCGTCAGTCACGCAAGGATGTAGTTATGTCAATGTTATTCTCGACTACTCCAGTAGAAGGCACACGTTGATGTTAGTGTGAAGGATGTTTGAAAACTGTACGGCTGTTAGCGTACGAGAAATCGACTAAATGGACTAAATAGGCCAATGCATACTTTTGGAATTTAAATGTATGTGTTAAATGTAAGCGAATGTAATTCATACTGACTAACTTTGCAATAATAATAATTTGTAATATTATACCTCATTTGCATATTCCACTCTTTGTTTAATGTGACGTCATCCGTTCCATAAAGTTCCATATTGAACGGGCGCCCGGTCCGATAGCTATATTAACGGACGTGTGAAAAAAACGACGCCAAAATAAATCATAAAAGATATTGATTTAATTTGTTGGTCAGATTCGGTATAATATAACAAATAATGTATGGTGCTTCGGTCCATATGAAGTTTATGGACTGGGCAGTCAGACCTAGAACGTTATATGGACCTCAGCTTCGCTTCGGTCCATAGAACGTTCTAGGTCTGACTGCCCAGTCCATAAACTTGCATATGGACCTCAGCACCATACATTATTTGTTAAGTATAGATATAAACATGGGTGAAGTGTGAACGCTCTTCGATCTCGGGTGCCTCAGAAATGTACTTAGCAAAAATATAAACATTTTTTCCGTATGTTTCGTTGCGAGCGAAAAACACAAGGGTAACACTATATGACCGCTTCAGGTTTGTGGCGGTCCATCCGTAACATATTTATATTCATTTGACCACTGTTTCCTTCCTCAGAAATCCAGTATGCATATTCTTAAATTAATCAATGTTGTATTTCTTTCATATTTAGCTACAGAAATTGCGCATGGAGATGCAAACAGTTAGAGAAACAAACAACATCATTTTAAAGAGACTAGTAACAAATGAGTTTGAAACCCGAACATGTTCATGGTTTGTTTATTGAGTTTGTTTCTTTTGTTAACATATTCAGATGACCTGAAAGTCCATGGGGCCGGGTGTATTAATCATTTGATTATTAATATTTTGTAATTATATTCTTGTTTACACTTGCCACTACAATAAATATTTTTCTCACACTTCGCTTTTGGCGTCTGCATGTTTGTGTGTGTTTTTTTTATTATTATTATTCAAACCATCATTTAATGCAGTTTATTCATAGTTTAAGACAATAAAAAAACTATAAATAAAAACAAAATCACAAAGCGACTGTACATGTTGTATTACATATGAGCAAACTCTTAAAAATGATAATGTAGCATTGCCATGTTGCTTTCTGTATCATATAACGTATGTTTCTTTATATGTGTGTTTATAAATTATTGAATTGTTGTATTTGTAAGTATAAGTGTAATTTTACATTACAGCGAATGTCACAGTAACGACAATGGAAAAGGTACGTAATGAATAACACATTATATGTGGAGTAGTATGTACTATTATTAGTATGCTTTCTAAGAAGTAGTATTAGTGCAACAATGCCGTAGTACCTTCTTTCTAATGAGTAGTAGTAGTGCAACAATGCCATAGTATCTTCTTTCTAAGGGGTAGTATTAGTGCAACAATGCATTAGTACCTTCTTTTTAATGGTTAGTATTAGTGCAACAATGCCTTAGTACCTGGCTTTCTAAGAAGTAGTATTAGTGCAACAATGCCGTAGTTCCTTCTTTCTAAGGAGTAGTAGTAGTGCAACAATGCCTTAGTATCTTCTTTCTAAGGAGTAGTATTAGTGCAACAATGCTTTAGTATCTTCTTTCTAAGGAGTAGTAGTAGTGCAACAATGCCTTAGTATCTTCTTTCTAAGGAGTAGTATTAGTGCAACAATGCCTTAGTACCTTCTTTCTAAGGGGTAGTATTAGTGCAACAATGCCTTAGTACCTGTATTCTAAGGAGTAGTATTAGTGCAACAATGCCTTAGTACCTGCTTTCTACGGGGTAGTATTAGAGCAACAATAGTACCTGCTTTATAAGGGGTAGTATTAGTGCAACAATGCCTTAGTACCTGCATTCTAAGGGGTAGTAGGACTAGTATTAGTGCAACAATGCCTTAGTACCTTCTTTTTAAGGGGTAGTATTAGTGCAACAATGCCTTAGTATCTTCTTTCTAAGGGGTAGTATTAGTGCAACAATGCATTAGTACCTTCTTTTTAAGGGGTAGTATTAGTGCAACAGTGCCTTAGTACCTTCTTTCTAAGGGGTAGTATTAGTGCAACAATGCCTTAGTACATTCTTTCTAAGGGGTAGTATTAGTGCAACAATGCCTTAGTACCTGCTTTCTAAGGGGCAGTATTAGTGCAACAATGCCTTAGTACCTTCTTTCTAAGGGGTAGTATTAGTGCAACAATGCCTTAGTACCTGCTTTATAAGGAGTAGTATTAGTTCAACAATGCCTTAGTACCTTCTTTCTAAGGGGTAGTATTAGTGCAACAATGCCTTAGTACCTGCTTTCTTAGGAGTAGTATTAGTGCAACAATGCCTTAGCACCGGCTTTCTAAGGGGTAGTATTAGTGCAATAATGCCTTAGTACCTGCTTTATAAGCAGTTGTATTAGTGCAACAATGCCTTAGTACCTGCTTTCTAAGGGTTAGTATTAGTGCAACAATACCTTAGTACCTTCTTTCTAAGGGGTAGTATTAGTGCAACAATGCCTTAGTACCTGGTTTTCTAAGAATTAGTATTAGTGCAAATGTGCCTAAGTATCTTCTTTCTAAGGAATATTATTAGTGCAACAATGCCTTAGTACCTTCTTTCAAAGGGGTAGTATTAGTGAAACAATGCCTTAGTACCTTCTTTCTAAGGGGTAGTTTTAGTGCAACAAAGCCTTAGTACCTTCTTTCTAAGGGGTAGTATTAGTGCAACAATGCCTTAGTACCTTCTTTCTAAGGGGTAGTATTAGTGCAACAATGCCTTAGTACCTGCCTTATAAGGAGTAGTATTAGTGCAACAATGCCTTAGTACCTTCTTTCTAAGGGGTAGTATTAGTGCAACAATGCCTTAGTACCTGCTTTTTAAGGGGTAGTGGTAGTGTAACAATGCCTTAGTACCTGCTTTATAAGGAGTAGTATTAGTGCAACAATGCCTTAGTATCTGCTTTATAAGGGTTAGTATTAGTGGAACAATGACTTAGTACTTGCTTTCTAAGGAGTAGTATTAGTGCAACAATGCCTTAGTACCTGCTTTCTAAGGGGTAGTATTAGCGCAACAATGCCTTAGTACCTGCTTTCTAAGGAGTAGTAGGAGTAGTATTAGTGCAACAATGCCTTAGTCCCTTCTTTCTTAGGAGTAGTATTAGTGCAACAATGCCTTAGTACCTGCTTTATAAGGGGTAGAATTAGTGCAACAGTGCTTTAGTACCTGCTTTCTAAGGAGTAGTATTAGTGCAACAATGCCTTAGTAGCTGCTTTCTAAGGGGTAGTATTAGTGCAACAATGCCGTAGTTCCTGCTTTCTAAGGGGTAGTATTAGTGCAACAATGCCTTAGTACCTGCTTTCTAAGGGGTAGTATTAGTGCAACAATGCCTTAATACCTTCTTTCTAAGGAGTAGTATTAGTGCAACAATGCCTTAGTACCTGCTTTCTAAGGGGTAGTATTAGTGCAAAAATGCCTTAGTACCTGCTTTCTAAGGGATAGTATCAGTGCAACAATGCCTTAGTACCTGCTTTCTAAGGAGTAGTAGGAGTAGTATAAGTGCAACACTGCCTTAGTACCTGCTTTCTAAGGAGTAGTGTTAGTGCAACAATGCCTTAGTACCTGCTTTCTAACGAGTAGTATTAGTGCAACAATGCCTTAGTACCTGCTTTCTAAGTAGTAGTATTAGTGCAACAATGCCTTAGTACCTGTTTTTTAATGAGTAGTACTAGTGCAACAATGCCTTAGCCTGCTTTCTAAGGAGTAATAGTAGTAGTTATGCAAAAATGTCGTAGTTCCTGCTTTCAAAGGAGTATATTAGTACAACAATGGCTTAGTACCTGCTTTCTAAGGAGTAGTATTAGTGCAACAATGCCTTAGTACCTGCTTTTTGAGGAGTAGTATTAGTGCAGCAATGCCTTAGTACCTGCTTTCTGAGGTGTATTATTAGTGCAGCAATGCCTTAGTACCTGCTTTCTAAGGAGTAGTAGTAGTGCAACAATGCCTTAGTATCTGCTTTCTAAGGAGTAGTATTAGTGCAACAATGCCTTAGTACCTGCTTTCCAAGGAGTAGTATTAGTGCAACAATGCCGTAGTTTCTTCTTTCTAAGGAGAAGTGTTAGTGCAACAGTGCCGTAGTTCCTTCTTCTAAGGAGTAGTATTAGTGCAACAATGCCGTAGTTCATTCTTTCTAAGGAGTAGTATTAGTGCAACAATGTCTTAGTACCTGCTTTCTAAGGAGTAGTAGGCGTAGTATTAGTGCAACACTGCCTTAGTACCTGCTTTCTAAGGAGTAGTAGGAGTAGTATTAGTGCAACAATGCTTTAGTACCTTCTTTCTAATGGGTAGTATTAGTGCAGCAATGCCTTAGTGCCTGCTTTCTAAGGAGTAGTAGTAGTGCAACAATGCCTTATTATCTGCTTTCTAAGGAGTAGTATTAGTGCAACTATGCCTTAGTACCTGCTTTCTAAGGAGTAGTAGTAGTGCAACAATGCCGTAGTTTCTTCTTTCTAAAGAGAAGTGTTAGTGCAACAGTGCCGTAGTTCCTTCTTTCTAAGGAGTAGTATTAGTGCAACTATGCCGTAGTTCCTTCTTTCTAACGAGTATTATTAGTGCAACAATGTCTTAGTACCTGCTTTCTAAAGAGTAGTAGGAGTAGTATTAGTGCAACACTGACTTAGTACCTGCTTTCTAAGGAGTAGTAGGAGTAGTATTAGTGCATCTATGCCTTATTACCTGCTTCCTAAGGAGTAGTATTAGTGCAACAATGCCTTAGTACCTGCTTTATAATGTGTAGTATTAGTGCAACAATGCCTTAGTACCTGCTTTATAAGGGGTAGTATTAGTGCAACAATGCCTTAGTATCTGCTTTCTGAGGAGTATTATTAGTGCTGCAATGCCTTAGTACCTGTTTTCTAAGGAATAGGAGTAGTGCAACAATGCCTTAGTATCTGCTTTCTAAGGAGTAGTATAAGTGCAACAATGCCTTAGTACCTGCTTTCTAAGGAGTAGTAGTAGTGCAACAATGCCGTAGTACCTGCTTTCTAAGGAGTATTATTAGTGCAGCAATGCCTTAGTACCTGCTTTCTAAGGAGTAGTATTAGTGCAACAATGCCCTAGTACCTGCTTTCTAAGGGGTAGTATTAGAGCAACAATGCCTTAGTACCTGCTTTCTAAGGAGTAGTAGGAGTAGTATTAGTGCAACAATGCCTTAGTACCTGCTTTCTAAGGAGTAGTAGGAGTAGTATTAGTGCAACACTGACTTAGTACCTGCTTTCTAAGGAGTAGTGTTAGTGCAACAATGCCTTAGTACCTGCTTTCTAAGGAGTAGTATTAGTGCAACAATGCCTTAGTTCCTGCTTTCTAAGGAGTAGTATTAGTGCAACAATGCCTTAGTACCTGCTTTTTAATGAGTAGTACTGGTGCAACAATGCCTTAGTACCTACTTTCTAAGGAGTAGTAGTAGAAGTAGTGCAACAATGTCGTAGTTCCTGCTTTCAAAGGAGTATATTAGTGCAACAATGGCTTAGTAACTGTTTTCTAAGGAGTAGAATTAGTGCAACAATGCCTTAGTACCTGCTTTCTGAGGAGTAGTATTAGTGCAGCAATGCCTTAGTACCTGCTTTCTGAGGAGTATTATTATTGCAGCAATGCCTTAGTTCCTGCTTTCTAAGGAGTAGTATTAGTGCAACAATGCCTTAGTATCTGCTTTCTAAGGAGTAGTATTAGTGCAACAATGCCTTAGTACCTGCTTTCTAATGAGTAGTATTAGTGCAACAATGCCTTAGTATCTGCTTTCTAAGGAGTAGTATTAGAGCAACAATGCCTTAGTACCTGCTTTATAAGGAGTAGTATTATTGCAACAATGCCTTAGTACCTGCTTTCTAAGTAGTAGTATTAATGCAAAAATGCCTTAGTACCTGCTTTCTAAGGAGTAGTATTAATGCAACAATGCATTCGTACCTGCTTTCTGAGGAGTAGTATTAGTGCAACAATGCCTTAGTACCTGCTTTCTGAGGAGTATTATTAGTGCAGCAATGCCTTAGTACCTGCTTTCTAAGGAGTAGTAGTAGTGCAACAATGCCATAGTAACTGCTTTCTAAGGAGTAGTATTAGTGCAACAATGCCCTAGTACCTGCTTTCTAAGGAGTAGTATTAGTGCAAAAATGTCGTAGTTTCTTCTTTCTAAGGAGAAGTGTTAGTGCAACAGTGCCGTAGTTCCTTCTTTCTAAGGAGTAGTATTAGTGCAACAATGCCGTAGTTCATTCTTTCTAAGGAGTAGTATTAGTGCAACAATGTCTTAGTACCTGCTTTCTAAGGAGCAGTAGGAGTAGTATTAGTGCAACACTGCCTTAGTACCTGCTTTCTAAGAATTAGTAGGAGTAATATTAGTGCAACAATGCCTTAGTACCAGCTTTCTAAGGAGTAGTATTAGTGTAACAATGCCTTAGTACCTGCTTTATAAGGGTAGTATTAGTGCAACAATGCCTTATTACCTGCTTTATAAGGGGTAGTATTAGTGCAACAATGGCTTAGTACCTGCTTTCTGAGGAGTATTAATAGTGCAGCAATGCCTTAGTACCTGCTTTCTAAGGAGTAGTATTAGTGCAACAATGCCTTAGTATCTGCTTTCTAAGGAGTTGTATTAGTGCAATAATGCCTTAGTACCTGCTTTCTAAGGAGTAGTATTAGTGCAACAATGCCTAAGTACCTGCTTTCTAAGGAGTAGTATTAGTGCAACAATGCCTTAGTACCTGCTTTCTAAGGAGTAGTATTAGTGCAACAATGCCTTAGTACCTGCTTTCTAAAGAGTAGTATTAATGCAACAATGCCTTAGTACCTGCTTTCTAAGGAGTAGTATCAGTGCAACAATGCCTTAGTACCTGCTTTCTAAGGAGTAGTATTAGTGCGACAATGCCTTAGTACCTGCTTTCTAAGGAGTAGTATTAATGCAACAATGCCTTAGTACCTGCTTTCTGGGGAATAGTATTAGTGCAACAATGCCTTAATACCTGCTTTCTAAGGAGTATTATTAGTGCAAAAATGCCTTAGTGACTGCTTTCTAAGGAGTAGTAGTAGTGCAACAATGCCTTAGTACCTGCTTTATAAGGGGTAGTAGTAGTGCAACAATGCCTTATTACCTGCTTTATAAGGGGTAGTATTAGTGCAACAATGCCTTAGTACCTGCTTTATAAGGGGTAGTATTAGTGCAACAATGCCCTAGTACCTGCTTTCTGAGGAGTATTATTAGTGCAGCAATGCCTTAGTACCTGCTTTCTAAGGAGTAGTAGTAGTGCAACAATGCCTTAGTACCTGCTTTCTAAGAAGTAGTATTAGTGCAACAATGCCTTAGTACCTGCATTCTAAAGAGTAGTATTAATGCAACAATGCCTTAGTACCTGCTTTCTAAGGAGCAGTATTAGTGCAACAATGCCTTAGTACCTGCTTTCTAAGGAGTAGTATTAGTGCGACAATGCCTTAGTACCTGCTTTCTAAGGGGTAGTATTAATGCAACAATGCCTTAGTAGCTGCTTTCTGAGGAGTAGTATTAGTGCAACAATACCTTAGTATCTGCCTTCTGAGGAGTATTATTAGTGCAGCAATGCCTTAGTACCTGCTTTCTTAGGAGTATTAGTAGTGCAACAATGCCTTAGTACCCTCTTTCTAATGAGTAGTATAAGTGCAACAATGCCTTAGTACCTGCTTTCTAAGGAGTAGTATTAGTGCAACAATGCCTTAGTACCTGCTTTCTAAGGAGTAGTATTAATGCAACAATGCCTTAGTACCTGCTTTCTGAGGAGTATTATTAGTGCAGCAATGCCTTAGTACCTGCTTTCTTAGGAGTAGTAGTAGTGCAACAATGTCTTAGTACCTGCTTTCTAAGGAGTAGTATTAGTGCAGCAATGCCTTAGTATCTGCTTTCTTAGGAGTAGTAGTAGTGCAACAATGCCTTAGTAGCTGCTATCTAAGGAGTAGTATTAGTGCAACAATGCCTTAGTACCTGCTTTCTTAGGAGTAGTTTTAGTGCAACAATGCCTTAGTAGCTGCTTTCTAAGGAGTAGTATTAGTGCAACAATGCCTTAGTACCTGCTTTCTAAGGAGTAGTATTAGTGCGACAATGCCTTAGTACCTGCTTTCTAAGGAGTAGTATTAGTGCTACAATGCCTTAGTACCTGCTTTCTAAGTAGTAGTATTAATGCAACAATGCCTTAGTACCTGCTTTCTAAGGAGTAGTATTAATGCAACAATGCCTTAGTACCTTCTTTCTGAGGAGTAATATTCGTGCAACAATGCCTTAGTACCTGCTTTCTAAGGAGTAGTAGTAGTGCAAAAATGCCTTAGTACCTGCTTTCTGAGGAGTAGTATTAGTGCAACAATGCCTTAGTACCTGCTTTCTGAGGAGTAGTATTAGTGCAACAATGCCTTAGTACCTGCTTTCTGAGGGGGTATTATTAGTGAATATAAAAATCTGTCGTGGGTATTCAGTTCAGAGAATCCCAACCTGTTTCTATAGGATCCGAAGCTCTTATGAAACGTTTATACGAGGGCTGGCATTTCCCTATCTGAAGTGCAATTTTCCTGCATATACTATTATTTACACAGTTGTCATGTTTTACGTTGATGTCATTTACACAATAATGATGACATTGTTGAAAACTCTGATATAAAATGCGTATCTGCTAATCAAGAATAATATATATATGAGTGGGCAATTTAATCTAACAGGAGTTTAAATGCATATGGAGTCTGAGACAGGTTATTGTTAACATTACCGTTCAGGCCAATACAATTAGATGGTGGAGATTTGTATACTACTTTGTCTCTGTATGAGCGGAGTTAATTTATGAATTGTATCGTTTTAACATAAGTTGTCTGTTTCTTAAAATAAATGCATTGTTTTAACAAGATTTGCTGCAGTTTATTGTTGTCTTTATATGTATAAACCACTTGACTCTCCGTTTACACCGTGCATAGGTTTTTTTTTTAAATTAAACTGTAGTTCCTATCTTCCAGATTAAATGAATTATGCATATATCGTTCCACATTACGTGGTCTCGTCTTAATTCTCTTAAGCGATGGGAAAGCTTATAAGAACTTTATAACGGATATTTCAACAATAAAACATGTTTAAAAACATTTTGCACTGAAAGAAATGTGATAATCTGTTTAAAACTATCTATTAAATGTTTTAATTTTACAATATACAAACTTTTTAAGCCGAAATTAAGGTTGTATTTATTCCCCCGCCAACCCCGTTACCGCATCTTTGAGAAGGGGTTGGATGGGGTATGAAATGTAATACTCGGACTACGTAATGAAGGTTGTACCTCTATTGCCAACTGATTTATGTTTATGGTGTCACATACACCATATGAAGAATCTGTCATGGGTATTCGGTTCAGACAGGGAATTCCAACCCTCGGTACAAGTGTTTTAATCGGAACCTCGGCAGAGCCTTGGTTCCGATAAAAACACTTATACCTCGGGTTGGAATTCCCTATCTTCACCGGATACCCATGACAGATTCTTATAATCTTCGAACTATATTTAAATCTTCGAACTATATATATATCTTCGAACTATATCTACTTATATCTTAGCAATATAACCGCATACGCGTGCCTCCATTACTGTTCTAAAAAAAGTATGATAATGGACCTTTGGAAATCGAACAGAAAGCGGTTTTATTGTTTTACACTTGTAGACGGGATGCTCATATATTTGTTGACAGAAATGTACAATGATTTTGTCTTGTTGCAATGTGTCGGCAGTTTAAAATGCAAGTGCCTGCTGTCTATATTGAATTTTAATATTTTTCAGAGATTTCATATTTGAGATAAAAGCTACATCTGTTTGAAGAAAAACAGCAGCAAACAGACGAAACATTACATGATATAAAACAACACAACACGAATTTAGAAACAACTTTGCATGATTTGCATATTAAAATAACTTCATTACTAGCTCAAAATGAAAGCAACACTCAGAGACATATTTCCATGGACAATGTTGACATAACCGACACCGACACGTTAGAGCAATACACATCGTTAGACAGATCCGTTGGTGGTGCTGCTGATGGCAGTTTGAATGATAACCGTTCTGGAGGTCTGCAAAACAATGAGGGTAAAACAATAGATTCAAATGGAACTGCTCAATGTTCTGCTAATGCTGAAGATGACAACAGGTTGGTATATTAAATCATGTATTGTACCTTAGTGTGTTACTTCCAAACATTTAAAATAAATATATATATATAACATGTGTAACAAATACGGGTATAACGTTTATTTGTTTGTTTTGTGTACGGCGTTTTACGTCATTTTCAACACATGTAAGGTTATATATGACGGTCGTGATGGAGGCAGTCCACCCACCTTTCCTGGGTAGAACCAGTACTTTATACCTCACGCCATCCGTAAGAATCGAAACTTCCTCACTTACAAGTAGAGCTCCCAGTGGGATTCGAACCCGCAGCGGTTAGAGGCGATAAGGTTTACAAAGTGTATAACGAAACGTGGGTCAAACGTTAATTCTAGCATGTATTCTTCTTTTTATTAGTAGTTGTATTAGAGTTATACATTTGACCAGTTAAAGTAGTTTCAAACATCGATACATTTGCAAATAAAAGTCACCGATACACTGATAAACCATAGTTACCTTTGCTTTAAAAATAAAATCAGAAACGAATTTATAATTTACTAATTTAGGTTCATTGTATTCTATGAAGAAATGTTTTGACAAAAAAAAATTGATAAAGACTTGTTTGTAATAAACTCATTTCTTTTAAATAGGATGGCTGTAGTTCCTAAGTTAAACAGTTCGAAACTATCATCTGCTCCAAACACCACCGGTGAGCATAGCGTATATTTATTGTTTGGGGCGCTTGGTTCAACCAAAAATTGTTTTTGGAATTTTCAGACAAAATACATCTCGTACCTAAAGAAGTTGAAAATCAGTGAAACAGACATTCTTAGTGGTAAAAATTACCTTACTTTTCAAAATCATTGAAAATAAAATTTTCCTTCGCGACAGCTGTTTCTGCTGCATGAAAACATTTGAAACATTTTAAAATATTTTTTTTTTCGAATTTGTATCCAAAAATGGTTTTTAAATTTTTGGATAGTCGTAAATCAAAACGACCTGGAAGTATGAATCTAACTTAAGTTATATGTAATTTCTTAATTTTCTGCTGTCAAAACTAAGTTTTTTTTATTGACCACTACAAATAATAGTTCTAATGATATATAATTGATGCACGTCTTACTTAAATTTCTCAAACAAGCGCCCCAAAACAATAGATTTAGTTATCATACTAAGAAAATGTATTAGTACCCATGTTTGTTTTCACGAGCTCCACAGAACGGATTATAACTAAAGAAGGATAAAAATATCGGACAGGGAAAGCAGCATTCAAGGACGACAGTCAACCACAAAACACAAAAACAAACACGCAAACAGACAAACGAAAAGGCAAAAGAAATAAAAATGCAAACGACATCACAAACACAAAAGGGTTGACAACAGGGCTTCCGCCTTGGAACGGTCAGTGGCAAAGTAGGCCACTAGGGGTTTAAAACCACTTAACGATCCCCTTATCAGTATTTATTCTATATAATCAAAAAATCAATAAACATATTTAATCGAAACACGAAAAAATATTAATTCGTGGTTTTCCAAACAGAAGGGTCATTTAACAAGTATCCCTAATGATACATTGTTGACAGCATATAACTATATTAGAGAGGTTGCCTTTGCTGTCAAGTTTC
>JAWPHD010004326.1:0-190835 GCA_037043455.1 Cyrtodaria siliqua | reverse complement strand
TGGCACCTTAACTTTGTCCTTCTATCTTCTCTCTCAGTTATTCACTGATATTGATGAGAATACTATTTAAAAGATTGATAGTGAATAGAAAAATGGGATTATAATAATTTATGTTATTTGAAAAATAAGAAATTGTATAAAAGATGTTAAGAGTTAAAATGTCATCATTTTCGCTTTTCTCTTAACTCACGTTTTGACATAGTCAAAATTCCCGTCAAAACTCCTTTTTTGCTCTAAAGTAGAGAAAGCAAAATAGTTATCATGTGAAAGAAATGCAAAATTTGTGATGGGATTTGCATAAATGAAACTTGTATCTATAGAAACGTCTTCAATGACTATTGAAATATTTTGTGAAATTTTCGAACTGTGCCACGTGCAATTTAGTTAACTTTTCGTAGCATCCATATCTATTGTTATTAAGTCTGTGTGAAATCAAATACTGTATTTCTTGTTACTTGAATGTTTGTTTTTCACCAGAGATCTAAGAAGTAATTTATTACGTCTCTGTTTTCACCGACCAGATTGCTCATATTGATTAGTTCGAACATGTACGGGTACGAAAATGGAAAATAGAAAAGTGGTTATCTCCCTTACCAAGGCACATGATCAATCCAGCCTCCTTTTAGACACTGAAACAAACATGGCCGTAAATATCCACCACATCGACCTAATAATTTTGAATAAATTATGATTTTAGGTGAATTCCTCATTTGCATCTTTGGTTATGGCTGACAGTGAATTGGTTAAGCGATTCAATGCGCTTGATAATGACGCATTTCACAATGCACACGATCACGATGCTGATATATATCACACGATGAAGATAACATGGACATGACCTAAACTTCTTCCACCGGGTCGATTCTTCTCAGGTTGTCTATCAGGGACGTAACGTGCTAAACTTATAGGAAGTACCTCATGGGGTGATTTGCTCGGTGAGGCTCGCTATGCAAAAGTGAAAAGAAATTCTTGACACGGCGAGACGTTGTATCGACGAGCTTGTCAAAATCTTGAAAAAGAAACGCTTAGGAGAATCCCAAATGGTGAACAGAACGTAAAAAAGGTTGAATATAATATTTCAGTAGTTTATATTTATAGTCCTGTTACGCTTTATATAACATTCCACTGTCACAATGATTTGTTGATGTGATTGTGAGGTGGTAAGTACTAAATCCCACACTCCGGTGTATCGTCGAACCATCTGTTTTCGCACACCTTGTGATTTCGGAGACGATTCAGGAAATGACGTATGCGCGCGTTTCTTGTGTGAATTCCGTCATCACTTTTGATGTCCATCCTGCCTAAGCTATAGTTCAGAGCATTCAAAAAGAAAATTGAAGCGAATTTTTCAGCTACTCTACGGACATTATTATTTCGCATGTTTATCATTAATTACCTTCATTAAAAGAAAATTCAGGAATATTAATATTATTTCGCAATACTATATGGATTTTATCTTTTTGTAGCCATCAACAAATTGCGTTTTCATCAACCTCTTTCATCGTAAATAAGAAATGGAATTGGGTCAAGTCAATGGCGGGTACCTACAAAAAAAGATGATGCAATATCGGTGTTTATGTTAAAAAGCCATCTGGCAAGTGGTTATTTCATAACCGTTTGCCCCAAAACTTTCGTGACTGACATGTGACCTAAGCTGGCTACCATGTTTTGAAATAAGCGGATGTAAACAATTTACAAACTATTCTTTTCCGAGATGATAAATGTATTTTTTTCTTTAAAACAACACAAAGAAAATAAAGGGCATTGTTTTCTTCTTTTAAAGTAAAATAATAGTGGATACTTTGCTATTTTTTCTGTGTTGGCAATTTTACATAAAATCAGGTCAACTGATTTGAATAAAATTACCCGTATGAAAATACTGCATCTTGGGGGAAAAAACTAATTAAATTAAGTGTGCGAAAACTAAAGCCGCTTACCGTAAGAACAAATATGTAGGTCATACATTTACAAATCTTATCAGATGAAAAGTAAATTAAATTTGATAATTGTCTAGGTAGTTTTTGCTGCAGACTGAATAGTTTATTCCATCTAGCATCTTATTAGGTTAACTGTATACTTTTTACTGATATTATGATACCAATTATCGCTAAGTGTGCGAAAACTAAGAGGCCGAGGATACTGTACTCAAAAATCAATGTCCTACTTTAAAGATATTGGACCAAGGCTATTACTGCCTCCAAAAGCTAAAGAGTCGGGTGCCTGTCACAAACAATGGAACACGGGAGAAAATAAATACACTTTATTAAAGCTGAAAAGTAATGTGACATGCAGTCACAGTCTGACATGCTGTCATTTCTCAGCCAATCAGATTTCATTTTATATTTAATATTCCCCCGAATATTCGACCAATACTTGAAACTGGCAATGCACAAGCTTGGTCCGTCCTGAAATTGAAAGCACAATTGTCAGATGGGCAATCGGTTGAAATTTACAATCGATCATCGGTTTCAATCAGTTGGATGTAACCGTTCAGTCATCGTTATAATTGGTTAGTCCATAGAAATTGTAACATGTGTATGTTAATCGATGTTTCCAGCCTTGAACTTAGAATAATATCTGAATAAGTATGTATTCTTTCCTGTCTTTTTTCTTATGCCATTTATTATTTTGTTTTAATTAGAACAATAATTTGATATAAATGTGTTTATTTGTGTACATGTATATGCTCATTTTCACAACTGTAATTTGTAATTGTTGTTTCCTGGATAGTCGTGTTTATTTCTGTTTTTAAAATTACTTAAAGGGACACTGTCCGTAACTTTTAACTTATAAAACACCCAATAATTATGTTCGCAAACATTATACACTAAACATTTTTCAATATTTACTAATTAAAAGCAAGATTGTTTAACGGAATTCAATCGCGGTACAAAGAAAAGCAAATCCATTTCGTGGGTTTGAACTCGCAGCCCAAACTCGCAGTAAAAATAAGTGCGTGAGCGTAAAGTTGTCGTAACACGCTTCAGACTGAGCTAAGCGGGCTATACATATTACGCAATACATACTATGGTGAAAACCTAGTGCGCTATGGAAGTCACGTGAACGGATAAAAAGGTAAATATTGTGGGTCCCACTTTATTTACATTTAATAATTAAACCTTTTTTTTCCCAAACTCACGAATGTATTCCTACATACTTCTTAGGGTCTATCCTCATGTTTTCATGTATACATTTCAATGAATAAAAGTCAGACAGTTATTTGGTTATGCTCAATATCTGCTTACTTACGGACAGTGTCCCTTTAAAGTGCATTTTTTAGAGAGCTTATGTAATCACCATGGGGTCGGCGTTGGCGTCCCACATCAAGGTTTGCGTGTAAGCTGTGTTTAAAAGTCTATATCTCTTACATTTCTTATCCTAGCACAACCAAATTTGGCCATGGGCTTCTTTATAGCATTATCTTGAGGGCTGCATAAACAATTTTGGTTCCTGTAACCCATGGGCTCCCATGGAACCCAAATTATGATAGCCCTTAAAATATGTCTGTAACTCTGTATCACATCAAATTTTGCGTGTAAGCTGTGTTTACAGGTCTATGTCTCTTACAATTCTTACCCTAGCACAACCAAATTTGGTTGTGCTAGGATAAAAGAGATAGTTAGAGTTTAGAAGTTTGATTTTTGTTTTGTTTTATATTATTACCCCACAAACTCCTGCAAATTGTGGCCGCGATTTTTCAAAAATGGCCGTGCAAAAGACGGCTGCACGGTTGGCTGGCTAATACACTGCCCCCAACCCACCCCCACTTGAAAATCTATTTTTTTTTTACATATTTCTGTGTTGTTTTAGTCAATTCTTACACATATATGTTGCACCCTCCCACCCGCCCCCAACCCACTACTGCCTCTCCCCCCTACCCACCCCACTTGATTTTTTTTTTACATATTTCTGTGTTGCTCTTGTCAATTCTTACACATATATGTTGCCCACACCCACCACCACCCCCGCCTCTCACCCACCCCCCACACCCATATTTGGGCATGGGCTCCCCCCACCCCCCATACCCCACTCCCCTCCACACCTTTTTTATTTTGTTTACATATTTCTGTGTTGTTTTAGTCAATTCTTACACATATATGTTGCACCCTCCCACCCGCCCCCAACCCACTACTGCCTCTCCCCCCTACCCACCCCACTTGATTTTTTTTTTTACATATTTCTGTGTTGCTCTTGTCAATTCTTACACATATATGTTGCCCACACCCACCACCACCCCCGCCTCTCACCCACCCCCCACACCCATATTGGGGCATGGGCTCCCCCCACCCCCCATACCCCACTCCCCTCCACACCTTTTTTATTTTGTTTACATATTTCTGTGTTGTTTTAGTCAATTCTTACACATATATGCTGCAACCCCCCCTGTCTGTCCGTCCGTCTGTCCGTTAACTTTTTTTTTGTAGCGACTACTCCTCTGAAACTACTGAATAGATTTTCATGAAACTTTACAGAAATGTTGCCCATGAAGTCTAGTTGATCCTAGCAAAAATTCATGTTGATGTGAAATCCAAGATGGCCGCCAAAGCTAAAAATAGAATTTTTAAATTCAAGTTTGTAGCGACTACTTCTTGAAAACTATAAGTGATATTGATATGGGACTTTTTCTAAAATGATCAGCATGACATGATGTTGGTCCTTGTCGAAAATCGTTTTGATTTGACGTTAAACATGGCTACCAGCGGCCATCTTTGTTTACATAGAGTTATATAATGAAAACTTGTAGCGACTACTCCTCTGAAACTACTTGACGGATTTTCATGAAACTTCACAGGAATGTTGCTCTTGATGTCTTATTGATCCTAGCAAAATGTCAGGTCGGCCGGAAATTCAAGATGGCCGCCACGGCTAAAAATAGATTTTTAAAAAATAAGTTTGTAGCGACTACTTCTTGAAAACTATAAGAGATATTGATATGGGACTTTTTCTAAAATGATCAGCATGACATGATGTTGGTCCTTGTCGAAAATCGTTTTGATTCGACGTTAAACATGGCTGCCAGTGGCCATCTTTGGTTACATAGAGTTATATAGTAAAAACTTGTAGCGACTACTCCTCTGAAACTACTAGACGGATTTTCATGAAACTTCACAGGAATGTTGCTCTTGATGTCTAATTGATCCTAGCAAAATTTCAGGTCTGCCAGAAATTCAAGATGGCCGCCAGGGTTAAAAATAGTCTGTAGCGACTACTTCCTGAAATCAAAATCAATCAGTAGAGCTTCAAGGTCATTGACCTCTTGTTTATTTTGTTTACATATTTCTGTGTTGTTTTAGTCAATTCTTACACATATATGCTGCAACCCCCCCGCCTCTCCCCCTCCCGCCCCCCACCCCCCACCCCCACCGAGTTGGAACTTTTTTGTTATTTTACATATTTCTTTGTTGTTTTAGTCAATTCTTACACATAAATGCTGCCCCCCCCCCCCCCCCCCCCCCCCCCCCCCCCCCCCCCCCTTTTTTTTTTTTACATATTTCTTTGTTACACATATAGGTTTCTTCATTCACCAGCCCCACTCCCCCCATCATCCACCTCACTCCCACACTCAAATTTTTTATTTTTTTTATTTCTGTGTAGTTTTGGTAAATTCTTACACATAGTTATGTTGTGCTCCCAACCCCACCCCACATTGTTGTAGCCTTGTTTTCTGATGGTATATACTAGCTATAAATTTATTATTCTCTGAAAAATCGAATAGTCGAGCTGCGCTGTTCTCCGACAGCTCTTGTTCATTTTACCGAGCAAATCACCCATGATCGATTGTAGACTTTCAAAACTGATCATTCATTACAATCGATTAATTGGTAGATCACTACTTATGATAGTATGTACCTACCATAGAGCCATATAAATTCCTTGGGTTAGAATGATAGGTAGGACCCTGTAACGCCCTACATACACTCTCTTCCGGCAAATTTTATGAAGACATCACGCAATGCCTGCATCAACAACCGCCGCAGGGCCTTTTTATCCTTTTTTACCGTGGCCTTTATAAGCCCCTTCCCCACACAATTTTTTTGTAAAATCATACAGATTTCCCCAGTTTTTAGCTCTACTGATCAGAGATCAGCAGAGCTTATGCCGTGGTGCGGAGTCCGTCGTCCGTCTGTCTGTCCGTCCGTCCGTCCGTCTGTCCGTTAACTTTTATTTGTAGCGACTACTTCTCTGAAACTACTGGATGGATATTCATAAAACTTTACAGAAATGTTGCCCATGAAGTCTTGTTGATCCTAGCAAAAATTCATGTTGATGTGAAATCCAAGATGGCCGCCAAAGCTAAAAATAGATTTTTTAAATTCAAGTTTGTAGCGACTACTTCTTGAAAACTATAAGTGATATTGATATGGGACTTTTTCTAAAATGATCAGCATGACATGATGTTGATCCTTGTCGAAAATCGTTTTGATTTGACGTTAAACATGGCTGCCAGCGGCCATCTTTGTTTACATAGAGTTATATAATGAAAACTTGTAGCGACTACTCCTCTGAAACTATCTGACGGATTTTCATGAAACTTCACAGGAATGTTGCTCTTGATGTCTAAATGATCCTAGCAAAATTTCAGGTCGGCCGGAAATTCAAGCTGGCCGCCACGGCTAAAAATAAATTTTCAAAATACAAGTTTGTAGCGACTACTTCTTGAAAACTATAAGTGATATTGATATGGGACTTTTTCTAAAATGATCAGCATGACATGATGTTGGTCCTTATCAAAAATCGTTTTGATTCGACGTTAAACGTGGCTGCCAGCGGCCATCTTTGTTTACATAGAGTTATATAGTAAAAACTTGTAGCGACTACTCCTCTGAAACTACTTGACAGATTGTCATGAAACTTTACAGGAATGTTGCTCTTGATGTCTAATTGATCCTAGAAAAATTTCAGGTCAGCCGGAAATTCAAGATGGCCGTCACAGCTAAAAATAGATTTTTAGCTCTACTGGCCGAAGGCCAGCAGAGCTTATGGGATGACGAGTTGTCCGTCGTCCGGCCGTCCGTCCGTCGTCCGTCGTTAACTTTTGTCTTGTTACCACCATAGGGCCTTCATTTTTCATCCGATCTTTACCAAACTTTAACAGGTTGTTAATATCAATAAAAGCTCGGACAAGTTCGAAAACCAGCAGATCGGAATAATTTCACCGGAGTTATGGCCCTTGTTTTGCTGAAAAATGCCATATTAAGCCTTGTGAACACTCTAGCACCTTTATTTATTATTTGATCTTTACCAAACTTGCACACATTGTTAATACAAATTATAGCTTGGACAAGTTCGAAAATCGGCTGAATTGGGTCAGTAACACCGGAGTTATGGCCCTTGTTTTTTTGAAAAATGGCATTTTCTGCCTTGTGAACACTCTAGCACCTTTATTTATTATTTGATCTTTACCAAACTTCCAAAGATTGTTAATATCAATGAAAGCTCGAACAAGTTCAAAAACCAGCTAAATCACATCAGTAACACCGGAGTTATGGCCCTTGTTTTTTCTGAAAAATGCTATTTTCTGCCTTGTGAACACTCTAGGGCCTTCAATATTAATCGGATGTTTACTTAACTTTGCCAGTGTCATTATATCAATGAAAGCTTGAACAAGTTCAAAAATCCGGCAAGATCGAAATAATTTCAACGGAGTTATGACCCTTGTTTTGCTGAAAAATGCCATATTAAGTCGGCCAGAACACTAGCACCTTCATTTATTATTTGATCTTTACCAAACTTGCACAGATTGTTAATATCAATGAAATCTCGAACAAGTTCGAAAACCAGCTAGATCGGACCATTAACAACGGAGTTATTGCCCTTGATTTAGTTAAAAATGCTATATTTTGCCTCATTAAGACAATAGGGCCTTCATCTTTCATCCAATCATTACTAAACTTTACGAGATTGTTTATATAAATGAAAGCTCGGACAAATTTGACGACCAGCTAGATCGGACCATTAACAGCAGAGTTATGGCCCTTGATTTAGTTAAAAATGCTATATTTTGACTCGTTAAGGGTTAAGACGATAGGGCCTTCATTTTTCATCCTATCATTATCAAACTTTACCACATTGTTAATATCAATGAAAGCTTGGACAAGATTGAAAACCAGCCATATCGGACTAGTAACAGCGGAGTTATGGCCCTTGATTTAGGTAAAAATGCTATATTTTGCCTCGTTAAGACAATAGGGGCTTTTATGTTCATCTGAACTTTACCAAACTTTATCCTTTACCACATTGTTAATGTCGTTAAAAGCTCGGACAAGTTTGAAAACGAGCTAGATCGGACTATTAACAGCGGAGTTATGGCCCTTGATTTAATTAAAAATGCTATATTTTGCCTCGTTAAGACGATAGGGGCTTCATTGTTCATCCGATCTTTACCAAATTTTATCAGATTGTTAATATCAATGAAAGCTCTGACAAGTTTGAAAACCATTCATATCGGACTAGTAACAGCGGAGTTATGGCCCTTGATTTAGTTAAAAATGCTATATTTTGCCCGTTAAGACGATAGGGGCTTCATTGTTCATCCGATCTTTACCAAACTTTACTATCTTGTTATTATCAATGAAAGCTCAGAGGAGTTCAAAAACCAGACAGATCGGACCAGTAACAGCAGAGTTATGGCCCTTGATTAAGTTAAAAATGCTATATTTTGCCTTGTTAATACGATAGGGTCTGTATTTTTCATCCAATCTTTACTAAACTTTACCAGATTGTTACTATCAATAAAAGCTCCGACAAGTTTGAAAACCAGCCAGATTGGACCATTTACACCGGAGTTATGGCCCTTGATTTTCTGAAATATGCTATATTTTCGCCTCATTAAGAAAGGGCCTTCATTTCTCCAAATTTCATTGAAATTTTTCAGGAATGATCAGTAGCAAGCCTAGTGGTACATATCGTCACTGTGTTCCAGTTGAATGATTTTGGCGGAGTTATGTCCCTTTAAAGGTTTTAATACACAAACTTTGTCCTGGCTAGTTTTCCTGAACCCCTGGCCGGATTTAGACAAAACTTTTTAGGGATGATCAGTTCCAGGTCTAGTTGTGCAAATCTTTGCCTAGTTCCGGTTGAATGATTTTTGGCAGAGTTATGGCCCTTTAAAGGTTTTAATACACAAACTTTGTCTGGACTATTCTCCTGAACATCTCCCCACGTTTCAACGAAACTTTACAGGGATGATCAGCACCAAGCTTAGTTGTGCATATCATCTTCGCATTCTGGTTAACAGATTTTTGGTGGAGTAACGGCCCTTTAAAGGTTTTTGATACACTAACTTTGTACAGACTAGTTCTCCTGAACCCCTGGCTGGATTTTAACGAAACTTGACAAGTATGATCAGTACCAAGCCTAGTTGCCTATATCATCACCATTTTCTGGTTGAACGATATTTGAAAGAGTTATGGCCCCTTGTGCATAAACTTTATCTTTAGCCAGTAGAGCGTCCACAGGCCCTCTTGGGCCTCTTGTTAAAAAATAAGTTTGTAGCGACTACTTCTTGAAAACTATAAGTGATATTGATATGGGACTTTTTCTAAAATGATCAGCATGACATGATGTAGATCCTCGTGGAAAATTATTTTGATTAGATGTTAAACATGGCTGCCAGTGGCCATCTTTGGTTACATAGAGTTATATAGTAAAAACTTGTAGCGACTACTTCTCTGAAACTACTTGACGGATGTTCATGAAACTTCACAGGAATGTTGCTCTTGATGTCTAGTTGATCCTAGAAAAATTTCAGGTCGGCCGGAAATTCAAGATGGCCGCCACAGCTAAAAATAGATTTAAAATAAATAAGTTTGTAGCGACTACTTCTTCAAAACAATAAGAGATATTGATATGGGACTTTTTCTAAAATGATCAGTATGACATGATGTTGGTCCTTGTGGAAAATTATTTTGATTCGACGTTAAACATGGCTGCCAGTGGCCATCTTTGGTTACATAGAGTTATATAATGAAAACATGTAGCGACTACTTCTCTGAAACTACTTGACGGACTTTCATGAAACTTCACAGGAATGTTGCTCTTAATGTCTTATTGATCTTAGCAAAATTTCAGGTCGGCCGGAAATTCAAGATGGCCGCTACGGTTAAAAATAGATTTTCAAAAAACAAGTCTGTAGCGACTACTTCCTGAAATCAAAATCAATCAGTAGAGCTTCAAGGTCATTGACCTCTTGTTTAAACTTACCTTTGAAATTTTGATTCCCCCATTCAGTGTTCAATCTAGCTTTGCCAAACAGGGGGCCATTTGGGCCCATGGACTTTGCAGTTGGGGGCCATTGTATAAAAAAAATGGGGGCCAAACTAAAAAGTCAATAAAATCATACCTTTAAATGATGTATTTTGTTGCTTTGACTCCAATGTCTCAGTGGCAGTTATCTTATAATAAATGGAACTTGAAGTGAACTGTAAACTTGTAAACAATTTAACTAATCATAAACAAGCCTCGTTTTGTAATGATCGTCGGATAACCATTTCTTTTGAAAGTCACTTTTCTTTAAATGTTCGGTATTTTGGCTTTTTGAGGGACTGGGAGAGTCAGTAGGGCTATCACCTGACTTAAATGAGAAAGTATCGTCACAAGGTTTATCATCTGACTTCGTTTTTTTCCGCCGTTTTCAGCAAGAAAAAATCTGAAATCCGCTTTGTCATTTATGCCGACTCTGTAAAGCCATAGCAACAGACGGGTTACGCTGTATTTACTATGTAAAATACTGTACAGTTTAGATTATCGATCGCAACACAGTCAGCAGGTGCGCGGTGTGCCGCAATAGCAGAATGGGAGAAAATGATTGAAATTAACGAAATGATCATCGCCGATCGAGTGCGCCAAGCAGGCCAATTCCTTATGAGAAATTGCGCCATTTCGATCGCAAAGGGGTCAATGGCGCAGCCTAGATTGAACACTGCCCATTTATGGATTTTTACCCCCAATTAAGGGCGAAAGGCCTATTCCCCAAAACTGATAAAAAGGCCGTGGCTGTATTTCAGTTGACTAAACGTTAAATACCACATGTGCATGAATAAAACCCACCAAAGAGAATAATATTATATTCTGAGCTAGGCATTTTTTTGTACAACTACATTTTTCAACAGACATCTTTTTCATGAATATTTACCTTTTGAAATATCTCGCACTGTGTTGTTCCGTATTTAGAAAATAAACCCCGCCCAACTCACACGTGACAATTTTCGGATAACATTGTTTTTTTGTGTCGGATGTGATGATCATGATGATGCTCGCCAAATAAGAGAAAATTGAAAAAGATTGTATATTTTAACACACTATCTCTGTTACATTATTATCTGTTTAGTTACATACTCTTTTAATGGGGGCGACTCATAGCTCTACGGTAGGCTTTTAGCGTATAAAACCATTTAAGAGCTATGGTCTCACAGCTCTGGGAGTATAAGATATGGGTTCACAGGGTCATCAGTGTCTAGTACTGTCTACGTCCTTGTGGGGCATTTGATGTCATTGAACTATAGGGGCAAATTAAAGAACCTTATTTTAAGAAACTACTTTGTCAATAATCATATTGTATTAATGTTTTGAATCTAGAATGTATATAAGTGGAGAAAAACATGTTTAAATGTCATAAGTACCTGGCAGTTCAAGTTCAAACGTGGCTCTGCCAAGGGTTTACATTGAAGTCATAGAATCACATTATGATGAGTTGAGCTGGATTTTATAGTCGCAGAGCTCTAAGGTCATATTGCGACTTCCTAGTGGAGGAATACCCCAGGTGCCCCTCTGGGCATTTTTCATGTACGGGCAGGTGCTTGGGTAGAACTACCGATGTTCCGTAAGCCAGCTGAATAGCTTTACAGTTAAGGTTTTCTGGTCCCATGAGGTCTCGAACCCATAGCGGGGCAGGGAAAGTGATTTCAAGTTAGGGACTCTAACCACCTGGCCGCGGATGCCGACACACAATATTATGAAAGTCATTGTATGGCATTTCTCAAATGTAAAGCTGTTAGCATGTCTATGTTATAAATATGTTCACAATAATCACTTAGGACCTCATGGACCTAGGACCTCATGGACCTCTTGTTTTGTTTATGCCTGCAGCTACTATTTAGCACTGCCACTTAAAACTTGTGCTAACTTTATTTCTTTTGGATTTCATACAGAGAGATACAGCTTTTGAAGAGATTACACCATAGAAATATCATTGACTTGATAGAAGTGCTGTACAACGCAGAAAAGCAGAAAATGTATCCTTTCACTGTATATACGTGTATTGTTTGGAAGGCTAAACATGACCTCTCCTTAACTATCCAGTTATTGGTTTCCACAGTCCCTGACCGTGTCACACCCTGACCATATTTTTAAAAACACTGATGTGGTATATATGCCCAAGAACATTCGACCTGTCAGATATTACAGATTTCAGCACTCATTGATGCTAATTTATATTTGTCATTTGATTAATTACATTGTAGAAAGAAACCTGAACCTTTTCTGTTATATTATAATTCCAACAAACTTTCCTTATTTCTTACATGTATGTATCTTTTGCAGCCAAGTGTCAGTAAGTTCTCTACTATAAAGTGTTTTAGGACACAGGGGTCCCTTATTTTGAAATTTTAGGAACAAATGAAAACATTAGGACTTGAATTATTGTTTAATGGTACATCAACACATTAAAGTATTTTGAGCCACCCCAGAGAGAAGGGAAGGATAAACAGGAATCCGGGAACCCTGCTGTACTCTTACTATCGAAAAGATTCAGGGCTCGAAATTAGCACTAGTCTTGTAGCCCGAGGCTAGCAAAAATGCTCCCGGGCTAGCAAAGTCTGTGTCTGGGTAGTCCCGATGGGCTAGTAACAAAAATTATTCAAATAAGAAATAAATTATAAATCGATAGATTATGTAGTGACAGCACTGTCTAACCTAACAGGTCTTTTAAAAACCTGATATTTCCAAAGTTTCAATAAATGTAAAACTCGTATAAAGAAATTGAAACCTGAATTAAAATAGTATTTTCTGTTGAATATTATATTGGGCTAGTAAATTTTGAGCAGGTCTAGTAATTTTACCCAACTACTAGACCGGTGGTCTAGTAAACTAAAATTGTTAATTTCTAGCCCTGAGATTCCTATGGTCTTTTAATGTTCTCGAAGGATAGACCCCCATATATAAATACAACCGTCTGGTCAGCGTCCCTATCCAGTGGACAAGGCTAATGAGTCTTGCCCAGTGACACACAGAAGGTGCCAGTGAGGATTGAACCCATGGAATCATAGTGGCATGTGCTACCCACTGGGCCACCGCGTCCCCTAGGGCAATGAAACTAACTTCTTGTAGCGTGGTCACTGACTTTTGCCATGTATTTCCACAGTTGTGAATCATTTACCGGTAATTGAAAATAACAACTGTCAGAATGACTGGTGTACTCTAACCTGCAAACTACCAGTTATCGGAAGTTAGCATATGGTAGACAGATTAAATGGACATGCTACAGAACAAATCATTGGTTGATTTAAACACCTTGATGAGCTACGTCCATCGCGATGTTTAAATAGGTCAGCTCAATGAGACCATACACCATCTATTGTTTAGAAATGCAAAAATGTTTCCTTTGTAAGTTGACAGTGTTGTCTTTGTAAGTTGACATTGCCTGTTGTTGATCATACCTGAATAACCAAGCAGTGGTATTAGCTTTGTGAACATATAATCACAGATAGATGACAACTACCATATATACAGTCTCGTCACAACAAGATTAAAATTAACATATTCATTTAAAAAACTGAATAGTTGTGTGCCCATCTAATCAAAATGTGTCAAGACCATCAAATCCTTCTGTAACTACATAAAGTGCGTGTCCAGTTAACTAGGCCAATTATTCCCCTTAACAGAGTATAGGTACATGATCATGGAGTATTGTGTGGACGAGTTACAGAGCATGCTGGAGAGTGCTCCTGAGAAGAAGTTCCCCATCTGGCAGGCTCACTTGTAAGTAAATTATGAAAGCGAGTTACATGTTCCCCATCTGGCAGGCTCACTTGTAAGTAAAGTATACAGCGAGTTACATGTTCCCCATCTGGCAGGCTCACTTGTAAGTAAAGTATACAGCGAGTTACATGTTCCCCATCAGGCAGGCTCACTTGTAAGTAAAGTATACAGCGAGTTACATGTTCCCCATCTGGCAGGCTCACTTGTAAGTAAAGTATACAGCGAGTTACATGTTCCCCATCTGGCAGGCTCACTTGTAAGTGAAGTATACAGCGAGTTACATGAGCTTGTGCAAAACTACATTGCGCGTACCTAACTGTCACCAAACGATAGTTCGGCATTGATGGAACAACATAAAATATTCACATTTTGTATCAATTCATTATACTGTCTGTAACAAGAGCTTATAATTATAAAAAATTTAATGTCGCCTGCTTAGCATGGCAGACATTTAGGGATCAATTTGTCAGTCGTCGTCCGTCACACTTTAACCGGCAATCTAACCTTAGCCATAATTTGAAAAGTATTTGGCCTATGTTCATGAAACTTCACACACATGAACACATTAACCTAAGCAATTGTTGATAAACATGTCCAATAACTCTGACTTTCATTTTGGCAGAGTTATGTTCCCTTTCATAAATTTAATTTGAAAAGTATTTGAGCTATGTTAATGAAACTTCAAACACATTTTCATCTAAACCACAGGAATGTTGTTACACATGTCCAATAGCTCTGACTTTCAGTTTGGCAGAGTTATGCCCCCTTTTTTTATAAAACTTTTAACCTGCACAACCTAACCTAGCTCATAAATTGTCTAAAAATTGACCTATGCTCTTGAAACCTTATACAGTCCTTCCTTAATAATTATCCAATGCAGATGTATGACCATCTTCATACCTGTAAAACTCACATTTAATTTATCAATGGTTGTTGAGAAACGGACGACGACATTGATCTGCTCCATAATTCATGAAGGATTGCAACCAGTGCTCAAAGAAAATTATTTTAAGAGACAGGCCCAGGGCTTGTTGCTTCTGAAAATGGACAGGCCCCGATTTGAAATGGACAGGCCCCGATTTGAAATGGACAGGCCCTGATTTAAAATGGAAAGGTCCAATATTTTTTTCTTTTTGGAAATGTGTCTTTATTCACTTTTATAGCACACATTTGTTACGTATGTATTAATCAAGCTCAGAACCTCCTCTGACTAGATTTTTCTTTTTGCTACCACTTTATGCTCCCTGGTCAGCGGAATTATTTACCATTTCGTTTAAAATATGTTAGAATAGAATATTACATAGTAATTTATAATCAATGCAAAGGAGAGTACTAGCACTTTTGCCAAACGATAATAATCAGAGCAGACTTGGTGAAACTGGAGCTAAACTTGGAGCTAAATTTTTAATCAGGTTTTATGAGACTATCAGAGCCTCCTCTGGCTATACTTTTTCATTTTGTCACCACTTTCTTCAAGTAAAGAATTAGGAGCCTAGACTAGAATTCATTTAAAAGTAGGATTCCAGGAACTCCTTACACCTTAACTAATGAATAGAAATATACTTTATATCTGTATTTAGACATATACAGTATATATATATTTTTTTCCACCAACATGTATTTGTAAAGGACAGTTTTTTTTATTTGATTATGTAAAAAAAAAAAATCAAAAAAAAAAATCCGAAATTATGTACAATCCGAACTACTATGACACCGCACTTTTACGGCCCGAACATTTCACAAACATTCAATCGAAATACCATCAATAACGATTTTTTTTTCATGCAATAATGTGTTTTTAATGACAAAAACGGTATTTCTTATCAATAAGGAAAGAAAACACAACCCTAATAGCAGAATAATGAGTTTTATGTCAACAATTGTCGACCTCAAAGTTGTGACAAACTGCCTACACGAAGCCAGGCAAAATATTCGAACTTCTTATTGTTTCAATGTGTGTATAACACATTTTAATTACTTTATTGCAAGTGTTTTCACAGTTCACAATACACATGGGAGTATTTTGTCTTGAGGAACTTGAGCTTGAGATCCAGTAAAACTGATTTTTTTTTTTTTTAAGACAGGCCCAACGGGCTCCTCGTCTGCAAAATGAGACAGGCCCGGAATGGATTTCGAGGAGCCCCGGGCATCGGGCTATCCACTTTCTTGAGCACTGGCAACCCTTATACATGTAGTTAGATTAATTGTACTTGCTGAAATAAGCACACGGCAGGCGACACAAGTGTTCCATGGAACACCCTTCTATTAAAAAAAATGCACTCATGATTTTGTCATTGAGTTATGCCCCTTTTTGTATCACCTGCATTGCATGGAAGACACTTCGGGATCACTTTGTACGTTTTCGTCGTCCGTCACACTTTAACCTGCGACCTAACCTCGGCCATGACTTGAAAAGTATTTGACTTATGTTCATGAAACTTCACACACACCTTCATCTTAACCCAGGGAATGTTGTTAACCCAGGGAATGTTGTTACACATGTCCAAAAACTACGACTCATTTTGGCAGAGGTATGCCCCCTTTCATAAAACTTGAACCTACAACCTAACCAAGCTCATAACTGGAAAAGTATTTGACCTATATTCATGAAACTTCACACACATCTTCATCTTACCACACAGAATATTGTTACCCATGACCAATAACTCTGACTTTCATTTTAGCCGAGTTATTCCCCTTTCTTAAAACTTTTACAGTTGTTGCCACGTGGATTACGACTAATCCCACTCATCGCGGCGATTTTATCTCACCGCGGACACACTGATTTTGTCCCCGCGATCCGCGGACAGCCCGCTCATCGCGGGGATAATACATTTTTTCCACCGCGACACAATCACCGCGATTCACCGTGATCTGTTTTGATTCGCACACCGCTTTACCCGGTGTGAAATCGCAGACCATCGCCGCGATTTATCTTCAGTATCAATGTACAATTGTGTAGTCAATTTAATGCATTATTATTCAATAACTGTTAAAAACCCGAAGCAGAAGACAATTATTTATTTATTTTCGGAAAATTCAAATGCCCGGATAATGTATACTGGGTCACGATAGTTATATGGCGGTTCCTATTACATACTTCGCAGTGACTGAACATAAAATTCAAATAGTAATTCTTATACTGGAAATTAGAATTATCTTTTTAATTGATCGTTATTTTGACATATTTTACTATTCTGCTGTTGGCTATTAATACATCGATGGGTTCATAGTTAGAAATAATCCGAAAAATTGTAAAGAATTCCGGGTCATAAACCCGTTATTAGTGCTGCCTTGTTAATAGGTACACACATCGCAAAGGATTGTGGGTAGCCAATTTATGTCCGACTTTTGGACAACAAAAATGAAGAACACTCGTTATTAAATGCATTAAAAGTTTGAAATATGTATTGGTTCCAAAATTGTTCATTGTATTTATCATTTTTATTACATTTTTCATTGATCCGATCTAATTTTCCCCGCGTTCCCCCGCGAATCTATCACGGAGAATCGCGGTGATTTCTTTCTTTTGAGACTGGATTTTGCAATCGCGGCGATTTTGACAGTCGCGGGGAATCCTCGCGATACCCGTGATATTTCGGGTGACAATCCGCAGTACGATCGTGTGGATTTGTGACTTCGATTGAAAAACGGCCGCGGGGATGCTGCGAAAAAGTCGTAATCCGCGTGGCAGCAACTGTACCTGCAACCTAACCTAGCTCATAAATTTGCAAAATATTGACATATGGTCATGAAACTTTATACAGTTCTTCCTAATCAATTGTCCAATGCAGACTTATGCTCCTTTTCATGAACTTTAACACTTTAAAAAATGCTCCATAATTCATGAAGGATTGCACACCCTGTCTTCAGACTTAATAGTTAGATTGTACTGGCTGAAATAAGCATACGGCAGGCAACACAAGTGTTCCATGGAACACCCTTCTAGTTTGATTTTGTTTATTTCTTATACATGTATATTGTATATAGTAAATGCATTCTTATGTAAAAGAAAGTGAAGTGTTTGTTTATTATAGTGTCTACCCTATTGAAAGGGCCAGTCAGTTTTGACTTATGAGACACCTTTGTCTTGAACATCATTACTTCCCGATTTCTATTCTTTAATGCCAGGCACCAGGCAGGTAGGCAATTGGTAACTGTTATTTAACTAGCTGGCGGCTCACCAACTGGTCTCTCTTCAGTAACAAGCCCGCCTCTGACGGGACTGGAATCTTCGACCTCCGGATTACAAGGCGGTTTGCCTTAACCACTAGACCACCGTAACTCCGTTATGTGTGCAACTCCTACAGTTTCCATCCGATTGAAATAAAAGTTAGCTCTTTATTTTTCAGATACTTTGTCCAGCTGGTGGACGGTCTCGAGTATCTACACAGTAAATTTATAATCCACAAAGATATTAAACCTGGTAATCTACTCGTCACCACAGATCAGACTCTCAAAATCACAGATCTAGGTGTAGCAGAGGTAGGTATGGGGTCCACTGTTTAAAGGGGTTGATGCACTATTTTCAAACAATATTTATTTTAAAGGGCTCTGAAAAACTTCTAAAATGCTGTCAGAAAGAATTATCAAAATGCCATGAAAAATAAAGGAGATATTATAACCATTTGAAAATTTGCAAAGAAACATAAATGGAGGCGGCATATTTTTACCATAATAATTTATATATGGCATATTGACAAAATGTCTTTTAAAGCAAAGAAATACAGTGCAAATAAAAAATAAGCATACAATTTATACATTTTACATATATATTTATTTTTAATCAATTTGCAGTGAATTTCTTTGCTTCAAAATATATTTTGTCAATATGCCATATATATGGCAAGATGGCTGCCTCCATTTATGTTCTTTGCACATTTTCAATAGGTCATAATTATCTCCTTTATTTTTCATGGCATTTTGATAATTCTTTCAGCTTTTTTCAAGTTTTTCAGAGCCCTTTTACATAAATATAGCTTGAAAATAGTGCATCAACTCCTTTAACATCAATCAATCATTATTCCCTCAAATATCACTTATCCCCTGTCACTCACCTAGGCATTTAGGAGTTGATTGTGTTGAAATATTTGCATATTGCAGTGTTTTTGGCAACTGTTTAGAATCAGGATTAATCCCCTATGACTCACCTATAGGCATGGACATGTTCACATGCTCCGTGTTATAAAAAGGTTAAGTAATTAGAAATACATTTAGCAGAGCTGTAGATAATTTTTGACTGCAGTGAGTATTTGCTCATCAGGTTCAAAATGAATGAGTAACAAGGAACTCGTTCAAGAGTTTACGATTTCTTTAAATAGTTCTAGCAAATGGATCTGAATCATTACATTTTAAAATAAACAACTATTCTGATTAAAATAAGTCAAAACAAAAGAAACATTATGACCTTAATATTAGACACAGTTCTTAGAACAATATGGAATAAACTGTTCCACTAGATAATATATACAAATATAATACTCATGATTTTTAGAAGTTATGAGTATTTGTAGTAAGTTGAGTAATGATCAGGCCACGAAAATTCCACTTGTTCGTTGCCATGACGAGTGCTTATTGATGCACGGCGGGTAAAAATTCAGATAAATTCTTTAACAATTCATCAATTTGACCATTCAGGGCTGTACAAATAATTTGTTTAGCCACTAGTCCGGGACTAGTCACCCTGTCAAAAGTGACTAGTCCGAAAAAAATTGTGACTAGTCCCAAAAAATGGACACAAGTCCTGAATTCTTTCGATTTCTCAATATGTTAAAACTGCGTCTTGCATACTCCTTACAATTCATTATACACATTAAAGGAAACAATCCTTATTTACTCTTCAGACAATTATTGTATGTTTCAGTGGTATAGATTGTAGACTGCAATTGGGTGAAACAGTAGCAACAGTAAGAACCACATGTGCATTTTTAAATTTCAATATAGATATTGAGTTTCATATTACAGTTCAGATACTGCCGTAACAACTGTAGTCATTTAATGGAGAGAAAAAAAGTCATAACTTTATATAGGTTACAGATGAGATTCTTAACTTTATTACCATTTTACCTAAAATGTGAATCAATATAAACATTTTATTTTATGTTTTTGTCCAGTACCCCAGATGATTTTGACTTTTTGATTGGGTGTGCATTACATCACATTTTTCCTCTTTTTACTTTCACTTTCATATTTTCCTTTTTTTAACACGTTCAACAAACTCATTTGAAATTGTAAACATAAGCACTGCCAAATACGAAACCAAAATGATTATGTATATCAGTTTGTTTTGTTTTTATTTGATTTGTTTGACAACTCGATTCTTCGAACGTAATTAGTACACTAACTATGCACAAACCGTTACTCCACCCGCCTTTCATGTCTGTTACAATTACGCTCAACAATACACTGAGAAACAATAAAAGAATCACACCTACCATTTCATATCAAACATACTTCCATTATCAAACGTCCTTAGTTTCTTTACTCATCGAAAGATTGCCGACAAATCGGCCTGATTGCTAATTTATCAACGTGTTAGTATTATTGTTTCAGTGTAGCGCCATTTTCAGCTCACCACGTGACGAACTGGTAATCACGTGACGAACATGTGATTTACATGTAGTAGTCGTTTCATTGGCTAGCGGGTCTGGATTAAAAAAGATCGGGTCAATTGATTGGATAATGTCGACAATGCCGACTGTCAATTGAAGTAATTTGGAGGCGGGACTTCCGGCATGGTTGATTGTTTATAAAACCGCCCGGGGTAATCGCTGATCGCAGCTGTGGATGCTAATTGCATTTCATAAGCGAGTGCAATTAAAGGATTACGTTGAGAAGTGTGCTGGGGTTGTTTTATGACAGGTGGCCGACATTGTTAATTGGACAAATCTGGGATCTGGGACTGAAATCTTTCAAACAGTGACACGCCCGACTTTCTCTTTTTTAGCTCACCTGAGCCGAAGGCTCAAAGGTGAGCTATTGGGATCACTCTTCGTCCGTCGTCCGTCGTCGTCGTCCGTCGTTAACTTTTGCTTCAAACGACTTCTCCTCAGAAACCGCTTGGCCAATTTTGACCACACTTCACATGGATGATCCTTAGATGAATACTTTTTAGATTTGTTAAAATTAGGTCAGCACGACAACCAAGATGGCCGTCATTACCATATATGGTCAAAACATTAAAAAATCCCTTCTCAAGAACTGCCAGACAGATTTCGACAGTTTTTCTTTTAATATGACCGCCAACGGCTAGACTATCAAGTTTGTTCAAATGAATTCCCCGGGGTCAAAAATGGCTGTGCCTCGGGGGGTCCAAAGTTTGTATATTGAGATTTTGCATGTTTTTCATAGACTTATATAGGATTTTTTTTTTAAAAATCTTCTTCTCTGAAACCACAAGGCACAGAGGTCTCATGTATTACATGTAGCATCAGCTTACGGTCCTCTACTAAGTTTGTTCAAATGGTGACCCTGGGGTAAAATTTGTCCCCGCCCCGGGGGTCACAGTTTTATATAGACTTATATAGGATTTTTTTTTTAAAAATCTTCTTCTCGGAAACTGCAAGAGCCAGGGGATTGATATTTTGCATTTACTATAAGCTTATGGTCCGTTACCAGGTTTGTTCAAATGGTGACCCTCGGGTCACATACATTTGGCCCCGCCCCAAGGGTCACATGTTTTACATAGACATGTATAGGGAAAAACTAAAAAGATCTGCTTCTCTGAAACTACAAGAGCCAGCGGTTTAATATTTTATTTTGCATTTGCTATAAGCTTATGGTTCTCTACCAAGTTTGTTCAAATGGTGACCCAGGGGTCACATTTGGCCCCGCCGCGGGGGTCACAGTTTTACATAGGCTTGTATAGGGGAAAACCGAAAAAATCTTCTTCTTTGGAACCACATGGAACGGAGCTCTCATGTATTACATGTAGCATCAGCTTATGGTCCTCTACTTAGTTTGGTGACCCTGGGGTCAAATTTGTCCCCACCCCGGGGGTTACAGTTTTACACAGACTTCTTATATAGGAAAAAAATTAAAAATTCTTCTCGGAAACTACAAGAGCCAGAGGTTTGATATTTTGCATTTACTATCAGCTTATGGTCCTTTACCAAGTTTGTTCAAATGGTGACCCTTGGGTCACATTTGGCCCCGCCCCAAGGGTCACATGTTTTACATAGACATGTATAGGGAAAAACTTAAAAAATCATCTTCTCTAAAACCACAAAGCACACAGCTCTCATATGTTACATGTAGCCCTGGGGTCACATTTGGCTCTGCCCAAGGTGTTACTCTCTAGCACCTTCATTTTGTATTTGATCTTTACCATTTTGGCCCTCTTGTAATGGTTCAAATTAACTCAGGTGAGCGATATAGGGCCATCATGGCCCTCTTGTTTTAAATTGGACTAGTCCGGGACTTAAATCTTTGAAAAAGTGACACGCCCGACTTTGGTTTTGGACTAGTCCCGGGCGTCGGGCTATAGGATTTGTACAGCCCTGCCATTCAAACATTACATAGGACGAGTAACTCAGAAACAAATTGTCCTGCCCTGAATGATACAATTTTTAAAAATTGAGGGTTTTTGTAAGGAAAGTATGAGTAAAATACTCAAAAACTCAACTTATCTACAGCTCTGCATTTAGGATCATCGTATTGCGTTGCAGTTAACATTTTTCTTCAAATTGTTTAATTGTTTTTAAATCAAAGATAAAATAATTGTGTAGTGCAGGTTACCTGGCCATACCTGTGTTTTTCTGTGTGACCCTAAATATATTTTGGATTTGAGTAACACAAACAACACAGACATTTATATGACAAGGCTCAATACTAGACTGATGTCTACATTTTAGGCCTTAGACATGTTCTGCCAGGATGATACGTGTAAAACAAGTCAGGGATCACCCGCCTTTCAACCACCAGAGATAGCAAATGGCTTAGAAACATTTAAAGGCTTTAAAGTGGATGTTTGGTCATCAGGAGTAACTCTGTAAGTATTTATAGTCAACTAGTGCACCGGTATGGATGGTTGGTCATCAGGAGTAACTCTGTAAGTATTTATAGTCAACTAGTCATCTATTTCAGTACGGCCCATATTGGACACTAGTGCACCGGTATGGATGTTTGGTCATCAGGAGTAACTCTGTAAGTATTTATAGTCAACTAGTCATCTATTTCAGTACTGCCCATATTGGACACTAGTGCACTGGTATGGATGTTTGGTCATCAGGAGTAACTCTGTAAGTATTTATAGTCAACTAGTCATCTATTTCAGTACGGCCCATATTGGACACTAGTGCACTGGTATGGATGTTTGGTCATCAGGAGTAACTCTGTAAGTATTTATAGTCAACTAGTCATCTATTTCAGTACGGCCCATATTGGACACTAGTGCACCGGTATGGATGTTTGGTCATCAGGAGTAACTCTGTAAGTATTTATAGTCAACTAGTGCACCGCTATGGATGTTTGGTCATCAGGAGTAACTCTGTAAGTATTTATAGTCAACTAGTCATCTATTTCAGTACGGCCCATATTGGACACTAGTGCACTGGTATGGATGTTTGGTCATCAGGAGTAACTCTGTAAGTATTTATAGTCAACTAGTCATCTACTTCAGTACGGCCCATATTGGACACTAGTGCACTGGTATGGATGTTTGGTCATCAGGAGTAACTCTGTAAGTATTTATAGTCAACTAGTCATCTATTTCAGTACTGCCCATATTGGACACTAGTGCACTGGTATGGATGTTTGGTCATCAGGAGTAACTCTGTAAGTATTTATAGTCAACTAGTCATCTATTTCAGTACGGCCCATATTGGACACTAGTGCACCGGTATGGATGTTTGGTCATCAGGAGTAACTCTGTAAGTATTTATAGTCAACTAGTGCACCGGTATGGATGTTTGGTCATCAGGAGTAACCCTGTAAGTATTTATAGTCAACTAGTGCACCGCTATGGATGTTTGGTCATCAGGAGTAACTCTGTAAGTATTTATAGTCAACTAGTCGTCTACTTCAGTACGGCCCATATTGGACACTAGTGCACTGGTATGGCTGTTTGGTCATCAGGAGTAACTCTGTAAGTATTTATAGTCAACTAGTCATCTACTTCAGTACCGCCCATATTTGACACTACTGCACCGGTATGGATGTTTGGTCATCAGGAGTAACTCTGTAATTATTTATAGTCAACTAGTCATCTATTTCAGTACGGCCCATATTGGACACTAGTGCACCGGTATGGATGTTTGGTCATCAGGAGTAACTCTGTAAGTATTTATAGTCAACTAGTGCACCGCTATGGATGTTTGGTCATCAGGAGTAACTCTGTAAGTATTTGTAGTCAACTAGTCATCTATTTCAGTATGGCCCATATTGGACACTAGTGCACCGGTATGGATGTTTGGTCATCAGGAGTAACTCTGTAAGTATTTATAGTCAACTAGTCATCTATTTCAGTATGGCCCATATTGGACACTAGTGCACTGGTATGGCTGTTTGGTCATCAGGAGTAACTCTGTAAGTATTTATAGTCAACTAGTGCACCGCTATGGATGTTTGGTCATCAGGAGTAACTCTGTAAGTATTTATAGTCAACTAGTCGTCTACTTCAGTACGGCCCATATTGGACACTAGTGCACTGGTATGGCTGTTTGGTCATCAGGAGTAACTCTGTAAGTATTTATAGTCAACTAGTCATCTACTTCAGTACGGCCCATATTTGACACTACTGCACCGGTATGGATGTTTGGTCATCAGGAGTAACTCTGTAAGTATTTATAGTCAACTAGTCATCTATTTCAGTACGGCCCATATTGGACACTAGTGCACCGGTATGGATGTTTGGTCATCAGGAGTAACTCTGTAAGTATTTATAGTCAACTAGTCATCTATTTCAGTATGGCCCATATTGGACACTAGTGCACTGGTATGGATGTTTGGTCATCAGGAGTAACTCTGTAAGTATTTATAGTCAACTAGTCATCTATTTCAGTACGGCCCATATTGGACACTAGTGCACCGGTATGGATGTTTGGTCATCAGGAGTAACTCTGTAAGTATTTATAGTCAACTAGTCATCTACTTCAGTACGGCCCATATTGGACACTAGTGCACTGGCATACATAATTTATATTAATGGATACATCTTCTTATTAAAGTTATAACTTCTTGAGGAAGCTATCCAGATGGCTTGCAGACCATTGGTGGTTCTACCTGCGGACCATTGGTGGTTCTACCTTGCAAGAAAATTGCCGGGAGGGGCATCTAGGGCCTTCCTCCACCTATCGACGGTGGAAAGTTGCCATATGACCTTAGCTGTTGGTGTGACTGTAAAATCCAATTCAATTCTTTTAACATCTTATCATGACTGAGTTTGCTTTGTATTGATTATTTATGTCATACTAGGGCCATTATATTTACAGGTACAATATGACGACCGGTCTGTATCCATTTGAAGGGGAAAATATATATAAACTGTTTGAGAACATTGGTAAAGGCGGATTCACGGTTCCTGATACCATAGATAAAGTGCTGAGTTCACTTTTGAAAGGTAAGCTCTATATGCTTAATACTTGCTTGATGGGTTATAGTTACTTATTATTAAAACACATTCAAACAAGATGTTGATGTACCTATTACACCAGAACTTAAAAGATTTTACCTCATGTTTGGCCGGATTGTGTAGTTTACATTGAGATGCCCTGCCCCATGTCCGTCGTCCATACTAACCTTGGAAATGGTTATGCTTTTTTCATTAACTTCATTTCTAAGAGTCCAATCACCCTATACTGTTCAAACTTAACACAGAGATGTAGATGTGACCTATACATCCTGACCAAAATTAGGTCACTGTGATTGACCTTGACTAGTTTGTACACTTAATGGTTAAAGGTTTTCCAAGTCACCAATAGACTACACTCTTTAAACTTTATACACATATGTGTCCTGTACATTCTAATTAGCAGTAGATCACTGAGCTACTTTTCACACCACGTCATTGATTCAGGTTAAAAGGTATGCAGGCATATATTGGAAGAATTTTTAAAATTGGATGATAAACAAGGAAGATATAACCATTTGGTCATATTTGGTTATTCTGAAACATGTGGAAGCGACCATTTTGAGAACTATAATATCGAAATTCTAAATTATCACATATGCAATATGTATAAGTAGGATAATTTACTGCGGAAGAAAATCATAGCAGCTGTATGAATGTAAGGCCACAAAAAATTAATTACCTGGTTCTCAGGCCACTTTTTCTGAGAAGAGATGCGGGCGGGCGCATTTTATTTTTTTACAATTTTACAGTGGTCAACAGACGCGGGCGCATTTTTTTTTTATCACGAACTTTAATTCCAATACATGTATTGATGCAAAATATCTCGAAATACATGTGCAATAACCAGTTGGATCAGCTCATCCTATTGTCGATCATTACCATATCATTTCTTCCCGACTTATGCTTCTTTCAATCACAATAAGTCCGTATATTTGTATTAGATCACGCATGAACTTCAATCGACTCAATGACACCGCCATTATTGCATGTTCTTGTGAGACTTTGTCGATTAGACGCTTCGATAAATCGCCTGTTCTGTAGCACCTACTAGTTCCAAGCGTCTCAAGCGTCTGACTCTCCTAGTTTGGTACCCGTACGACTGCAACACTCACAAGCTAGCGAGCAGAGCAGCAGATAGTCGGCCGTGCACCAGTTTACCCACAAGGGGATTCCCCTGAGGTAGTTGCATGTAAAAACCGGAACGAACTTGGATGCGGAACATTTTTCTCGAAATTTCGGTAGCGCATTTCCTATTTTTTATTTTATTACTTTTGAGATAAAATCGGCAATGCGGCACCAAAAAAAGACATGCGGGCGGGCCTGAGAACCAGGTAATTAATTGTTTATGGCCTAAGTATACTAAAGTACAATAATTCAGTTCCTTTTTCAGGTATGCTACACCATACAGCAACAGAGAGAATATCTGTACAGATGATAAAACAACATGAGTAAGTACAAGACCTATCATACGGGCTTAAAGAAAGTAACACACCAAATAATGGCAAAATTACACTATAAAAATTTAAACAAAACTGTCCAGGTGTTCAGGTCAAATAATAATGTATATGTGCCGATTAAAAGTATAGTTTTTTCACGTTCTTAAAATACTCGTGATTGAATATGCGTAAAATTAATTATGAGTTGGTAACTCTTAATTCGATGCTCCAGTTTTGGGGTTTGGTCTGGCTCGTTAAAGACGTTTATATTGTGTCTACAGTGTTTGGATTTTCAAAATATGTAAGTTATATATTTACCTCGTCGTCAATAGGTATAGAAACAGTGTACATATGTTGTAAAGTTTTGCTGTTGTTGGTAGGATAGCTATTTTAATTAAGCAATACTAAGCCTGGTTGATGTTTATATCTTGCACCTTCAGATACACCATCATTGTCAACGTGATATTTATATAAAGGACGTCGACGTTCTCAACAGTTGTTGACGTCGTGACCCAACATCACGTGTTAATTTTTGACTATGTACAATTGTATATAGGGTTTCCTGTCTGTCCATCTGTAAACAGTTACACATTCTGCGTGATAACTGCGACGGTAAAAAACAGCCCTTATGACACTTCATTGCCCTTGCTGAGAGAAGGAACCCTTTTGCTTTTGGGGTCAGTAGTCATGACCTCATATGGACATATGCAGTCCACCCGATAACTCCAGAAGTATTATATCAGCACTCATGAAACTTCAGAAGTACACTACCTTTGATGAGATAAGGAACTCCATTGTTTTTATAGTAAGTAGGTCAGAGGTCAATGTCACCATGACCTCATATGGACATACACTTCCTTTGTAATAACCTCAAGATTGGTGTGTCCTGCTGTTGAATACTTTAGACTGAAAATGTATTATTTATTAAGATGGTGAACATACCATATAGAGTATAAGCAAGAAAAAATGTTTATGCCTTATATTTGGCCTATCTTCATGTACAGCTGGTACAGAAAGAAGTTTCCTCCGACGTCAGAGATGGTTCCGTTCCCTATCCATCCTGAGAGTGGTGATCCCCTACGCAGCATGACTGTGATCCCGTATATAGAGGACCTACACCGAGGTGTTCCAAGTGAGGACGAGGAGGAGTATGATGACTACCCCGAGACGCAGACACACGTACCTATAGAAGGCAACGGTGCCCAGCAGCAAACACACTGTGAGTTTAGTTACTGTAGTAACATTTTACATCAACTACACGGTGACTTTTGTGTCATGATATGTCCCTGTCCAGGGTTTTTTTCCGGCTGTTTTTATAGCCGAAATTCGGCCATATTCCCAATGCCAAAACATACCTTTTTTACCAAGTTAAGAGGAAAAAATTCCGAATTTAAAATTTTTTTTTTTTTTTAAGTGTGCCAATCTAATGATTGGAGTTCAAAAGCTTAAATAAATGCTTTTGTTTATCTTGGTGTACAGAAAACAGTATTAAAGATATAATTATGAAAGGAATGCTTTACTTTATATTTTTCCGAATTTTTTATTAAAAATCACGCTAAAATTCCCAATTTTATGAAAAATCACGCTAAAATTCCCAACTGAGAAGGTATGGGTTAAGTTCCCAAAAAAACAGGAAAAAAACCACTGCTGTCTTGTGCTGTTCGTGTTATTTGCTGTACATATGGTGTTATTAGCTCTACTGGCCAAGGGCCAGCAGAGCTTATGGGATTGCGAGTTGTCCGTCCGTCGTTAACTTTTGTATTGTGAACACTCTAGGGCCTTCATTTTTCATCCGATCTTTACCAAACTTTAACAGGTTGTTAATATCAATGAAAGCTCGGACATGTTCGAAAACCAGCCGGAATAATTTCACCGGAGTTCTGGCCCTTGTTTTGCTGAAATATGCCATGTTAAGCCTTGTGAACACTCTAGCACCTTCATTTATTATTTGATCTTTAGCAAACTTGCACAGATTGGTAATATCAATGATAGGTCGGACAAGTTCGAAAACCAGCCAAATAGGATCAGTAACACCAGAGTTATGGCACTTGTTTTTTCTCAAAATTGCTATTTTCTGCCTTGTGAACGCTCTAGCACCTTCATTTATTATTTGATCGTTACCAAACTTGCACAGATTGTTAATACTAATTATAGCTTGGACAAGTTTGAAAATCAGCTGAATTGGATCAGTAACACCAGAGTTATGGCCCTTGTTTTTTCTGAAAAATTCCATTTTCTGCCTTGTGAACACTCTAGCACCTTAATTTATAATTTGATCTTTACCAAACTTGCACAGGTTGTTAATATCAATGAAAGCTCGGAACAAGTTTGAAAACCAGCTAAATCGGATCGGTAACACCGGAGTTATGGCCTTGTTTTTTTCTGAAAAATGCTATTTTCTGACTTGTGAACACTCTAGGGCCTTCAATATTAATCAGATCTTTACTTAACTTTGCCAGTGTCTTTATATCAATGAAAGCTCGAACAAGTTTGAAAACCGGCAAGATCGAAATAATTTCAACGGAGTTACAGCCCTTGTTTTGCTGAAAAATGACATATTAAGCCTTGTGAACACTCTAGCACCTTCATATATTATTTGATCTTTACCAAACTTGCACAGATTGTTAATATCAATGAAAGCTCGGACAAGTTCGAAAACCAGCTAGATCAGACTATTAACAGCGGAGTTATTGCCCTTGATTTAGTTAAAAATGCTATATTTTGCCTCGTTAAGATGATAGGGGCTTCAGGCGTCAACATTCAAGTTTTGTGTTTAGGTCATTTTCTCACAAACTGTATGCACTAGACCTTTCAAACTTTGCTTATAGTTGTATCATGGGTGGTACATCGCAACGTGGCAAAGCAAATGTGGAAGTGACCTTGACCCTCCAAGCAAAGGGCAGATAACTTACTAATTTTTAGGTTCAAGTTTTGCATTTAGGTCATTTTCTCACAAACTGTATGCACTAGACCTTTCAAACTTTGCTTATAGTTGTATCATGGGTGGTACATCGCAACGTGACAAAGCAAATGTGGAAGTGACCTTGACTCTCCAAGCAAAGGGCAGATAACTTACTAATTTTTAGGTTCAACTTTTGCGTTTAGGTCACTTTTTCACAAACTGTATGCACTAGACCTTTCAAACTTTGCTTATAGTTGTATCTTGGGTGGTACATGGCAATGTGACAAAGCAAATGTGAAAGTGACCTTGACCCTCTAAGCAAAGGGCAGATAACTTAATAATTTCTAGGTTCAACTTTTGCATTTAGGTCACTTTTTCACAAACTGTATGCACTAGACCTTTAAAACTTTGCTAATAGTTGTATCTTGAGTCGTACATCGCAACGTGACAAAGCAAATGTGGAAGTGACCATGACCTCCAAGCAAGGGCAGATAACCTTATAATTTTTACCTTCAACTTTTGCGTTTAGGTCACTTTTTCAAAAAATGTATGCACTAAGACCTTTCAAACTTTGCTTATAGTTGTATCTTGAGTGGTACATTGCAACGTGACAAAGCAAATGTGGATGTGACCTTCACCATCCAAGCAAAGGGCAGATAACTTTAATTGTTACATTTACATCACTTTCTCATGAACTAGATTTATGCACTAGATGTTTTAAACCTAATTTATAGCTTAATCTTTGGAAGAAAACATATTCTATTTTGACGTAGTTGTGTCTTCGTTAGTGCATCTTTTTTTTTGATGCCTGGATTTCATGTATGACCTTGACCTACATTTTGGAGCTGATGATTTTTAGCTCTACTGGCCAAAGGCCTTCATTTTTCATCCGATCTTTACTAAACTTTACCAGATTGTTAATATCCAGTGTTCTCCCCAGAAATGTTTGAAGGCATGTCGATTATATCTCAGAAAATATGGTTTAGGGTGTATCAGTGTACCCAACCCCTATATTTTAAGGTATTTTGTCAAAAAGACACCGGATTTATGAAAGAAATAGGCTAGAGATACTAAATATTGTGGTATAAACTTATTCAAGATAAAAATAAATGAATTAATAATGACTGTATTACATGTCCTCCACAATTAAGGCATGTTGCAAAAGCATTTTGGCTGCGAAGGCATGTTAAATGCGACATGCCTAAATGGCCTGGGGAGAACACTGATATCAATGAAAGCTCGCACAAGTTCGAAAACCAGCCAGATCGGACAAATAATAGCGGAGTTATGGCCCTTGATTTTGTTAAAAATGTTATATTCAGCCTCGTTAATACGATAGGGCTTTCATTTTTTTCTTCTGATGTTTACCAAACTTTACCAGATGTTTTGCCTTTTTTTTAATTTTTTTTTTTTTTTTTAATTATTTTGTTTTAATTATTTCTTTTGTTTGATTTTTTCTTTTTTTTAATTTTCTTATTTCATTATTTTTTTTTTTTTGTGTGTTAACGCCATGTTAACAGGAAGCATTGCTGTGCCTATTGCATTTTTTTCCCCGGTTCATTGATTTTTGATGGAGTTACAGCCCCTTGACATTTCTTTTTTAAATTTCTTGATTATTATTAAAAAAAAAAATTTAATTTTCTTATTTCATTATATTTTTGTTTTAATTTTGTTGTTGTTAACGCCGTGTTAGCAGGAAGCATTGCTGTGCCTATTGCATTTTTTTTCCCGGTTCATTGACTTTTGATGGAGTAATAGCCCCTTGACATTTCTTTTTTAAATTTCTTGATTATTATTATTTTTTTAGCTCTACTGGCCAAAGGCCAGCAGAGCTTATGGGATGCCGATTTGTCCGTCGTCCGTCCGTCGTCCGTCCGTTGTTAACTTTTGTCTCGTTAAGACGATAGGGCCTTCATTTTTCATCCAATCTTTACTAAACTTTAACAGGTTGTTAATATCAATGAAAGCTCGGATGAGTTCGAAAACCAGCCAGATCTGCCAAGTAACAGCGGAGTTATGGCCCTTGATTTAGTTAAAAATGCTATATTGCTATATTTTGCCTCGTTAAGACGATAGGGCCTTCATTATTCAACCTATCTATACCAAACTTTACCACATTGTTAATATCAATGAAAGCTCGGACAAGTTCGAAAACCAGCCAGATCGGACCAGTTACACCAGAGTTATGGCCACTTGATTTAGTTAAAAATGCTATATTTTGCCTCGTTAAGACGATAGAGGCTTCATTGTTCATCCGATCTTTATCAAACTTTATCAGATTGTTAATGTCATTGAAAGCTCGAACAAGTTCGAAAACCAACCATATCGGACCAGTAACAGCGGAGTTGTGGCCCTTGATTTAGTTAAAAATGCTATATTTTGCCTCGTTAAGACGATAGGGGCTTCATTGTTCATCTGATCTTTACCAAACTTTATCAGATTGTAATTATCAATGCAAGCTCGAGCAAGTTCGAAAACTAGCCATATCGGACCAGTAACAGCGGAGTTATGGCCCTTGATTTAGTTAAAAATGCTATAGTTTGCCTCATTAAGACGATTGGGGCTTCATTGTTCATCCGATCTTTACCAAACTTTATCAGATTGTTAATATCAATGAAAGCTCGGACAAGTTTGAAAACCAAACATATCGGACCAGTAACAACTTAGTTATGGCCCTTGATTTAGTTCAAAACGCTATATTTTGCCTCGTAAAGACGAGAGGGCCTTCATTTTTCATCCGATCGTTACCAAACTTTTATTTTTTTAATTATTTTTTTAAATTAATATATATTTTTTTTAATTTTTTTTTTTTTTAATTTTTTAATTTTTATTTTTTATTTTTTTAATTATTTTTTTTTTAATTTTTTTAATTTTTTTTTTTTTTTTTTTTAATTAATAATTTTTTTAGCTCTATGTTGACCAGTCGGACCAGTAACAGAGGAGTTATGGCTTTTGATTTAGTTAAAAATGCTATATTTTGCCTCGTTAAAGGTAGGGTCTTCATTTTCATCTGATCTTTACTGAACTTTAACAGATTCTTTAGTTATGGCCCTTGATTTAGTTCAAAAGCTTTTTTTTCCCGAAACTTCCAAAAAAACGTTAATGGCAGTCACTCGCTTCATTGATGTTATAAGAGCCATGTTAGCCAGTAGAGCGTCCACAGGCCCTCTTGGGCCTCTTGTTTTAATTTCTTATTTCATTATTATTATTTTTTATTTTTGTTGTTAACGCCGTGTTAGCAGGAAGCATTGCATTTTTTCCCGGTTCGTTGATTTTTGATGGAGTTACAGCCCCTTGACATTTTTTTTAGCTCTACTGGCCAAAAACCAGCCAGATCGGACAAGTAACAGCGGAGTTATGGCCCTTGATTTAGTTAAAAATGCTATATTGCTATATTTTGCCTCTTTAAGACGATAGGGCCTTCGTTTTTCATCCTATCTTTACCAAACTTTACCACATTGTTAATATCAATGAAAGCTCGGACAAGTTCGAAAACCAGCCTTATCGGACTAGTATCAGCGGAGTTGTAGCCCTTGATTTAGTTAAAAATGCTATATTTTGCATCGTTAAGACGATGGGGCTTCATTGTTCATCCGATCTTTACCAATCTTTATCAGATTGTTAATGTTGTTGAAAGCTCGAACAAGTTTGAAAACCAGCCATATCGGACCAGTAACAGCTAAGTTATGGCCCTTGATTTAGTTAAAAATTCTATATTTTGCCTCGTTAAGACGATAGGGGCTTCATTGTTCATCCGATCTTTACCAAACTTAATCAGATTGTTAATTTCAATGAAAGCTTGGACAAGTTTGAAAACCAGTCATATCGCAATAGTAACAGCGGAGTTATGGCCCTTGATTTAGTTAAAAATGCTATATTTTGCCTCGTTAAGACTATTGGGGCTTCATTGTTCATTCGATCTTTACCAAACTTAATCAGATTGTGAATATCAATGACAGCTCAGACAAGTTCGAAAACCAGCCATATCGGACCAGTAACATTGGAGTTATGGCCTTTGATTTACTTCAAAATGATATATTTTGCCTTGTTAAGACGATAGCGCCTTCATTTTTCATCCGATCTTTACCAAACTTCATGAAATTATTAATGTCTATGAAAGCTTGGTCAAGTTCGAAAACCAACCAGATCGGACCAGTAACAGCTGAGTTATTGCCCTTGATTTTGTTAAAAATGCTATAATATGCCTCGTTATACGATAGGGCCTTCATTATGCATCTGAACTTTGGCAAACTTTACCAGATTTTACAACTGTCTTTTTTATATTATCATTAATTTTATTTTAATTATTTTTTTATTTTTTTTATTTATTTATTTTTTAATTTATTTATTTATTTATTATTTTTTTTTTTTTTTTTTGAATTATTATTATTTTATTTTTTTTCATTTTTTTTTTTGGAAATTATTCCTTTTTTTCATTTTTTTTTTTTTTTTTTAGCTCTATGTTGGACCAGTCGGACCAGTAACAGAGGAGTTATGGCTCTTGATTTAGTTAAAAATAAATGCTATATTTTGCCTCGTAAATACGGTATGGCCTTCATTTTTCATCTGATCTTTACCAAACATTACCAGATTCTTTAGTTATGGTCCTTGATTTAGTCAAAAAGCTGTTTTTTGCCCGAAACTTTCAAAAAAACGTTAATGGCAGTCACTCGCTTCATTGATGTTATAAGAGCCATGTTAGCCAGTAGAGCGTCCACAGGCCCTCTTTGGTCTCTTGTTTAAATTTCTTGTCAGTGCTCCTAAACGCCTTGTTTGATTTTTGATGGAGTTACAGCCCTTGACATTTTTTTTAAAATTTCTTGTCAGCGCTACTCATCCTAAACGCCTTGTTGGATTTTGACAAAACTTGGCAGGAAGCATCGGTAAGATGTCTAGTTGTGCATATCACGCTTTTGTTCCAGTTTGCTGATTTATGACGGAGTTATGGCACTTTGACATTTTTACTTTAAATTTCTTGTCGGCGCTACTCCTCCTAAACGGCTTGTTGGATTTCTATAATATTTTGCAGGAAGCCTCAGTATGATGTCTAATTGTGCAAAGCATGGTATATCAATGAAATTTTTAACAAGTTCGAAAACCAGCTAGATCTAGTTAGTAACGACAGGTTATGGCCCTTGATTTGTTGAAAAATGCTATATTGTATTTTTGTATTTTCCTTTGTTAAATCTGTAATTACTTCATTTTTTATCTGATCTTTACCATATTTGTTTAGAATGTTAATATAAACCCTCCCCTCCACCCATTTTTATGAAATTTCATTCATAGAAGGAAGTATGACAACTTAAAAAATGCTCATGCCAGACTAGACACAGCAGACATATTGAGACATATTGTCCATGATTACCAGGTGAGCGATCTAAGGCCATCCTATCCCTGTTGTTTTTGCAATGTTTTAAAAAAACTACTGATGGGAATTTTTTGTCGACAACCCTTGATATAAGACCTGTTTTAGCCAGTAGAGCATCCACAGGCCCTCTTGGGCCTCTTGTTTTTAATAGAATGGCATTTTGTTTTTAAACAAATGCACTTAAATGTCATCTCAGCAAACGGCAACCTCGATTATTTTTAATTACTATGATGTTTACAAACTTTCATTTAAGCATCATTGACCTTTTTATTTTTAAGTCCAGCCCCCGTTAGGCGAGACATGTGAATCCATGGATTTCTTGTTTGTTTAAATTTTTGTTTTGATTTTTATGTTTTTTTGTTTAGCTCTATGTTGGACCAGTCGGACCAGTAACAGAGGAGTTATGTCTCTTGGTTTAGTTAAACATGCTATATTTTGCCTCGTTAATACGGTCGGGCCTTCATTTTGCATCTGATCTTTACCAAACTTTACCAGATTCTTTAGTTACGGCCCTTGATTTAGTTGATCAGCTGTATTTTGCCCAAAACTTTCAAAAAAACTTAAATGGCAGTCTCTCGCTTCATTGATGTTATAAGAGCCATGTTAGCCAGTAGAGCGTCCACAGGCCCTCTTGGGCCTCTTGTTTGTTGAAAAATAAAATTTTCTGTAGACTTTATGTACAATATTTATGCTTTATTGTGATCCATGCTTTATTGTGCAATATCCATTTGATGTCAACATAGTGTACAATATCCATGTTAATGGTCAAAATATACATGTTTGTATTGTGACAGTAGTCGTGCTTCATTGTGCAATATTATGCTTTATGCCATATTATACTGTGCAAAATATTAATTTGAATATGAATATTTTCTTGTTTTATTGTGTAATATATTCATGTTTTGTTGTGCAATAGCCATGTTTTATTGTGCAATATCCATGTTTTATTGTTCAATATCCATGTTTGAGTGTGCAATATCCATATTTGAGTGTAATATCTATGATTTATTTTTCTGTGCAATATCAATATTTTATTGTGCAATATCCATATTTTACTGTAATATCTATGATTTATTTTTCTGTGCAATATCAATATTTTATTGTGCAATATCCGTTTTAGTGTGCAATATCCATGTTTTTGTGTGCACTATCCATGTTTTAGTGTGCAATATCCATGTTTCTATGTTTTAGTGTGCAGTATCCATGTTTTAGTGTGCAGTATCCATGTTTTAGTGTGCAATATCCATGTTTCCATGTTTTAGTGTGCAGTATCCATGTTTTAGTGTGCAGTATCCATGATGTTTCCATGTTTTAGTGTGCAGTATCCATGTTTCCATGTTTTAGTGTGCAGTATCCATGTTTTAGTGTGCAGTTTCCATGTTTTAGTGTGCAGTATCCATGTTTCCATGTTTTAGTGTGCAGTATCCATGTTTTAGTGTGCAATGTTTTAGTGTGCAGTATCCATGTTTTAGTTTGCAGTGTCCTTGTTTTAGTGTGCAGTATCCATGTCATGTTTTAGTGTACAGTGTCCATGTTTTAGTGTGCAGATCCATGTTTTAGTTTGCAGTATCCATGTTTTCGTGTACAGTGTCCATGTTTTAGTGTGCAGTATCCATGTCATGTTTTAGTGTACAGTGTCCATGTTTTACTGTGCAGTATCCATGTTTTATTGTTTATTTTCCTTTATTATTTCAGATCCAGCTCCAAAAGAAGTAGTAGAAGAACCAATTCCAGATCCCAAGCACAAGAAGCGAAAGTCCAAGTCTAACACACGTAGATTCAAATTTTCCGCCTGTTCACAATCTTGATATTACATAGGCATTAGGATTGTGCAACTATTATTGTTATACATGTATACTCTATATGCATGTACTTGTGATATTTTATTGTAAACAGAAAACTCCGCTGATGCAGTATTTTTGTTTCAAATCTACAAGTCCTGCTCTGTATATAATCGGGCAGAGTGGACATGCAAAGGTAAGCTAGCTGAGTTGGGGTCTGGTCATCCTGCATATATATATATAAAGCATGAATCACTCGCGCCTTGTGAATAGGTCAGAATGAAAGTAAAGATTTAGGGCAGAATGTGACAAAAAAAACAGGCAGTGTTTTCTCAAATAAACTCAAGCTCAGATATCCCGGATCTTGTCCAAGTCACTTGCCTCAAACTGATGCTTGCGGATAAAACCCTGAAGATTCCATGTGCTTGAGTATAAGAATCTCTCGTGGGTATTCTGTTGACGAGGTATAGCTGTTTTATCTGAACCGAGGCTCTGCCGAAACGGTTCAACAAAACAAAAATTAAACAGATGCTGAAGGTTGGGATTAAAAATCTGTTTGTTTTTCTTGCATACCATTGTCATTTTGTGTATTGACTTCGCCAGCTATCAACATTTTGTAGATTTTTTACACACTGACATCTGACATGCCATGTTTAAGTTATCAACATCGGTGTTAATGTTTTGACTTTTATCTGCCCCTTATCAGGATATGCAAGAATCTCCTCTGAGCATATAAAAACAAGAGAGTGGAGTGATTTCTCTCTATCCTCTACATTGGGGTAACTTCAAAGAACAAGAGGAGGTGATTCTAATTAGCAGTTGTAATTGTGTATAAATAAGCTACTTTTCAGCACAGCCCAGTTCTAATCCTTTGCAATTAATAGTTACGACCCTGTAGAAATGAACTGCTTTCAGACCCAGGTCAGACCCAGGTGACCCAGGTCAGACCCAGGTCAAAAAGCAAATGCAGTGTACACTACTGAGCTTTTATAATCAGTCACCCAGGTTTTTTGAAAACGACCGATTATAAAATGACGATTTGTGATTTTTGACGAGGGGTGTGGTTAAATTTGTTGTTACTTGTTGTCTATTTATGGAATGAAATCATTTTTGTCAGATTACGTTGTTGATGAACTTAAATATTGGTATGTTTTGGTGTTTTCCAGTTTCTAGTATTCATGTTATTTTCCAAAAAAACTGGGTGACCGATTATAAAAGTTGAGTAGTGTAGACACAAAAGTTCAAACAGACATATGGTAGTTTTGACAAAAGTATTTCTTAATGGTAAAAGTTAACAGTGATATATAGCATAAAATGTGCTGACACCAAAACACATTAAAGCAGATAACAACTGATCTCATGAAGAAAAAAACATATTTGATATCAAAATGTGTCTGGTATTGGCCAGTGTAGGAATTCTTGACTGCTCTACTTTATACCCTGTCCTATACTATTGGTACACTGCAACATCCTGGCTCTAGTAGTATGCAAGGAGATGGAGGATTTTTAAATCACATTCTTAGCATATGTTAATATAAAGGGAGATAATTTGAAGGAAAAGGATATTTCCAACTTTTTCCCACATTCCATTTTTAGCTCTACTGATCAGAGATCAGCAGAGCTTATGCCGTGGTGCGGCGTCCGTCGTCCGTCTGTCCGTAAACTTTTATTTGTAGCGACTTCACAGCTGAAACTACTGGATGGATATTCATGAAACTTTACAGAAATGTTGCCCATAAAGTCTAGTTGATCCTAGCAAAAATTCATGTTGATGTGAAATCCAAGATGGCCGCCAAAGCTAAAAATAGAGTTTTAAAATACAAGTTTGTAGCGACTTCTTCTTGAAAACTATAAGTGATATTGATATTGGACTTTTTCTAAAATGATCAGCATGACATGATGTTGATCCTAGTCAAAAATCGTTTTGATTCAACGTTTAACATGGCTGCCAGCGGCCATCTTTGTTTACATAGAGTTATATAGTAAAAACTTGTAGCGACTACTTCTCTGAAACTACTTGGCGGATTGTCATGAAACTTAACAGGAATGTGGCTCTTGATGTCTAATTGATCCTAGAAAAATTTCAGGTCGGCCGGAAATTCAAGATGGCCGTCACAGCTAAAAATAGATTTTTAAAAAATAAGTTTGTAGCGACTACTTCTTGAAAACTATAAGTGATATTGATATGGGACTTTTTCTAAAATGATAAGCATTACATGATGTTGATCCTAGTAAAAAATTGTTTTGATTCAACGTTAAACATGGCTGCCAGCGGCCATCTTTGTTTACATAGAGTTATATAGTAAAAACTTGTAGCGACTACTCCTCTGAAACTACTTGGCGGATTGTCATGAAACTTTACAGGAATGTTGCTCTTGATGGCTTATTGATCCTATCAAAATTTCAGGTCGGCCGGAAATTCAAGATGGCCGTCACAGCTAAAAATAGATTTTTAAAAAATAAGTTTGTAGCGACTACTTCTTGAAAACTATAAGTGATATTGATATGGGACTTTTTCTAAAATGATCAGCATGACATGATGTAGATCCTTGTGGAAAATTATTTTGATTCGACGTTAAACATGGCTGCCAGTGGCCATCTTTGGTTACATAGAGTTATATAGTAAAAACTTGTAGCGACTACTCCTCTGAAACTACTTGACGGATGTTCATGAAACTTCACAGGAATGTGGCTCTTGATGTCTAGTTGATCCTAGAAAAATTTCAGGTCGGCCGGAAATTCAAGATGGCCTCCACAGCTAAAAATAGATTTAAAATAAATAAGTTTGTAGCGACTACTTCTTCAAAACAATAAGAGATATTGATATGGGACTTTTTCTAAAATGATCAGTATGACATGATGTTGGTCCTTGTCGAAAATCGTTTTGATTTGACCTTAAACATGGCTGCTTTGTTTACATAGAGTTATATAATGAAAACTTGTAGCGACTACTTCTTTGAAACTACTAGACGGATTTTCATGAAACTTCACAGGAATGTTGCTCTTAATGTCTTATTGATCTTAGCAAAATTTCAGGTCGGCCGGAAATTCAAGATGGCCGCCACGGTTAAAAATAGATTTTCAAAAAACAAGTCTGTAGCGACTACTTCCTGAAATCAAAATCAATCAGTAGAGCTTCAAGGTCATTGACCTCTTGTTCTAAATAGTATAGTATCCCTGATATATTAGATAAATCAGATTCAAATTTGAGAAATTTAACTTTTCTGCCAGATTTTTAAGCCGTTTTTTTGTGCTAATAATTATTCGATTCCCCATCCCAGATTGCGGACATTGCTTTAACGTCATAATATTAATATTAACCCTTAACCCGCTAAGCAAAACTATAATAGCCTTTGCTTCCATTGTAAACCCTGATCAGCCTGCGAGTAACTCTTTGTCACATAAATGGAATTCAAAAAAAGAACAGTCCATTATATATATGTAGGGGGTTAATGGTTAACTGTATTGGTGGGATGTAGAGCTTGAGTTCCCTACTTCTAACTTCTTCAAGAATAACTCTGCACTGCGAGTCGTATTTGTTAATGTTATTTCTGATTTTCATAAACAGAAGATGATCTAGGCAATATGTTGATAGTCTTTGTGTCTATGTACCTAGTGTTTGAATGATCGTAATGTATTTGTTGATGACTAAACATTCGCTTTATAAACCTTTCTGTGGAATAGGTTGATTGGCATAATGGTATTTACTGTTGTATGATAGTGGAAGGCTGTTGCATTTTCAGACTAATTTGTGCATTTGGAGTTTTGTCATTAAACTTTTGTTGAGTATGTCAGGCCACCCAACAAGCTTTATAGGAAGTTGTTTTTGAGTATTTAAGGGAACATACGGCAATCTTAATGTAGCGCCGTGGTGTAATGGTTAGCATTGCGGCTTAGTAACCCAGGGATCGCACGTTCAATCCCAGCCAGGACCGAATTTGGGTTAATTACCGAAATATTTCAAAAGTATTTCCTACCTTACCAGTCCTTCGGATGAGACTTAAAACCTAGGTCCGCTCGCTAAAATGCTTAGTGCAATACAGCGAGAATAAATAAACGCTTATACACGCTCTTAATGTTTCATCAAGCCTGTGTGTATAAGCGTTTATTTACCCTTGCTGTATTGCACGGGGTAATTTAGCGAGCAGACCAAGGTTTTAATCATCCACGACTGGTCAGGTGTAAGATTCCTTTTAAGTACTTTGATAATCCAAAGAGATATAAAGCAGGATCTATGGATTACTATACCAAGGTGCTAACCATTACACCATGGTGCCACCTAGAGGTTCTAACCATTACATCATGGCGCCACCTAGAGGAGCTGACCATTACGCCACCTAGAGGTGCTAACCATTACACCGTGGCGCCACCTAGAGGTGCTAACCATTACACCGTGGCGCCACCTAGAGTTGCTAACCATTACACCGTGGCTACCTAGAGGTGCTAACCATTACACCGTGGCGCCACCTAGAGGTGCTAACCATTACACCATGGCACCACCTAGTTTATCAAACATTAAAATAAACACCAAACATTAAAATAAACACCTGTTTATTAATCCAGTATCATTTTGAACATCATTGCATTTATTTAAATAAAGGGTAAGACAATTCCTTATTTTATCATACCTTTAAATAAAGTATTGGTGCAATTAAATGAAAAAAACAACTTTCTTTGAACTATTCCAAAAAAAAAGAAAAAGATATAAATATATAATTTGCAAATATTCAGGTTATTTAGAGAAAAAAACTAGCTAGTTAAAAAACATTAAGATTGCCATATGTCCCTTTAAGAGCCAAGAATCAGTTTATAGTTTTACATGGTTTCTACACAGGAAGTCTCAATTTCTTTACTAGTATTATTATATCTCATCCTCGTTGCTTTATTGTAGTAAATGTACAATGTACGGCCATATTTTATCCCTATAATATCATATAATTAAAAAAGAAATTAAAATTACGAGAAATTAATTCTGGAAAGTTACAAATTAGAAGGATGTGGCTTCTCTTTATGTGTTCAATGCTTTAATATTTCATACTGAAGTTTCTTGAAAAAATCCTTTAGTATATTTAAGGATTTATAAGCAGACTGTCAAATTTCTATGTTGAAAACGAACAATGATTATACAGGTTTTATCAATTTGAATTAAATATACCGTATTTAAATTAATCAACTTACCGAAAATTTTGCAGTACCAAGTACGATATCAAATGTAGTTAAAATTTCATGCCAAAGATACCTTTGTGTTGAATAGAATATTATTATACACCTTTATATGTTGCATGAATGTATCTGTATAAATCACGTGCGATTGTGTATTGTCTGTGTTGAAAGCAACACGTGCATGTTGTATATACGCCGTGCCATTTCACATGGCTATGTTTGAAAGGCATTGGAGTGGAACTGGAGAACTATGAGTGTCGATTTCAAATATACTCAGCAAAAATAGAAACGTCCCTCTTTTAAGCTGTGATTTGCATAGGGTTGACTTTGTACACCAATCTAGATACAATTTCATCAATCAAAAAACAAAGTTTGTCTGTTGCTGCTAAAACATGTTATATTCAAATTGCGAAATCACTCTATTTTTATTATAAAGGGAGGTTATCTGAAAATATTCGTTCTTGAAAGCTGTATGGCGCAAAAATGAGTGAAAAGATCAGCGTCTTTTCTCTGTTTTTGTGGTGATGAGGTCATTCTCTCTTTATTTCAGTATAACAAAACTGTGTTAAGTTTTAACCTCAAGACCCAGAAATGCCGTTTAAACCAAATCAAGGGGAATAAGTTAGCCTACAAGTTTGATTCAAAGAAAATTGTTTTCCTGACATTGCTGGCCTTTACCAAAGGTATTGGCATATAAGATTAAATAAAATATAAATTCATTGTGTCTAAATCTATGGGTAAAGTTGGGGACGTTTCTATTTTTGCTCAGTATATAAATAAAACCAAACAGAGTCCTTCAGTTTGATATTCAAAGTGCATAAGCACGAACTTGGCCCCATGATTCGGCCGATTTAATTATTGTTAATAGAAAAGTTTGGTCTTTAACTTTAAGTTCATGAACAAATATCAATTCTAACTGTAAATGTAAGTGAAACTTCTGCATGTTTTCTGAATAGCCAGTGAAAAAACGCATTTAAAAAAAAAATGGGAGCCATTTTCAGTATTGTGTATTTCTATTGGCCATGTACTTCGATAAATATTATATTTCCAATATTCTTGCTTTCGTCTATTAAATATCTTCAGATATAAACTGGTCACATGACATATTTTGGTATGAACTCAGTTTGACAACAACAACACAAAGAAAATAACACATTTATAAAAGTTTAATAACAGAACATATTGTTTAAAACCTACTAAACCACTTGTATCTCTGGAAATTATTGGTCAAATTATGTAAGATTTGGCATGAAGGTTGTATGATATTTTTCTGCTGATTTTTTTACCAGCAATGTTAGATAAATTGATATATGTCACTGATGAATAAAGATTTTGATGGAAGAGATGCTATTTGAATGAGGCAGGGATAATAAAATAGTTTTTGAAAGAGTTTGGGTGTCAATAAGGTAAATCCCTGATGCAAGCACGTTTGCTTACAGAATGTTATTCAGATCAAATATCATTTGGGGAAACCGTGTAGGTGCTGAAAATTAATGTCTAAAAATAAGTGAAATTGCTTACATTTGTGATTGTCAAATTTGTGATTGTCAAATTGTGCTTTAACTGAGTATTTCAAATACTACATAATGGAAAAGTACATTTTAGCAGCTTGAATGATGTATTACACTCCTTTGTTGTTCATACAGATCAAAGAGATAATCCTTGAACGTTCATGCTACCCCTCTATACCTTAGTGTATCCTTAAAACTCGTTGACAAAGGTGATACAATGCTGGCAAGCCACTGCGTCATATTATCGTATTTGCTAACTCGTTTAATTAATCAAATAATACAAGAACTTATATAAGACCAACAAGCTTAAGTTGTTTCCAGCTTGCATTTTAAGTTTAATTTGTATTGTTATTATTGTCAATGAATTTCAGAAGCATTCTTGTACATGATTGATCAAGCCTAAAATTAAGATTGTATTATGGCGGAATATGTACTACATGTATGTACGATAGTTAGACATGCAAGAAACAATGTCATGGCAGAATACTTGTCACATCAACTCCATAGACAAGGGTTAAACTATGCGCTCAATTTGAGCAGTACTTCAACAGTGGCTTATCAGCAACAGAATGAAGTCGGTTTTCCCCATATCACACGAGTGAATAGAATATTCTTTATATACGAAAAATATGTAAAAGCAAAAAAGAAGGTATATTTTTGTTGTTTCTTTTACTTTGTTAATATTTATTTATAGCTTTTTTAAATCTACATATCTTCAAATAATGAGACTTGATACAAAGGTCAAAGCAATCTTGTATAACTGATGTATTTCATTGAAACTGCAGTAAACATTTCCTATATAATTGTTGTATTTACTTGTACCAAAGACATTGAGAATTTAAGATTGGACAGAATTGTTGTTTAAAGGCAGATCATTGTTCAGGCTATATCCAGCCATCCCTGTGAGCAGCAACGATACACAGGAATCCAGGAACCCTCCACTACTCTTGCTGTCAAATAGATTCTTATGGTTCTTTAACAGACAGGACCGCCTGTTTTACAACCCCACCCAGAGGACAAGGCTAAGGAAAGTGTCTTGCCTAAGGATCCTATGAACTCTGGATTCAGAGTGAATCATGCTGTCCACAGGGCCTCTGTGGCCCCAAACGTGCTGTCCACAGGGCCTCTGTGGCCCCAAATTAGCCATATGCGCTGATATAAGCTTGCTATGATATATTACAGCTATATTGATTAGATTATTTCTTGGAAGGTGTTCAGAGATAAGAAATGTATATTTTCACTCCAATTAACGACGTTCACGATACTGTAAAGAAACGTGACAATCTTGTTAAAAAGTAAGGCATACTCGCTTGGTGTATTGTTTTATAATATTCTCAACAAACTTATAATGCAACGTCTCAAATTGTGCTTCTATTTCCAATGTTAATATGCAGTATTATTGATTGGTAAAAATTAACTATAGCTGTACAGTTGTGTAAACGTTTTCATTTGATTTTGCAATGAATTCATCAGACATTTTGAAAGGAGATAATAACGTTTCCATTTAGCCAGTTTTAGAACCCAGCATTTTAATTTTCATTGAAAATCAACAAAAGGAATTCCATATGATTTCCATCGAATTCAATCTGTTGAGTTTTCGATAAAAAAACAAAGCCCTCATTTATGCAGATTATGACATGCCAACATTCTTTCACATTTATGCATTCCTTGATTAATTGTTTTTCTTCCAAGTCAACAAAAATAAATAAAATAAAATGCATTTACAGTACATATTTATGAGGCAATAATACCCGATGTTTACATTGAAAATAGAAGGGAAATCGGAAGTTTTGCATTGCAAGTTTTGTTTTGTATAGGATAGGAAGGGAAATATTATGCAGAAAGTGCTTGTAGTTTATATCTGATTACAGAATCAGTGATCTTTCTCATATTGTATTCATGCTGCAGTCAAACCTTTATCAAGAGACCACTGAAGGGACGAACAAAATGGGTCTCTTAACACTGGTGGCGTTGTAATACAGGGGCATTGTAATACAGGGACATTGTAATACAGGGCATTGTAATACAGGGGCATACAGGGACATTGTAATACAGGGACATTGTAATACAGGGGCATTGTAATTTAAAACAACACATTTTGGAACTGAAATGGTGGTCTTCTAAAACAGGTGGTCTCTTAATAGAGGTGATCTGTTGAGCAGGTTTGTCCGTATGTACAGCATCCCCCGTGCTTAATGCCTTCCATACAAATAGTTGCTACTGTATAATTTAATTCTGATATTGTTACATATATTTCTATAGTATTGTAGGCTTGGCCGAGGAATCGCTGTGATATACCGTTGTGTTTGTTTCTTAACCTAAGTAAAATTATCTAAACTTGTTATGATTGTCACAACTTACAGATCTTGATACATTCAAATTAAATTTTTATCTTGATTTCTTTTTTAGAAAAAAACAAAAAACAAAACCCGTGTGGTTCCGGGGGCCCCGTTTGGTTACGGAGCAAAGAATAGGGCCACTGCAGATCCCGTTTGAGGGGAAGGCAGAGGGGTAGAACCCCCCAAATTCATGTTCATTTGATCATTTTTTGTTCATGCTCATTAAAGGTCTTCATCATGACCCCTGCATTGTTTCAGGTGCCATCTTGCTCATATCACTAGAGCAGTGGCAGAAAAACTATAACGTGGCTCCAGCGTAAATGGAGTGTCTACAATAGAATTTGCAGCAACTCTGCAGTTCAGGGTGAGAAGGTTCTAGGCCCGTTCTCCATAATGTATCTCGATGTACATGGAGGATGAGCCTGGCATGTTCATTCCTGTTAGGCGCCATATAACCTTTCATGTGTTGGTGCGCCTTAAAACCCCAATTCAATCCAATTCTTTTTTAAAAAATAGCTATTGTCACACCTAAACATCGCTGCTGCCGTTGTTGTTGGCTCTGTCTGGTTAAGTTGTTGTGTTGTTATGCTCCACCTAATAATAAATAGATTGGAAACTACAAAAATTATCTAAATTTCTTATGGCATAGTGCTTAAATTTCACAAAATATTTCCCAACTTTAAACACACATAATCATGAAGAGTTTTATCGATACAAGTTTGTTCATGCCAAATCCCATCACAAATTTAATATTCTTTTCAATGATAGTACTTTGCTTTCTCTTACATTTAGAGCAAAAAAGGAGCTTGACGGAAACTTTGACTATATCAAAACTTTGATTTTTAAGAGAAAAGCGAAAAATTATGACATTTTTATACAATTTCTTATTTTGAAAATAAACATAACTTATTATAATCCGATTTTGCTATTCACTATGAATTATTAAAATCAGCGAATAATTGAGAGAGAAGATAAAAGGAAAAGTTAAGGTGCCACGTGATATTTTGGTTACTTCATTGGTTAAGATAGGAAGTTTCCTATCTGTTTATTAATATGTCTGTGGGTGAGCATATAGTTGCCGCTTTGTCCGTCCGTCCGGCACACTTTCTTGTCTAGAGCATATCATCAAAACTACTGATGGTACTGCACTGAAACGTCACACAATGATAGAGGGCAATGAGAGGAAGTGCAGAATACAAGAACCCTAACTATGTCTTCATTCAAATTAGAGGTTTCGTCCTTTGTAATTTTATACTAAGATTTTTTATCTGGAGCTTAAACTACTAATGGAACTGCAATTGAAAACTGCTGGGTGATACAAGGCCATATGATAAGAGCATCCGTCGGTTCTACCGATTTTCTTGTTTTTAGTATTTATTACTGGTACATCAACCACACTTGGACCACACTTACATCTAAGGTTGTTTATACCAATTCTACCTTTCATTTATTATATTTGCTTAGTTTTCCTAGTTTGCTGACTGTTTAAGCTTAAGCTTCTGCAGTTCCGCTCAAGGTTATGGTGTTGTGTTTTGCTAATGTTTCATGATGTCTTAAACTAATAAGGAAGAGGTGACCATATTTTAGCTGAAAAATGCAAATAACTTGTATATATGCTTCGAAGTTGAGCATCTGCATCCCAATGCGGTGCTCTTGTTAATACAAATTATCACACAGAGCAGTAAAACCCAAACATAAATTAAGATAGTACATTTTATTAAGGTAAGATGTTCTTTATCATCTAAAATCCACCTTCGAAATACGCTTAGTTTTGGCATAAAGGAGGAAAATTAAAAAACATATGCCCTACTAAAAATTCAAATATAATTATAGCACCTGATTTTAGCAGAAAAGCATTGAAACATATTTTTTGGAATCTAGATCCTTTAAAATTATATATTTTTAACAACCTCATTTGGGCAGAGCCGTAGTCAAAGAGTTTTATCCCCTGCAACTGTGAGTGCACCCTTTCTTCATGGCATCTGTCATATTTTCTGGAGCTTAAACTTCCTAATCCCTCAAGGTGTCTTCATGAAACTTGCTGCAATAATATCAAGCAGTGTTATGGTGCCTTTTGATATGTAGAACACCTTTCTTATACCGGTAGTTTAGGGCATTTCCATGGCAGCTAAGTAATACATTTGTCAACATACGTTTTTCTGGAGTACTGGTAACTTGAAAACTGTTCAAGTTAAAGGGGAAGCTTGATAAATACATGCACTTAAGTGTTTCTGTTTCTTGATACAACATTCTAATATTGACATAATTTATGTTTCCATGGTAACAAGATTAACATTTAGTTAAATTTCCATTTCCATATCATAATTTTAACAATATATGCTTATGAAGACGGCCTCTTATATTAACCTGTTAATCTGCAGGTGTTCTTTTTTAACTGCATCTGATTTGATTGCTCTGCAGCATAATGCACATATATTATATACTAAAGGGAATGAAAACTTGGGAATTTCCTCTATATAATTCAGGGGCTGGCGTGGCGCAGTCGGTAGCGTGGCGGATTTGTAACCGGAGGCCCCGGGTTCAATCCTCCGTGGTGCCACTGAGTTCTGTCGGTGTGTTCTTGGGCAAGACACTTTTCCTTAGCCTCGTCCGTGGGATGGGGACGTAAACCGGGCGGTCCCGTGTATCGGTCTATTCTCCGAGCACGTTAAAGAACCATAGGAATCTATTTGATAATAAGAGTAGGGCAGGTTCCCGGATTCCTATGTATCCTTCCCCTCTCTCTGGGGCGGCTCTAAATAACCTGTATTGTGTTGATGAGCCGTTAAACAACATTCAATTCAATTCTATATAATTCATATACTGTATGCCTAATTCACTTAATATTCTAGAAAAATACGTTTTGTGAAAAAAAGGGTTGCAGCTAAGATAGGGAACAGGCAAAACTGTTGTAAAAAATGCAGTACACTTTGTAACATGAAATACATGAATGTTGAAGTTCTGCTTTGAACAATTAAACCATCTGAGTACTGTATTTTATGTAAAGAGATTTCAAAATTTTACGCCAAATGCGGCTTCTATCAATAATTAAATTTTGAAGGCACAACATATGGTGTGTAATGTGTTGTTTTAGTATTTTTTTGAAAGGAAATATCTTTAATGAAGTCATGAACCATTTAATTAACAGCATCATATTATACATACAGTATATAGCAGATATTCCCGAGTTGCGTTTCTTTTCTTTTTTTTAGTATATAATATATAAATACATTGATTGTGCTAGGACGAGTGATAAGTTCATGTTTCTGTTTGACAATATACCGGTAAAAAGTATTGTTTTGTTGTTTTAAAACTGGTAACTTTGGAGGAGTTACATGTATTTGTTTCTTCTACATCTGGAAGACCATCTGTAGTATACATGTCATTTGACCACGACTTAATTTAATGATTAACTAATATTTTTATTTTGTGTTAATTGTGACATATTCTTGTTTATGTATGAACAAATGGTATATTGATTTTAAAAGGTGAAAGGCTATATTTATTCACACTAAGAATGTGTTTTTTTCTAGACAATATGTGATCATTTTGCCACATGAAGACCAAAGCAGTTGGAAGTGTAATTTGATATGACCGTGACGGTTTTTTGTTGAGCCCGTTTACGGATCTCGACTTAGTGATCACAGTGTCATTCAGGTGTATGTGTGTTAGTTTGTTTTTCTGTTAGTAAATATTAAGTTTATAAGGAAATATAAGGAATGAATAATTCATGGGACTGACATTGGTGTTGGTCAAATAAAAAATCTGGATTACTTCACCATATGGCTCGACCTGCAGGCCATGGCCTTCTGGTTGTTGATCGCTCTCTTTTCAAAGTCTTTGCTTGTAGCCATACACCAGAGCATGTATGCTGGAAACCGGGATATAGCCTGATACTAGGGAACCACTGATTTTATCAATAAACCCAATATTTACAATGAGCTGCTTCAAGGCTGGTTTGCTTCTGCGTAGTCACTATTTTTATTCCGTTTCGGAAATACATTTCCGATCCATGCACAGTGCTTTTCCCCACAAAATTGGGAAGGGGCACAGGCCTATCCAATTTGGGGGGAAAATGCACTTATTTCTCATTTTGGGAAAGGTGTGAGATTTCATCAGTTAAGTAAATAGGACAATACTATGCTTTATTTATATTTTCGTCCATTATTTATTACTATTACTGACTTCTCAGTCAGAACTGATTTTAACAGACAAAACATATTGCATAATTTATGCTCTTTCTCAAATGATGAGAGACTGCTTCCTTCTGATGGGGAAAGATTTCTGCCACAGTTGAAAAAAATATTTTAATTAGGAAAGGGCCTATAACAGGTCTCTGTTACACGAGGTACAAAATATTGTTTTTGTCTCGATGTAAATGAGACATGGATCCAGAATATTCATGTATTTCTTGGCGCCATATAACCTTTATCGTGTTGCATAACTTCAAATATGTTCAGTGTCTTCATGAAACTTGCTACACGTGTCAACCTATTGCTCTTGTGTCTTGATGTATAGAAATTTCTAGTATCATTATTATCGTCATTTCGAAGAAAGCAAGTCAGTAAAATTGTCAAAATATTTTCTTTCTGGAACGTAACTAAAAACCAGATTGTCGTGTTTATTCAATTCATAACAAATACATTTTTTCAAGATGTCGATTTTAAAACTTTATCATGTATGAACATATAGGCCTAAATTTTTTCAGTTATTATTCACAACAAAATGAAGCTTCTTGGGTATACAAATGAGCTGTGTCCCTCAAGCCGTCACATACATCTACACCTCGAACATTCACACATTTCGTTTTGAAAACGCACCTAGCACGTAGCAAGTTCGTAATCTTGTGGTGCCCTTTGGTCTTTAGAAGAAAGTTAATATACTGAACCAAACAGCTAACACACCAGTAGACACTACCTTAAATGTATGAACTTATTATATGCCAACTGGTACCGTTTGAGACGGGTGCTGTGCATGATTTTTTTTAATTTACAGTCGGTATTGATGAGATATTTGTCTCATTCAGAATGAAATTTGTTTTGATTTATTAATTGTTATTATGGAGATATTAAAGGTATTGTCTACTGGTGCGTTAGGTTTTTGGGTCAGTATAGTTTTGGTGTTTCCATAGTATGTACCAGATATAGCAGCTTACTTTGTGCATGTTATAATACCCTGGTAATTGTATTTCCATGCAAATAATATATTTTTATCGTGTCGCCTGCGTAACATGGCAGACACTTTGGGATCAGTTTGTCCGTCGTCTGTCCACCACACTTCAACCTGCATCCTTACCTTGGCCATAACTTGAAACGTAATCGACACATGTTCATGAAACTTCACACACATCTTCATCTTAACCAAAGGAATGTCGTTGCACACGTCCAATAACTATGCCTTTCATTTTGGCAGAATTATGGCCTTTATCATAAAACTAACCTGCAACCCAACCTGGCTCATAACTATTAAACTACAGTTTTTCCTTATCAATTATCCAATGTAGATTATGTCCCTCTTCATGAACTTAAAAAAAAAATTTGCTCCATAATTCATGAAGGATTGCACATCCCGTCTATAAATGTTACAGATACGATTGCCTTTTCTGAAAAGTACATGGCAGGCGACCTCAAGTGTTCTTTCGAACCGTCTTCTAGTTCGAACACTTTTCTAGTTAAAATAAATGTTTGGTTTTAGAGAGTAACGTAAATACCGATCAAGATTATATAATTGCCTGATGTATCAACCAATATTTATTGTTTATTAGTCGTCTACTGCCATCCAACAAAAAAGAAGGCAGTAGCGTTTGATGTTGATGACTTTATCTTCTTGTGATTATGTTTTCAAAGCCTGGCAAATTAAAACTATATTATGTTTGTTTAGTGGGGAAAAAGGTAGCTATTCAACTTTGCTGTGAGAATTATAACCCTTATAGTTTAATGATGAACTATGAACCCCGAGATTGGAAAAATCCGTTTAGTGTTCCGAATGACTCAATTTGCATTTTCGTCAAGATTGAAGACAACGCAATGCCTGCTTAATAACCCACTATATTACAATTGAATAAATCTGTACAGAAAAGATACAACTAGAAGAACTATGGTTCTCACAGCCAACCTCATACTTCGTTATTTTGTTCTAGAAAGGGGAGGTAATTCCCACCTTGCTTTCACATCCTTCTCAAGTCATGTCTGTATAAATACACATTTTTCATACATGTATAATGCTGTAGAATGTAACATTAAATATTCCATATGACTTTCAATTTGTTAATGTACACAAATGTATTGTTAATTATAAAATATAAAAAAATCATGGATTTTTAGTTATTGGTTGATTCTCATTTTACTCCAAAAAAGTTCCCATTCTGTATGACTTCCATGAACGATTGAAGTAGGTTGAACTTAAACAATTTAAGTATAAGCTTCTTAACTGTGTTCATCTTTTTATACGAAAAGGGGGCGTATTATGATATGGGGCTGTCGGTCCGTCCGTCCCTAAACAATAACGCTTTCCTTGCAATAACTTCGAAACCTTAACACACACACTCATGGAACTTCATAGGTTCATTGCCCTTGGTGAGAACAGGAACCCTACTGTTTTTGGGGTGAGTAGATCTAAGGTCAAGGTCGCCATGAACACAGAGAAATTTGCATTCTTGGGATAACTCCGAAAGCAATAGTCCCAACCTCATGGAACTTGTCAAGTACCTTGATGAGAGGAGGACTCCTATTGCTTTTGTCCAAGGTCACGCCATGACCTCGTGGCAAAATGCATCACATGCAATAACTTCGAAAGCGTGACACCTATACTCATGTAACTTCATAGGTACATTGGCCTTCTAATTAAAACAAGAGGCCCATGAGGGCCTGTAGCTCTACTTGCTTAAAGGAAGGTATTATACTGGAATATGGAATTATTGGTTATAATAGCAGCATATAGGCAGAAAATGGCATTTTCAGAAAAAACAAGGGCCGTAACTCCGATGTTACTGATCCAATTTGGCTGGTTTGGTCCGGACAGTGTGTATTTAAACATTTAAAGGGCCATAATTCTGCCAAAAAACATTCAACTGGAACATGGTGACAATATACATAACTATATTTGGTACTGATCACCCCAGCTCATTAAAACCTGAGGCAAGAAAAAAACAAAAGCCATAACTCCAGTGTTATAGATCCGATCTGGCTGGTGTTCCAACTTGTCCTAGCTTTCATTGATATTAACAATCTGTGCATGTTTGGTAAAGATCAAATAATAAATGAAGGTGCTAGAGAGTTCACAAGCAGACAATGGCATTTTTCAGAAAAAGCAAGGGCCATACTCCGGTGTAACTGACCCAATTTAGCTGGTTTTCGAACTTGTCCAAGATTTCATTGGTATTAATAATCTTTGCACGTTTAGTAAAGATCAAATAATAAATGAAGGTGCTAGAGTGTTTCCAAGGCTTAATTTGGCATTTTTCAGCCTCGACGGCGGACAACTCGTCATCCAATAAGGGCCATAACTCCAGTGTTACTGACCAAATTTAGCTGTTTTTTTAACATGTTCTAGCTTTCATTGATATAAACAAGCTGCGCAAGTTTGGTAAAGATCAAATAATAAATGAAGGTGCTAGAGTGTTCACAAGGCAGAAACAGCTTTTTTTCAGAAAAAAACAAGGGCCATAACTCCAGAGTTATTGACTCAATTCAGCTGTTTTTCGAAATTTGCTGAGCTTTCCTTGTAATTAACAATCTGTGCAAGTTTGGTAAAGATCAAATAATAATTGAAGGTGCTAGAGTTTTTTTTCACTAGGCAGAAAACAGCATTTTCCAGAAAAACAAGGGCCATAACTCCGGTGTTTCTGATCCGATTTAGCTAGTTTTCGAACTTGTCTGAGCTTTCATTGATATTGACATGCAAGTTTGGTAAAGATCAATTCATAAATGAAGGTGCTAGAGTGTTCACTCTTAATACGGCATTTTTCAGCAAAACAAGGGCCATAACTCTGGTGAGATTAATCCGATCTGGCTGGTTTTCGAACTTGTCCGAGCTTTCATTGATATAAAGATGCTGCCAAAGTTTCGTAAAGATCCAATTAATATTGAAGGCCCTAGAGTGTTCACAAGGCAAAAGTTAACGACGGACGACGGACGGACGGACAACTCGTCATGTTTGCTTATGGTCATACACTATCTAGAGCGAGCGAGCGCGCATGAGAGAGAGCCGCCGTGTAAATGATTTTGCCTGTGACTTTTTCAACTCAAAAATGCCGTAGATAGGGCAATGATAGCTTGTGTCCTGGTCTAGAAAAGGCACGGCAACTCCACTAGTAATTATACTATTTGTTTCGGAAACAAGAAGGAGATCAATAAGAGAAGCCGAGGTCTCGGTTAAATGAGTTGCGTCCTTAATTGCCTGTTCAAGGTCAAATTGTTGACAGAGTGAGCTAACTTTTCGTGCGGTTTGTTGAGAAAGCATATTGAAGTTGAAGTCACCCACAATTATAACATCCTTAATGCCTGTATCAACTGCAAGGTTGATTGAGTCTTCTATACTACTATTGTATGAAGCGTCGGAATTAGGTGGTCTATAAAATGTACCTAACAATAATCGTTTTTTGTTCAGACAAAGCTCTATCCAAATACATTCAAGGTGGTTGAGTTCGAGGTCTTTTCTACGGACATGATGAAGAGAGTTTTTGATGTACATACCATAACACCGCCATGACTATCACTGAGACGGTCCTTACGTTCAGGTGTGTGGAAAGACGGAAAAGTGAGGTCATTCGTATCAACCGAATCATTTAACCAGGTTTCAGAAAAAGTTAATATATCAAATTGGTAAAGCTCCGTTTTCAAAAGATCCATCTTAGCTAAAATGCTTCGTACATTGTAATGTATAATCGACAGATTGTGTGAGAAGTTTAAGGAATCGGATAGAAATAGTGACGTACTGTCATGGGTATAGTTTGAGCTAGATGAAGTGTTGGCGCGATCTGGGCCAGGATTTGGAAGAACGTCGCCTGCCATTTGAAAAATTGTTAATAACCAAGTTATTAACGTTATGATATAAAAAGCAAACAAGGTGCATTTTACAAAATAATTATTTTCCAGATACGTTTTACCTGTGATTAGGCGTGTGGTCGTTTTATCAAGCGATACAATTTTTCAGTTGTGTACATGTTGAACAAAATTGATTGCAAGCACAGAGGGGAAACATATATTTGGAGTAGAAGAAGGAGGTGCAAGCTAGCAGAAAACATACGTTGATTGAATCTGTAGGTCGACACAACGACGACAGCATTGTCTCTAGAACGGTTTATGTAATTGTCAATAATAGAAACAGGAACAAGACTGTCGTCAATATGTCGATATACAGAGTGTAAGCGTAAAAAGGACACCGAACATCCTCGAGGCTCTGCTCGAAAGAGCATACATAAACCAAGGACATGTCTTCCATGCGAATGAAAAGAGGAAGAGCGAATGTGCTAGTGAAAAAAAAGTACAGATGAAAAAACAGCGGTTGTAAAAGGGAAAGAAAACAGGAGGTAGTTTGAAGTAGCTTAGGAATGGTGCATACAGCAGGATAATATCAATGTACACGTAAACTTTAACAAAGAAGACGACTGAGATAGCTAATATGGTATTAGACAACGCCATAACAATTTCTTCTACACGAAAACATATTAACTTCATGCACACCTGCAATGCCGTTAACAAGGCCGCAAGTAATAATCAGTATCATATCTGAACAACAACATGACCAGCATCGCCACACCAACATCGTTAACACCATCAAAAACTACAAGGCATTGTCACCATCTTCATAACCTTTAATGATAATAATAACTATTCACAGGTATGATAACAAGTATATCATCTCATCAACATAAGTGACTGTTCAATTATCTGTATGTTTGATATCGACAATAATATAGCTTTTTATGGACATAATAAATCATCAGCACTCCTATTGTTTGGGACGCTTGTTTCAGCCAAAGGTTTTTTGGACTTTTAAGATAAAATTATTCTACTACCTATATAAGTTATATATCAGTGGAACAGACATTTTTAGTGGTAAATGAAAATACCTTACTTTTCAAAATCGGTTGAGAAATAAAAATTTCATGTGCATTAGTTGATTTTGATGGGTCATTTCCAATGCAAAATTCTGCTGCATGAAAAATTCGAAAAATATATTGTTTTAGATTTTTTATTCAAAAATAGTGTTAAATTGTTGGATATTAGTACATTAAGACACCCTGAAAGTTGTATAACAAAATATCAAGTTTTACTGAAGTTATTTGACATTTTGTAATTTTCTGCTGTCCCGCCAACAAGGAATTTACATAAGAAAAGCCCATCAAAAAATCATTTTGGCTGTAAAATATTTATTTCTCAACTGATTTTCAAAAGTAAAGTAGTTTTATTTACCACTGAAAATGCCAGTTCTAATGATATATAACTGATGCACGTATTATTTAAATTGCTCGAGTTACTGCAGAAAAACCTTTGGCTGAAACAAGCGCCCCAAACAATAGTGAATGTTGAAATAGTGGATCCGCATTACAACTGATCTACACTATAACTAGTCATCATGTTTAACCATCATCATCATCATCATCAACAACAACATCGTTCTATCGTAACAAACCTCTTACCTCTAATCATGAAAGTAATTGCTAATAATAAATCATCTCATCATATCACATAATCATCAGTTTGTCTTTTCAACATCATTTTTGCACATCATATCTGTGGTATCGCCATAATAAGCATTATCAGCGTTTCTAATAAAGGTTTTAGTATTACATCATCATTATGACAATCTATGTTATTTATAACTACTCGTCTTTAACGTATTTTATCACTCATATCGTTGTTGTTACCAATATCATCATCACATGTACATAATAGTTATTTTTATGACTAATCAAAAGCACCATAAGTGAATAACACTTTCTAATCAACGCTATATAACTAATTATACACATAATATTTTATCAACATCATCACTGTTGTTTTGATTATCATCCCCACAGTAATAAATAGTCGTCGTCATTATGACAAATCAACGACAGTGATTAGTGAGAATCATCGTGGTAGTTGCGGTACTATAATAAGTTGTGTAAAACATAAACTAATAGTGCATACAATTAATAGTTTAAACATGAATAATTTAATGCGTCCACATATCACACGGTAAATGCTAGTCCAGCAACCCTCCTTCAGTAATCGGTTTCCAATATAATTTTCAAGTCAACCTAATACCTTAGTCCAGATAAGCCATGCATAAAAATGTAGGGAAAACCTACCCTTGTCTTGAAATGTCATTAATTTTAAGCACGTTTTGCACATAACTCTGAGTTAAAGACACTTTTTGTCTCAAAGAATGTTTATTGATTAATTTATTGCTCTAATATGTTCTCAAAATGAAGGAGTCAAAGGCAAACAACACATTTTGCGGAAAATATGAACTGAATTTTACTCGCCAGTAATGTTGCTAAGCACGTGACCATGACAGTGAAGGTATACAATATCTAACCGTGAAATTAGTACAAAATGACTATGCAGGCTTGAGTTAGCCTGGTTCCCTGGCCCACAATGCTTTGCACAGTACTGTGCAAAGCATTGTGGGCCAGGGAACCAGGCTAGGCTTGAGTATGCGGAAGACCAGTTTTACTTTGCGAACGTGTAGGGTTGATGGGTGTGGATTTTTTGGGTAGGGGTGGAGGTGGGGCGGTTACGGTGGCATGGTCATACTGAACATGTTATGAATGTAAAAAAAAGTAGATTGAACGCTGGCGAAGTTCATATAAGGGCAACCGCATGCTGGCGTGTTTGAATAGGATGCTAGTGCCAGAGATTGTCTTCACTGTCAGATGACCATGGAGGAGAAGATGCCCTTTTTTCTTTTATATATATATATATATATATATATATACATATATATATAAAGAACCTTTTTTTTTAAAGCCGCCCCATATGGGGACATAATAGATCGTGGCGGCGGTGGTACGGTGGCATGCTCCCACTGAACATGTTATGAACGTTAAAAAAAGAGTAGATTGAACGCTGGAAGGTCAACGTTAACAGCTCATATAAGGGCAAGCGCATGCTGGCGTGTTTGAATAGATCAGAATAGGACGCTAATGCCACAGGTTGTTAGTCTTCACTTTCAGATGACCATGGAGGAGAAGATGCTGTCTTTTTTTTCTTGTCTTTTTTTCTAAATATTTTTTAAAGCCGCCCCATCTATGGGGACATAACAGATCGGAATTCGGGAACGTGCCCTACACCAGAGACGTAATAAACCATTATTTCTTAGATCTCTGTCTACACTTATTAAAGCTGGATTCCTGTGGTTCTTTTTCGGAAAATAGACTCAAATACACGAGACCGCCCGTTTTACATCCCTGTCCAATCAACGGGGCTAAGGGAGAGAACGCACCGACGAATATGTGGCGTCGATGAGGCTTGAACATGGGTCCTCCGGGGTTTCACGTCCACTGGGTCACGCCGAGATAAAACGACAAAAGGGATCGTAAATGACATATGGTCAGTACCGTGATTGTGGTAATATGTCCGATTACGTGCTAAGTTACTGATTAATAGCCCGTATATACATGTAATTGCATTTAATATCACTTTTAATAGCTTGTAGTTCAATCCATCTGCATATGTTTCTATGAATATTGTGATGTTGAATTGATGTATTTTAACATATCTGCAATAAAATATTAGTTAACTAAACTTTTAATAGCGCGAAAATAGTGTGGACGTTGACTTGTATGCTGGATTGTGAGTGTAATCATAGACATATGTACATGTCACTGGCGTAGTTAACCAAAAAATAAGTACTTTGAGCCCCCCTCCCCTCCCTCCCCCCTCCCCCCCCCCCCCCCGCGCACACTGCCCCCCACCAAATCATAGACATATGTACATGTCACTGGCGTAATTAACTAAAAATTAAGTACTTTCAGCCCCACGCACCCCCGAGGTAGAATACAACCACTGCAATATCCCAAACACACGCCCCCGCCCCCCGCCACCGCCCCCTCCCCCGCCCCTCTCACCCCGAGGTAGAATACAACCACTGCAATATCACAAACACATACGCCCCCGCTCCACCATCATTCATATTCATTTTGTCATTTTAATCATGCTCATTCAAGATCTTTATCATGAAACGTTGAACCGTGGCTCTATCGTAAATGGAGTATATAGAATTTGCAGCAACTATGCAGTTCTGCAGGTAAGACGGTTCTATGCCCATTCTCCATATTGTATCTTGATGTAAATGGAGTATGAGCCGGACAGGTTCATTCCTGTTAGGCGCAATATAACCTTTCATGTGTTGGTGCGCCTTAAACCCATCATTTCATTCTCACCTAACAAAAAACGGGGAAAAGGGTTATGACCTTTGACCTCGACTTTCTCTCGTCACGTGCAAAATCAGTTCTGAACACGGGTACCATGAAAAAAGGCGAGGGTATAACCTTTCCAATGATACCAAACACTTTGCTCCTCGCAAAATGTTGAACCCGAGCCTTAACTAGAGCTGGCCTCTAGACTATTGTCTTTAAGAAAAAAAAACGATAGGTTGTGTAATCCGTAAAACACACCTTTATTACCGGATGTAATGTTTAGATCACGGATACTTTCGTAAAATGAGAAAAAAGATAAATACAAACGCATGTACCGATATGCAAGACCTTTTCCGTTGTATTTGATCTACATTATAGGTAAATTGTCCGTATAATATATGTTTGCTTTGAATCTGTGTAACATGCTGTACACCTGATTTTCAACATAAAAATCTAGATTCCGTTTTTAACCTTATACAAATGGTGTTTTGCTAAACCATGAAATAAAGGAAATGAGATATACACAAATAAAATATTTTAATAAATACCAAAATGGGGATCCCTTGGAAGCAACAATCACACATAAGAGAGAAAAGCAGCAGACTCGGTTTTATTGAGTCTGTTCATGAGAGGTAATATAATTTGAAACACCTCTCACGCTGGTTAAAACTGGATTCTTGTATTTAACATGATTAACATGTTGAAGAATCAGTATATGGACAATTAACACATTACAGTACAAATCAAATTGAAGACAACAACATAACCTTTAATCATCCGTTTAAACATAAATTCATAGTATACCAAGGTATGCCAATGTTCAAACCATCTATTTGTCGTTTGCCTTTTGTAGAAATTGCTGCAAACACCGCGATAATTTGACCACCTAAGGTAACGGAAAGTTACTGAAGATGATACATGAGGTAATTGTTTGATTGGTATCACATTATACAAGTTTATTATTAATGTGAACTTTGTGTCAACTTTGCATATATTTTAATAAATCATTCTAATTACATATTAACTTATTCACCGGTGTGAAGCGCCGATGTTGGCCTATATAAGCGCCGAAGTTGGCCTGTATAAGCAGCACTTTTTGTAGCCACCATCAGTTTCAGTGTTCAACACCAACCACCAGGTATGTTTGATATATGTCATATTTAATTAAGCATTTAAATTTCAGTTATTGTTTTAAATTATAGTTCAGATAACGTAGTTATACATATTACTTATGCATCTAAAATAATAACATTTATTTTATAATTCCCAGTGAAACAGTGGATTGTATGGTTAGAATAAACCTTATATTCTCATTGTTTATATTTTCACATTTGCTTAGAACAGTCATAATTCGAGTCAATGTTTAGAACTATATTCTATTCGCACTAAATATATGTAAATCGCCTCACGCACTGGCGTTACTATATTTATCCGCGAATACGTCAAACGGTAACTGTCGGAACGAAACGTATTTTTTGTTTGAAACAGTTTGGTAGTGTTGCATGATAAAAAGTATATAATAAATAGAATAGTTGTTGGTTTGGAGTGAAGTAAAGCACTAGTGAAAATATAAGTTTTCTCACTTCTCGATGAAAATTAATCCTATATTCACTCCAAACCAATAAATATCCTCTCTGTTTCTAATCTAATCTGGCAAAAACTAACTAACTTCGTATTGTTTGTGATATAAGTGTAGTGAATTAAGATACGAAAATAATACATCCATCGGTTGTATATGTTGCCAGATCAATAGTTGGGAGGCTTGAAGGTCCAATGAAGGTTCCATGTTCACCGTCATATTCTCAAATTAGGCTCAGTTAGGATGGCTCAAATTTTTGTACTATTTCTGTACTATTGACATTTTAAATGTTGATTTTTGCTCAACCGGAGCTAGAGGGCGTGAACGGTAGCTAGCACTTTTCACTACCGTTAATTTTCAATCAAACCGAGACTGCAATATTTTTTTATTTATCGTGTTCGTCGATTTCCAAATTTCTCCTTTCATATTCTTTGAAACTCGCAGTAGGCCCGACCTTTTAAAGAACAGACCACCATGGTTTGATCTCGCACAATATACACCTGCTTGGAGTATGAGTTTTACATAAAACATATTTTCACACTAAAGTCGTTATTTTATTTCTTATTTGACATTGTGTTTTTATGAATCAAATTCACACATAAACGAGATATTCAACACTATACAATATAATTTCCTAATAAAGTTTACGTCTATCTCTAATATTAAACACCCATTTCTCATGCACGACCATCTTTAATATCAAAAACGCATATTAATCCCTGTTTCTATATCTCTCATATAAACGGATGAATCATGTTTCCTCGTTTAGGGCAAAGCATTTTATTAGAAATTGGGATTATACGCCGCTGGCCATGGAATGGTATTGAAATACCACAGAAAAGGCTCCATGTTCACCGTCATATGCATACCATCTTCGGGATGGCCCAACTTTTTATACTATTGACATTTTAAATATTGAGTTCTGCTCAACCCGGGCAAGAGGGCATGAACGGTAGCAAGCATTTTACATTACCGTTCATGAACACTCTCGATCAAACTGAGACTGCAATGTTTTTGTTTTTTATTATCGTGTTCGGCTATTTCGAAATGTTTCGTTTCATACACTTTTTACATGTGTAACGTTTCAAATAGCATTACAAATGGCTTATAGCAACCTATTCAATAAGCAAGGATCATTAGAAAATGTTCGAAAACATGTAAGACTAAAACAGTGTGAAGCTTACCATTTGAATGCTTAATAAATAAAACAGATGCCAAATTGTTTAATTTAAATGACTGTGCTTCGTACAAAATTCGTGCTTCACTATTGAACTACCTTAATCAGAAGAAAATGTTGCTTCTTTAGAACTGTGTTTTGTTTCTTTCGGCGTATCGCCATGCACACAAAACTGATTTTGTGTTTATTTTATACTCGCGAAAAACTATTTTGAACTTTTCGCACTTAAATTATGTAATATTTGAACTAGAACTATGAGTTTGCACAGACGCCTTGAATTAACAGACTTAGATAAAGACAATTTAACCCAACTTAGGACATAAAATGCTTAGATATCTACACGTAGACCATCGAAGTGTCACAACGTTAGACGTAGACATAAACACATCTGGTAACATTTCCACTGACAAAACGCTTAGTATCAGACACCATAATAATAATACACTCTGAAAAGTGGATCCCTTGGAAGCAACAAACACAAATAAGATGAAAAGGTATCAGACTTGATGTTAGTGAGCCCATACCAAAGCGGTATTCCACTTTAAAGCCACAATGATTGGACTTGATGATCCCCATATTTTACAAAACCCAATGATAATTTGATCTTCCCAAATTGAACTCATGACTACTTTACTATTACAGCCAAAACCATGAAGTTACAACTAGTTATTCTTGGCGTTTTCCTTGGAATTGCGGCAGCAAATCTTAAGAAGGGCGGATACGGAGGCGGATATGGTGGTGGATATGGTGTGGATACGGTGGCGGTCTAGGAAGAGTCGTAGCAGTAGGAGGATACGGTGGTTTAGGAGGTGGATATGGAGGTGGATACGTTGGCGGAAATGGTGGTGGATACGGAGGTGGAAAAGGAGGAGTCGTAGTAGTAAGAGGTGGTAAATTAGGAGGTGGTTTAGGAGGTGGATATGGTGGCGGTCTAGGATACGGAGGGTGATATGGAGGTGGATATGGAGATGGATATGGAGGTGGAAAAGGAGGAGTAGTTGTAGTAGGAGGAGGATACGGAGGGTGATATGGAGGTGGATATGGAGGTGGATATGGAGGTGGAAAAGGAGGAGTAGTTGTAGTAGGAGGTGGATACGGAGGCGCATATGGAGGTGGATACGGAGGCGGATTTGGAGGTGGATACGGAGGCGGATACGGTGGTGGTCTTGGTAAGCATTTTCACAATTATACACATGTTCAAATAACAGTCAAAATGATACTAAATTTTCTCCTATCTTTAAACTAAGATATGTGATATGGTTCCATTTGTACGAGTAAAAAGTAGTTTTTCAGACATTGAACCCATTTACTCGATGATGGTTAATGACTCGATGATGGTGAATGTATTACGATTGTTTTGTGTTAGATTTAAATGATATTACTTTCATCCATAAAATATCAAATAATATCAGCATCCAACAAATTTACACGTCACTGCAGAGAACATATTATCATTGATAAAATCCATTGTATAACTTACAATAAAGTAAATGTTTTGATTTGGACATAATATCGGACGTAGTTTTGGAAGATGGGCTATAAAACACAGACCCGAACTTGAGTGTTTTCTTCTAATCTAGGAGGATACGGTATTTAAGTACGACAAAGGACAAATGTTTATTAATTATATAAAAATATCAACACATGGAAGGGTTTCAGCTTTTTATTTTGTGCCTTTCATTCCTTTAAACAAGTTAACTATCTGAAATTAAGTCCTTAACTAATGGTTGGATATTATTAATTGTTTACTTGCTACTGTTAAGCATCAATTCAGTGTCTGTAGAACACATTACCGTACATTTATTTCAAATGACATGTATTTCCTCCGCGATCAGTTGAATCATGATGCCTTTATCATAACAGCAAATGTACACACATCTCGTACAGTCGCGTACGTGTATCGTTTCTTTATTTCTCCGGATGTGGACTTTATTGTTAGAGATTTCCTTTTGACGTGATGTACTTTTATGTACAGTCTTGTCAATTTGAGCACTGAAGACCAAACAATAGCGAGATTGTCGATTTAAGCTAACCAGTGTGCCATATTTACTACTGACCGTTAATAGTGGGTAACCCTGTCTTCGAGACTCTTTGTGTTGTCTGTTGACCTTTTCATTGTACAGTTAATTTGCTCTTTGTTTCTGGTACAGTATGGATGTAGCTACGGTGCCAGTGCGTTTGCGTACTGTGATTTCTATAGAACAATTTTTCTCATTTTCAAACTTTTGACCTATGCTCATAAAAAGAAAAACTACTATAATATATTTGTATCTACAGTATGACACATATTTGCTCATTATATACTATTTTCAATACTATTTTCTTTTCTTTGACAGGCAAGAAGTTCCAAGTGAGCCCAAGGAAGTATTAAATACAGTTCTGATCATCCATAAAACCAATTATCAATGCTCTGTATAATTTGCTCATTAAAATTCTTGTAACATACTCCATTGTTGATTTTATGGTAACACCCTTATTAACTGTAGCTATATCGCCAAATAATGACAATATTATACTACAAAACCGTTTCCAGGTGGTTAGGTCATGACATAATGTATATGTGCCGATTAAAGGTATGGGTTTATTAACGGGTTCTATGAATAGATGTGATTGAATATGTGAAAATGAATTATGAGTTGGTAACTCTTATTTCGACCCTGCTGTTTTGGAGTTTGGCTCGGCTAGTTATTTTGTGTCTATAGATAACAATAAGTATAAAAGTCGAACAGGAAATGCAGCTTTCACAGAACACAGTAAACCCCAAAACACCAAAAACGAGAGTTTGGATTCTCAAAATATGTAAACCACGTCGTCATTAGGTTTAAAAACGGTTCACATATGTTGTAAAATGTGGCTGTTGTTGGAGGGATAGCTACCTTAACTGTACTGGTCAAACAAAGCCAAAGACGTCGATGACGCGTCGTTATTCGTCATTGTATCCACAAATGATCTTCATGTTGCCTTGTTTGTTAGAGAATATAACCTAGCAGGGATATCTTTTTCTTGCATACCGGACAAGGATATCCGTCATATTATCGGGGCTAGATATCTCCATCTCACCCTTGGGTCGAGATAAAATTCACGCGCCCACCAACAACCGGTATGCAGGAAAACATGCAAAACGTTAGAAGCTGGTGGCGTCAACGCACAACATGTCTCTGATATGCAAGAAAAAGAATCTATCATGGGTATTCGGTTCAGCTAGGAAATCCCAACCCTCGGTATAAGTGTTTCAAGTCTCGGCAGAGCCTCGGTTCCGATAAAAACACATACCTAGGGTTTGATTTCCCTATTTTCACCGGATACACATGAAATATTCTTATAATATTACTGTTCCTGTTTATTCGGATGACAATAGAGTAAGGGTGAGGTTTGGTGCAACATAGAACCTGGTTTTAACCCCCAGCGGCAACTTTTGCCACTGACCGTTTCAAGGCGGTAGTCGTATTGCCAACCTACTTATGTTTGTGATGTCATATCTTGCTTGCCTTGTATTCATCTTTGTAAGTACTGTCAGTGTCTGTACGTGTTGTTGGTCAGCTGTGGTTCTCCAGTGCTACGTTACCTGTTCGACTTTTATGGAACGGTCAGTGGCGAAAAAGACCGCTGTGGGCTTAAACCAGTTTGTAGGGGTCACCAAACTTCACTCTTACCTTATTGTCATTCCAGTATTCTTTTGTTTATATAGACTTCCCATTTCATACTGCTTTTCTCTTGGAAAAAGTGGTAACTTTACGTCTATTCAAGTACCCTATAGCGTCAACAGAAACATTACAGGTGATGGCGGATAATCCTAAATGAAATTATTTCGTGCGAATTCTAACATGGCCGACCGTTATGACTAAATATTACTAAAAGTGGAGATATTTAGTCCATTTATATCGCAATAATTATTTATATGAGGTGGCATAAAAACAGATAGGAAATGTAGCAGTTACAGAACATAGTCAACCAACCTATTCAAAACAAACACAAATTACAAGGATATATAAGAAAAGTATCGGACACCACAAGCACTGGTCCTTTATAGAAATAAGTATAAAAGTCGAACAGGAAATGCAGCTTTCACAGAACACAGTAAACCCCAAAAACATGCAAAAAGACAAACATGAAGGGCAAAGTTAATAAGGAATAAAGGAATATGACGTCACAAACACAAAAAAAGTTGACAATAGGGCTATCGCCTTGGAACGGTCAGTGGCATGCCACTGGGGGTTTAAACCAGGTTCTAGGGTCACCAAACCTCACACTTACCCTACTGTCATCCCTAAAAATGCCTACTGTGATACAACGACTGCATCTTGGCTTGATTACAATGAATAAAGTGGATTTCTTTTTGTTTATTGACTCATATAAGACAATGCAAGGTCCCACCTCCCACGCTCTCTACCGTCGGATTAAACAGTATTCTACTTTGTCTTCAATGATTGGGTTCGCAGAGCCCAAAGGACCAGTAAGTAATAAAATATTGTTCATTACTCTGGATCTGTACAGAAGAGAAGACAGATCTGAATGTTACTGTTTAATTGCTTGCTCACGCAATGTATGTTTTTGGTAACTTTTCAAATCTATTGGAACTTCATAGAGTACAGCTCTGAGAATGAAGACAGCCAGCTGACAAACAATTTCAGGAACCGAGTCGTTTGAGGAATCTGGCCTGGTTTATCCCCAAACACCAACCTGTGTTTTGTTTAATCTGCTCTCTGAATGCTACATTTCCATTCCATGTCGACTTTTCTACTTACCTTTTTGATGTCTCAAGTCTTCGGTAAAGTATATACAAACGTCAAAGAATAAATGTAGCATTCAAAGATCTCAGCCATCAAAAAATCGTATTTACAACAAAAAAAAAGAAGGGCTATACATGTTTAAACTGGGAATAATTAGGGAATGACCGTCCATAAAGAAGTAAACAACTTTGGCCCGACAGATGTGTATATAATGGCTATAATATATGTTTATATTATTAAATTGTGAAGCATACACAATGAAGTAGTTCCTGAAAACGTTACAGTGTACGTGTTCTGTTATATAAAATGGAGGAAAATAATTTTGTTGTGCATATTTCGAAAGCAATTTGTAAAAGAAACGAATTTTTGAAAAATAAGATTTAGTCTTTCTATGCTTTTGTTTTTATATTCGTATGTACATGATCATCTTTGTGTTAAACTTATACTTCATATTAATGCTGCCTGGTTTGTTAGAGTGCATAGCGTGGTCGGGATTTCTTCAATTACACTGTATCGTTTTATTGGGATGACAATACAGTATCAGTGAGGTTTTATGCACCCTATAATCTGGTTTAAATCCCTAGGGGCCTTTGTCAACAGTTTTATGTTTGTGATGTTATTTATCTGTCTTTTATTTATCCTGTCTAACTGTTGTTTGTTTTCACGCATACGTTTGGTTGACTGTTGTTTGTTTCCACGCGTACTTTTGGTTGACTGTTGTTTGTTTCCACGCGTACGTTTGGTTGACTGTTGTTTGTTTCCACGCGTACGTTTGATTGACTGTTGTTTGATTCCACGTGTACTTTTGGTTGACTGTTGTTTGTTTCCACAAGTACGTTTGGTTGACTGTTGTTTGTTTTCACGCGTACGTTTGGTTGACTGTGGTCTTTGAATGCAACATATCCATTCGACTTTTATATCTATTTTTAAAGGAACCCTTCTTCAGAATTTCCTCCGGTAACTCGTGGTTTTCTTGTTAACTTTTTTTTTTTCATTAAAGTAAGAGATTTAAGTATAATGCTGATACAATGTATCATGCTGAGATGCACTGTATCATCACTATTGCAAAATTGTTTCGTTTTTGTCCTCCCGTCTTAACGTTTTAGATGATGTAAATTAAAGGCTTAATTATTGGATCTTGTCGAGACTACAATAAGGGATGTTTGATTTATTTGTTTATTATTATTATTATTATTATTATTATTTTTACATGTATCGCGATTTTAATATTTCGAAAATTGATCGCCATTCCTTAAGTCAGACACTATACACACTTGTGTATAGACACATGACAATCTTGAATTTTTTTAACAAGCGTTAAAATCTGCGTTAAGTATCATTTTGACTTTAAACCTGTTTGCATATCAGCAAATTAAATTGTGAGTTTTCATTTGTTCTGGTACATCAATCATATTTTTGAATATATTATTTGTGCAATATAACCAAGACAGCACTATGTAAAACAATTTTCTTTATACTATTCTTATAATTAATATTAATGATTGCACTTATTATGGCACTCATTTGTTAAATTCATTTGTTAGACAACTGGACGAGCGAGATCCTCGCCAAACAACGAGTACCAGCCATTCCTGGTAAACGAATACATCTTTCTATATTGATAACGATCACCTAAACTACGGTATCACGAATTATAACTATACTAATATACATGTATAATGATACTATACTATAGCTATAAACATTGATGGTTAACATGAGTGTGGCCTATGTCAATATTTTTGTCAGAACGGAATAGGAAAGGATACATTCAACTTGATTTTTTTATTGTCAGTAAATGCCTTCTGAAAATAGACAAAAGCCATTTAAGTGTCATTCATTAAGTAGCATTTACCATATAACCTTTAAGCACCCAACTGCCGTTTCAAATGTTTACCCGTGGTTCATCATTGCATCATACAGTTAGACGAACACCAACACATATGGTAACGTTCCGCCTAACATCTTTAACAAAATACTACGTTTTCATCTGCCGAATGTTGACGCATGTTAACATTCTGAATCTGGTATGCATGCTACAACTAACTCCCCTGCATTCACACCATGTTACAATACAGGGAAGTCTATGCTTTCTGCAAGTACAGTGTAAAGTAATTTTCGCAAGCTACTTTGATAACATTCCGAAATTATAAAATAACAGATGGGTCATCTGTTATAACAGGCCTTATAACAAAGTTTAAGGTGTACCATCCCTATTCTAAAGCTATGTAAGACTTTCCGAGGTCCTTGTTTGCACGTGGTAGTATGCACGCAAATGTTGTACTGCTGCTGCTGCATATGTATGGGGAATACTGCTCATCAAGAGCTGACCAGTTGAATCCACAACGCTATGGGATGGACATACAACAAGCCGTTGTAATGAGACACTGGATTATTATTAACTGATATTCAGTTGATTATTATTCCAGGGTCTCATTACAACAACTTGTTGTATGCCCATTATAATGAGAGGTGGATTGGATTGGAAAATCTCACCATCATATTTTAATATAGACTGTGTGTCCATTTAGACAACCTGCTGTTTGAAATAATATTTAACTACCGTCTTTCAAAACATGTCTGTCAGGATGCTCTGTCCTATTGCCGTAGCGGTATCTAGATTATACTTTTCTTTCAGCAGTCATATACTCAATCAGTCGTTTTCATGTAAGACCTGCTCCCAAGAACTGAAGCAACAAATTCACATATAAACGAGATATTCAACACTATACATTATAATTTCCTAGTAAAGTTTACATCTATCTCTAATATTAAACACCCATTTCTCATGTATGACCATCTTTAATATCAAAAACACAGAGTAATCCCTGTTTCTATATCTCTCATATAAACGGATGAATCATGTTTCCTCGTTTAGGGCAAAGCATTTTATTAGAAACTGGGATTATACGCCGCTGGCCATGGAATGGTATGGAAATATCACAGTAAAGGTTCCATGTTCACCGTCATATGCATACCATCTTCAAGATGGCCCAACCTTTCGTACTATTGACATTTTAAATATTGAGTTCTGCTCAACCCGGGCTAGAGGGCATGAACGGTAGCAAGCATTTTACACTACCGTTCATGAACAGTCTCAATCAAACTGAGACTGCAATAGTTTTGTATTTTATTATCGTGTTCGGCTATTTCGAAAATTTTCGTTTCATAGACTTTTTACACGTGTAACGTTTCAAATGGCATTACAAATGGCTTATAGCAACCTATTCAATAAGCAAGGATCATTTGAAAATGTTCGCAAACATGTAAGACTAAACCAGTGTGAAGCTTACTATTTGAATGTTTAATAAATATTGAAAAGCAAAACAGATGCCAAATTGTTTAATTTAAATGACTGTGCTTCCTACAAAATTCGTGCTTCACTATTGAACTACCTTAATCAGAAGAAAATGTTGCTACTTTAGAACTGTGTTTTGTTTCTTTCAAAGTATCGCCATGCACACAGAACTGATTTTGTGTTTATTTTATACTCGCGGAAAAAGTACAACTATTTTTAACCAATAAAAAATGAACTCTTCGCACTTAAATTATGTAATATTTGAACTAGAACTATGAGCTTGCACAGACGCCTTGAATTAACAGACATTAGATTAAGACAATTTAACCCAACTTAGGACATTAAATGCATAGATGATACAAACATGGACTCTGATGAGAACTTCTCCTATAAGATAATTTGAAAATAACCATCGCACACCATTATCAGGTTATTCTCAGTCTCGCATGTGCTAATTATGCGCTGGTTTATCAGTACATTGACGGTAATAAATAACAATCATTTCATAATTCATTCAGCAATTTTATGAAAACTGCGACCCTATGGTAACATGTATCTGTAAAAATGGAATACATAAATAATTTGTAGTATGGTCGGTGAAATTGCCTTTGATGAATGCATAGCAGTAAATAGTTTAATTCAGAATAAGCAAAGGGGAGGCGCTTCACCATACTCTAACTTCCAATAAATGGAAGTTAGTGTACGGACAGGGTCACTAAGAACACCATACTACCAAACAGATAGAGTCTGTAACAGCTCGTTAGTGATTTAAAAACCTTGATGGACTACACCCATCTCGGTGTTTCAATAAACCTACTCTCTGAGACCAGACTCTAGTTATTACATAACCATTGGTAGTAAATGTAACCAATGAATGTAACAATTTTTAATAAATGCCAGTAACCATTTATAGTAAAGTGTGTAACCATTGTTAGTAAATGCTGTCTTAAAATAGAAACAAGCCACCTGAAATTGACAATGCTTAAGGCAGCGTTTACGAAAGAACCTTTTCGCATTTAACTGCCGATTCTGTTATCTACACGTAGACCATCGAAGTGTCATAACGTTAGACGTAGACATAAACACATCCGATATCATTTCCCCTGACAAAACACTTAGTATCAGACATAATAACAATACTAAACTGTGAAAAGGAGATCCATTGGAAGAAACAAACACAAATAAGAGGAAAAGGTTGCAGACTGGATGTTATTGAGCCCATACCAAAGCGGTATTCTACTTTAAAGCCACACAGATTGGACTTGATGATCCCAATATTTTACAAAACTCAATGATAAATTGATATTCCCAAATCGAACGCATGTGGTTGACTGTCGTCCTTGAATGCTACTTTCCCTGTCCGATATTTGTATCTTTATTTACTATTACAGCCAAATCCATGAAGTTACAACTACTTATTCTTGCCGTTTTCCTTGTAACAGCAAATCGTTGGGAGAAGGGCCGACTCGGAGGTGGATATGGTGGTGGATATGGAGGTGGATACGGTGGCGGATATAGTGGTGATACGGAGGTGGAAAAGGAGGAGTCGTAGTAGTAAGAGGTGGATTAGGAGGTGGATATGGAGGTAGATATGGTGGCGGTCTGGGATACGGAGGTGGATACAGAGGCGGATATGGCGGCGGTCTGGGATACGGAGGCGGATACGGAGGTGGATACGGAGGTGGATTCAGTGGTGGATATGGAAGCGGAAAAGAAGGAGTAGTTGTAGTAGGAGGAGGTTACGGAGGCGGATATGGAGGTGGATACGGAGGTGGATATGGAGGTGGAAAAGGAGGAGTAGTTGTAGTAGGAGGAGGATAAGGAGGCGGATATAGAGGTGGATACGGAGGCGGATATGGAGGTCGATATGGTGGCGGAGTTGGAGGAGGATACGGAAGCAGATACGGTGGCAGAGACCGTGGTGGTCTTGGTAACCATTTTCACAATTATACAAATGTTCAAATAACAGTGGTAGTGATACTAAATTTTCTCCTATCTTTAAACTATGATATGTGATATGGTTCGATTTGTAAAAAAGTAGTGTTTTAAACATTGAACCCATTTACCGGATGATGGTTAATGACTCGATGATGGTTAATGTATTACGATTGGTATGTGTAAGATTGAAATGATATTGGACTTACACTCATCCATAAAATATCAAATAATATCAGCATCCAACAAATTTACACGTCTGCGAATAGGGTTCACTGCAGAGAACATATTAGCATTATAAAATCCATTGTATAACTGGTATGTGTGTTTTACAATATAGAGTAAATGTTTTGATTTGGACATAATATCGGATGTAGTTTGATGTTTTGGACGATGGGTTATAAAACACACTCCCGAACGTGAGTGATTTTTCTAATATATCGTAAACATCTTTAGTTAAGTATGACAAAAGACAAATGTTTATTAATTATATAAAAATATCAACACATGGAAGGGTTTCAGCTTTTTATTTTTTGCCTTTCCATTCCTTTGAACAAATTAACTATCTGAAATTAAGTTCTTAATTAATGGTTGAATATTATTAATTGTTTACTTGCTACTGTTAAGCATCAATTCAGTGTCTGTAGAACACATTACCGTACATTTATTTCAAATAACATGTATTTCCTCCGCGATCAGTTGAATCATGATGCATTTATCATAACAGCAAATTTACACACATCGCGTACGGGTATCGTTGCCTTATTTCTCCGGATGTGGACTTTATTGTTAGAGATTTCTTTTCGGCCTGATGTACTTTTGTTTACACAGTCTTATCAATGTGAGCGTTGAAGACAATATAATAGCAAGACTGTGGGCCATATTGCCTACTGTCCGTTCCTAGTCGGTAACCCTGTCTTCACCACTATTTATGTTGTCTGTTATCCTTTTCATTGTATAGTTAATTTGCTCTGTGTTTATGGTACAGTGCGGATGGAGCTACGGTGCCATTGCGTTTGCGTACTGTGATTTCTCTATGACAATTTTTCTCATTTTCAACTTTGACCCATGCTCATAAAAAGAAAAACTACTATAATATATTTGTATCTACAGTATGACACATATTTGCTCATTATATAATATTTGTAATACTATTTTATTTTCTTTGACAGGCAAGAAGTTCCCAGTGAACCCAAGGAAGTATTACATGCAGTACTGATCATCTCTAAACCAATTACCAATGCACTGTATAATTTGCTCATTACAATTGTTGTAACACATTCCATTGTTGATTTTATGGTAATAAACTGTAGCTATCTCGCCAAAGAACGACAAAATTATACTACAAGACCTTTTATCAAAACTCTATCAAGGTGTTTAGGTCATGAAATAATGTGTATGTGCCGATTAAAGGTACGGGTTTATTGACGGAATCTATAAATAGATGTGATTGAATATGTGTAAAATGACTTATGAGTTGGTAACTCTTATTTCGAAGCTCCTGTTTTGGAGTTTGGCATGGCTGGTTATTTTGTGTCTATAGATAAAAACAAGTATAAAAGTCGAACAGGAAATGCAGCTTTAACAGAACACAGTAAACCCAAAAACACCCAAAACGAGAGTTTGAATTCTCAAAATATGTAAGTTATAGATATACGTCATCGCCAGTAGGTTTAGAAACGGTTAACACATGTTGTAAAATTTGGCTGTTGTTGGCGGGATAGCTACTTTAACTGTACTGGTCGAACAAAGGCAAAGACGTCGCATACGATGACGCGTCGTTATTCGTCATTGTGTCGACAATGTTGCCTTGTTTGTTAGAGAATATTACCGAGCAGGGATATCTTTATATTACTGTCCTTGTTTATTCGGATGACAATAGGGTAAGAGTGAGATTTGGTGCACCATAGAACCTGGTTTAAACCCCCAGCGGCAATTTGTGCCACTGACCGTTACAAGGCGGTAGTCCTATTGCCAACCTTGTTGTGTTTGTGATGACATATCTTGATTGCCTTTTATTCATCCTTATAAGTATTGTCGGTGTCTGTACGTGTTTTTGGTCAGCTGTGGTTCTTCAGTGCTACATTACTTGTTCGGCTTTTATGGAACGGTCAGTGGCGAAAAAGACCGCTGTGGGTGTAAACCAGGTTCTAGGGGTTATCAAACCTCACTCTTACCTTATTGTCATTCCAAATTCTTTATTTATATAGGCTTCCCATTTCATACTGTTTTTCTATAGGACAAAGTGGTGAACGTTTCGTCTATTCAAGTACCCTATAGAGTATACAGAAACATTACAGGTGATGGCGCATAATCCTAAATGAAATTATTTCGTGAGAATTCTACCATGGCCGACCGTTATGACTAAAAATTACTAAAAGTGGAGATCTTTAGTCCGTTTAAATCGCAATAATGATTTATATGAGTTGGCATAAAAGTAGATAGGAAATGTAACAGTTACATAACATAGTCAACCAACCACACACATTAACAAGAGGCCCAAGAGGGCCTGTGAACGCTCTACTGGCTAATATGGCTCTTATAACATCAATGAAGCGAGTGACTATCGTCTTAAAGAGGCAGAATATAGCATTTTTAACTAAATCAAGAGCCATAACTCCGCCGTTACTGGTCCGATCTGGCTGGTTTTCGAACTTGGCCAGTAGAGATAATAAAAAACAAATTAAAAAAAAAAAAACTTTACCGAGCTGTTATTGACATTAACAATTTGGTAAAGTTTGGTAAAGATCAAATGAAAAAAAATGGCGTCTAGAGTGTACACAAGGTTTTTCAAGTATTTGACCTAGTGACCTAGTTTTTGACCCCATGGGACCCATTTTCGAACTTGACCAAAATATAATTAAGACAACATTTCGACAAAGTTTCATCAAGATCGGGTCAGAAATAAGGCCTCTAGAGTGTACACAAGGTTTTTCAAGTATTTGACCTAGTGACCTAGTTTTTGACCCTGTGTGACCCAATTTCGAACTTTAGCAAGCTATTATTAAGACAAATATTCTGACAAAATTGCATCACGATCGGGTCAAAAATATGGCCTCTAGAGTGTACACACGGTTTTTCCAAAGTTTGACCTAGTGACCTAGTTTTTAACACCATGTGACCCATTTTTGAACTTGATATAATTAAGACAAACATTTTGACAAAGTTTCATCAAGATTGGTTCAAAAATACGGCTTCTAGAGTGTACACAAGGTTTTTCAAGTATTTGACCTAGTGACCTAGTTTTTAACCCTATGTGACCCATTTTCAAGCTCGGGTCAAAAATATGGCTTGTAGACACAATGTTTTTCTAATATTTGACCTAGTGACCTAGTTTTTAACTTTATGTAACCCATTTCCGAACTTGATCAAGATATAATTAAGATAAACAATTTGACAAAGTTTCATCAAGATTGGATAACAAATATGACCTCTGGAGTGTACACACGTTTTTTCAAGTATTTGACCTAGTGACCTAGTTTTTGACCCCACATGACCCATTTTTAAACTTGAACGAGATTTCATTGAGACAAACATTCTGACAAAGTTTCATGATGATTGCATCAGAAATGTGGCCTCTAGAGTGTACACAAGAAAAGTTAACGGACGACGGACGGACGACGGACGACGGAAGACGGACAACACACCATCCCATAAGCTCTGCTGGCCCTTGGCCAGTAGAGCTAAAAACAAACACAAATTACAAAGTATATATATAAGAAAGGTATCTGACACCACAAATGCAGGTCCTTTATAGAAATAAGTATAAATGTCGAACAGGAAATGCAGCTTTCACAGAACATTGTAAACCACAAAACACGCAAAACACGCAGTAATATTTCCAAAGTTATATTTCATAATATTTCATAAGCTGTATCACCGTTTTAATGCAAGAAATGGACGGATAAAAGGTCATTCACACTGACCTATAGATGGTAGGAACGTGTTTTTGTCAGGCAGATGTTAGTGTGTTTGAGGTTTAAAAGAGATATGGCCGTTGATATCAAAGTAATGGACTTAATCAAAAGCTGAGTTACATCACCAAATTAGACATAAAGCGAGAACTATAACCGAAATTTGAAGTCTCTAGACTATATACAGATTACTAAAGCCGAAACATAAATGTTACATGTCTAAGTTATCTGCCATTTGCTTGGAGGGTCAATGTCACACCCGCATATGCTATGTCACTTTTAATTGTCGTCAATGCATATAGTTCCGGAAAAAGTGTCCTAAACTTAAAAAATAAATGCAAAATTTACGTTGTCTACGCTGCCTAAAAGGTCGACCTCAGAACCACATTTTGTAACTCACATTGAGTTGTACGTTTTATTGTGGTCGAGTTCAATCGCAGATGTTTGTCTGTCCAAGATGCATCCACTCACCCTCCCCAAATCCTACTCATCAACATAAACATTGAATGATGGTCAATGAAGCAGCGAGGCATCATCAACATAGACATTGCATGATGGTCAATGAAGCAGCGAGGCATCATCAACATAGACATCGAATGCTGGTCAATGAAGCAGCGAGGCATCATCAACATAGACATTGAATGATGGTCAATGAAGCAGCGAGGCATCATCAACATAGACATTGAATGCTGGTCAATGAAGCAGCGAGGCATCATCAACATAGACATTGAATGATGGTCAATGAAGCAGCGAGACATTTCAGCACATTTCAGAGTATTTATGGCACAACTGGCGTCCATCTGTATGTATGCGACACCGCAAGCACAACATAATGGATACTAGGGGTAGCTCCTTGGAACGGTCAACGGCAAAAGGACGCCGGTGTTCACACCAGGTTATATGGTGTACCAAACCTAACTCTTATCCTATTCTCATCTCAATGAAACGGGACACGGGACAATGTAAAGAAATACCCGTCAAACTATATCCTCTGAAAGAACTAGGCAGCATTAATAGGCAATATAAGTAAAACACACAGATATATATATATATGAATATTAAAAAAAGAGAGAAGAAGTATATATGTTATTGTTTTAGTCAAATAGGGCCCATAAACCCATTACAAATAATATAATTATTGATTTCAATATGGTTAGATGACAGCGTGTGTTAATAGGTTTCGCACACATATATCACAGTACACGTATACAGTTAACGAAAACGTGATGAAATTATTTTACAAATTAACACTAATTCAAAGTAAGTTTTCAATAGAACGTAAGATGTTTTTAAATAATAATTATTTAAGTTCACATAGTGCGTATGCTGTCCTAAGAATGAAAAATTCATGATAAATTGTATGCACGTGACTTGAGCATTCTTGAAATTTCTTGAGAGAGATCTTTGGTTTGCCATTATATAATGTACTAAAAGAAGATATAACAATCGAACAGGAAAAGTAGCATTCAAGGACGACAGTCAACCACAAATACACAAAGAAACAAAGAACAACTATATAAAAAGTTGAATAAAAGGCAAGATAATACATCACAAACACACACGGGTTGACATTAGGGCACCGCCTTGGAACGGTCAGTAGCAAAAAAGCCAATGGGGGGTTTAAACTAGCTTCTAGGATGCACCAAAACTTAATCTTACCCTACTCTCATAAAGAATCACCAATTCACAACCTTTTTACGACGATTTAATTATTATATTATGAATTAGGAATTATTTTGATAGATTATTTATTAAAGTATGTACTATGCAACGTTCATGCCTTTGCTTGCATATTTAAGTTCAGCAAGCCTGAAAAGATGATACGCATCGAACAGGAAGTGTAAGCCTTCCTCAGAATAATTGCAACATCCCTATTATTTTAATTTTTTGATATATATATTGCACAAAAGACACAAACAGTCCAAAGGATCTAGATAAGAGAAATGGGAGTGTGTTCGCTTCTTACAAGTCCATTTTTAGGTATATGCGTTATTCAATACATAGTATGATTAAGACGTGTTGAATACTAAAGACACGAAGCAATAGATAACATATGCAAACACAAAACCCAGTTAGATATCTACTGTAATGCTTTTTAATTGCAGTTTATGTCTATTTAAACGATTTTTAACACAGTTAGAATTACCCCACCCACATTAATCACAATAAAAAGTATGCATATGAAATTGTAAACTATTAGATGCATTTGCATGAAAACATCAAAGAAGAAGGGTAATTTTATAAATATAATGTAAACAAATATTTACTAATCTTAATGAATAATGTTGTGCCAATAGTGGGTGGGGTAATTTGATTTCCAATTTTAAGCAAAATAGTGATTTTAAGCAGAATGCAATGCTGAAACAAAGCTTATTCATTCTGTATTAAACTAATATGACTTATAAACTTAATTGCATATGTCAAAAGTATATTAACAATTATCAAAAAATATAAATTTGCAAAAACAAACATCCAAAATGTTATGCCAGGTTTCAATGATAGACCTATTGTTGTTCAAATTAATATAGTATAAGCTACCCTTTCCAGACTGCTATCATGAACAAATGTCGTCTAAAGACATTGTTCTTTCTAAAAAATAATGGTACAATTTGCCACCTGAGTTGGTAGCGATTTCAAAAAGTGTGGGTCCTGGCTTAATGCCTATGTCTGGCTTTCTAGGCTTTTGCTTTTTATATCATATATACATGATCATTTATGTGTTTTACTTCTATTGCCTATTAATGCTGCCGTATTTGTTAGAGATTATAACCTGGCGGGGATATCTTTATTTACACTGTATCAGTAAGACATAAAAGTCACAGAACCTGACAGTGACTATAACCTGAGAAAAATGTTACCCCTTGTAATTTGTCACTGTTTTAAATATTGAAACTTTACAGAAACAGTACCCGTGTTAAAACAACGACCCCAATTGATTTTATAGTTAGTAGGTCAAATGTCACTGCGACCCGACTAACACTGTCAGTGTTTTTGTTAGAAGTCAGAGGTCAATATCATATTAACCTGACACTTAGGAAATGCGTTTAACATAAAACATGCCCTGCTCTTGTATGTAATATACAAAATGAAACATGAACATGCTCATATGAAGTTGTTTCCTAAATTTGAAAATACAATATATGTAGTTAGCTACTAAATGCATACAATGAAACTAAACTAAAGCAAGTTCCATTTGTTAACACTAAAATACTTATGATTTGAAGCTACATTTCTATGCAAAACTCCATTTGTTTACATTTCGTCTGCTCAGACGTTACACGATTCACCTGTGATCACAACAAAACTGTGTCTAGTTATGAAAATACACACAATGCGTATTCGCACCATATATCACTAATTATTATGAGTCGTATGCAGACATCATCAGTTACACATGTGTTTTTCACGGACTATTGAGTATGAAGTATTTAATGGGGAAACTACAAGTAGATCTGTATATTATTAACACAGTTTTTGACTGTATTGTATTTTCAAATTTAGCATTATTTTTTGCTCCGAGCCCAGGGGCCCTCAGTGGGGTCAAAAGGTCAAATACACTAAACATTCAATTACACTGCCATTTTTCCATATTTTTGCACATAACTTGGTATATGCAATCGTCTATGAAAGATAAACAACATATCAAACGTTCGTTCAAGGTCAAGGTCACACTTAAAGATCGAAGGTCATATGCACTATATTTCTTGTCTCCACCATATCTCTTGAACCGCTTGAGGGATTTTGAAATAACTTGGCACAAATGTTCACCATATCGAGATGACATGCAGAGCGCAACTTTCAGCCAGGTTGGTTCATAAATTATGGGGGGAGACATATGTTTTTGTTACAAAAACACCGTCTAGTTTATTATGGTGTCATTTTTTGTCTCGCCTTTTCGATGAAAAAAAGAGACATAAAGTTGCTTTTCCGGCGGCGGCGGCGTCAACGTTCAAATTTTGCGTTTAGGTCATTTTCTCACAAACTGTATGCGCTAGACCTTTCAATATTTGCTTATAGTTTTATCTTGGGTGGTACATCGCAACGTGACAAAGCAAATGTGGAAGTGACCTTGACCTTCCAAGCAAAGGGTAGATAACTTAATAATTTCTACCCTCAACGTTTGCTTTAGGTCACTTTTTCACAAACTGTATGCACTACACCATTCAAACTTTGCTTATAGTTGTATCGTGAGTGGTAAATTGCAACGTGACAAAGCAATTGTGGATGTGAACCTGACCCTCCATGGAGCAGATAACGTAATAATTTTTACCTTCAACAATTGGGTTTATGTCGCTTTCTCGCAAACTGTATGCACTACACCTTTCAAACTTTGTTTATAGTTGTATCTTGGGTGATACATCGCAACGTGACAAAGCAAATGTGGATGTGACATTGACCCTCCAAGCAAAGGGCAGATAACCTTTTAATTTTTACCTTCAACTTTTGCATTTAGGTCACTTTTTCACAAACTGTATGCACTAAGACTTTCAAACTTTGCTTATAGTTGCATCTTGAGTGGTATAATAGTCGTCTATGAAAGAGATACAGTCAAATGATTTATTATTTTAAACTTGGGGTGTAATTTTAGTGTGGGTTACAATTTTAACCCCACGAAGCGGTACTTCCTTTTTTGTACCGCTATTGAATTCCGTCAAACAATCTTGGTTTTATTTAGTAAATATTCAGAAATGGTTGGTGTGTTATGTTTCTCAACGTAATTAGTTTGTGTATTATAGGCTAAAAGTAACGGATATTGTCCCTTTAAATGTAATTGACCTGTGTCAAGAAAACGTGGGTATTTTGCGATGGCGCGCCTTCGAATTCTTTCTAGTTTTGTATTTTATATAGCTTTACAACAACATCTTTGTGTTTCTTTTATTAGTTTCTCTGGATGTGGACTTTATTGTTAGATACTTCCTTTTAATGGGATGTAGTTTTGTTTACACTGTCTTGTATATTTGGGCGCTGAAGACAGGATACTACCGAGGATTGTGTACACATAAAATCGATTCAAGCTAACATGTAGGCCTTATTGCGTACTGAACGTTCCAACCCTGTCTTCACCACCCTTGCCTTTGTATTTTGTCTTTTTCATGGTATAATTAAATATTGTTCCTTGTTTGTAGTACAGTACGGATTACGATGCCATTGCGTTTGGACACTGTGGTTTCTATAGGACCCAATATTTCATTTTTTCATATATACGTTTTCATGTGTAAATACAGTACTGGTTTGCATGGCGACAAGCTTTCTGTTTCTGTGACTAAGAATAAAGCATATCGACATTTATCTATGTTATCGAATACATCTTCTTCCATAACAAGCAAAGAGCCACGTAATGCTTAGCATTTTTCATAGCTTGCTCCGAGGCATTGAGAGAGTCATACATTGCATAACAGTGAGTTTTTTTAGTAGAATTGACAAACGACGCATATTGATACGTAAACAATATTAAATAATAGAACATATCAGCATCATTCATTTCGGTGAGATAACGATATGTGTAATGTGTTACATTAGTATTTAACATAAAATTAAGATATACCATAAGTAAACCCCTAGAACATCTTCTGAGCAAAAAATTTCCTTTCCCTCTTTAACTGGCCTAATGAAAATACCAGCATTAACAGTGAGACTACTTTTTATTTGTGCTCAGTGTGTTTAAAGTAACAGCTGGTTATAGCGTAACCACGTACGATACAACCGTACAACCGCTTCTTTATTTCACCTGAACTTTTGCATTAGTCGATGGTGAAGGCGAATAGCTGCTGGATCTTTTTGAAATTAATATAATGGACTAAACCATCACAAAAATTAACAGTGGAAGGGGTAAATCCCCCTCCCCCAGTTTAATTAGTACATACTTAAAGTAACCTCGGGTAATACCCTAACGAGATGTAATACAACCATATAACCGCTGTTTTATGTCACCTGAAACTTCATATTATTTGATGGTATAGGCAAATATTTACCGGTTTTTATTGGTCACGAACTCAAAATCTAGGCGGTCAATATGAATCTGTCCGTTAGACTTTTCTGTCGTTATATTTGGTATACAATATAGGAAACTTATTCATATAATGTGTTTTACTGATATATCTTGGATTTGCGTAACATGCTAAACACTGATTTTCAACATGAACATTTAGATTCCGTTTTTAACCTTATACAAATGGTGTTTTGCTTAATTAATAATTGAGGTGTTTAAATAACGAACGAGCTGAGAGAGACTCTATCTTTTTTGTAGCATGGTTTACTTAGTAACACTGTGACGTCAGAGTTACGTCCGTACTCTAAATTCCTCAATCTGGTAGTTGTAGTACGGTATAGCCACACCCCGTCAGTTACCCTAAATTAAACGATTTAATGATTTGCATTCTTCAAAGGAAATATCACCGACCATGCTACAAATTCTTTTAAACACTATATTGACAAATATATTAACACATTAAGTAGACGTATAAATCAAATGCGATTGAGGACAACAACCTTCAATCATCCGTTAAACATAATTAATAGCATGCTAATGTTCTAACCATCTATCTGTCTTTTGTCTTCAGAGAAATTATTGCAAGCACCGTAATAATTTTGCCTGTGTAAGATAACGGAAGGTAACTGAAGATGATACATGAGGCAATTGTTATAAATGTGACGTTTGTGTCAAATTTTCATATTATTTAGTATATTGTAATAAATCATTCTAATTACATATCGAATGGTGTGAAAAGGACCGATGTTGGCCTATATAAGCAGCCTTTTTTTTTGTATCCACCATCCGTTCCAGTGTTCAGCACCAACCACGAGGTATGTTTAATATATGTCATATTTAGTTGAGCATTTTAATTTCGGATATTGTTTTAAATTATAGTTAAAATAACTTAGTTATACATATAAAATAATAACATGTATTTAATCTGGCAAAACATAGCATCGTATTCCTTGTGATACAAGGGCGTGAATTAAGATCAACTAATACATCCATTGGTTTTATATGGTGCCAGATCAATACGTGATAGAAGGCTTGAAGCCAACTTTTTAAAGACCAGACCACTATGAGTTTTGCATAAAACATTTGTTCACAACGTGGTGGATATTTTATTTCTTATTTGACATTGTATTATTAATGAATCAAATTCACACATAAACGAAATATTCAACGCAATACAATAATCATTTTCCACTCAGAGTTTACGTCTATCTCTCATATTAAACACGCCCATGTTTCTTGCACGACCAACTTTAATATCAAACACGCATGTGAAAGTAGATATAAAAGTCGAAAAGGGAAATGTAGCATTCAAAAACCATAGCAACCGAAAATACGCAAAACAACAAACAATAATTACAAAGATGAGGAAAATACAAGATATGACATCACAAACATAAAAGGGTTGACAATAGGGCTACCGCCTTGAAATGGTCAGTGGCAAAAAGGCCGCTCTCTCAGAAGATCCCTGTTACTATATTACTAAAATACACAGATGAATCACGTTTTCTCGTTAAGTGCAAATCATTTTATTAGAAACTGGGACCATATGCTATTGTTAGTAAATGTAACCATTGAATGTAACCATTGTTAGTGAATACCATTGTTAGTAAATGACAGTAACCATTGTTAGTAAAGAGTGTAACCATTGTTAGTAAAGGGTGTAACCATTGTTAGTAATGAGTGTAACCATTGGTAATAAATGGTGTCTTAAAATAGATACAAGCTACTTAAAATTGACAATAAATTAGTTGTGTTTACGAAATAACCTTTTCGCATTTAACTGCCGACTCTGTTGTCTATACTTAGTCTATCGAAGCATCATAACGTTAGACGAAGACAGAAACACATCTGGTAATCTGCTTAGTATCAGACATAATAACAATAATACATTCTGAAAAGGGCATTCCTTGGACAAATAAAAGAGAAAAATAGCGACTCGATTTTATTAAGTCTATTCATGAGAGGTAATATATTTTGAAATAACTCTCACGCCCATATCCCCGGGTAAAGCGGCATTCTACTTAAAGTCACAGATATTGCCCTTGATGATTCCCAATTACACTACTGATTTGTAGTGGGGTCGAATAAATTTTATTCAATCAGTTTATTAAACCATATTTTACAAACAACAATCATATGCTGATCTTCCCAAATTGAACGCATAAAACCTTACTATTGCAGCCAAAACCATGAAGTTACAACTAGTTATTCTTGCCGTCGTTCTTGGAATTGCGGCAGCAAATCTTAAATACGGAGGTGGATATGGTGGTGGATATGGAGGTGGATACGGTGGCGGTCGAGGATTCGGAGGTGGATACGGTGGCGGATACGGTGGGGGATACGGAGGTGGAAAAGGAGGAGTCGTAGTAGTAGGAGGATATGGTGGTTTAGGAGGTGGATATGGAGGAAGATACGGTGGCGGATACGGTGGCGGATACGGTGGCGGATATGGTGGTGGATACGGTGGCGGATATGGAGGCGGATTCGGTGGTGGATACGGAGGTGGAAAAGGAGGAGGAGTAGTAGGAGGAGGAGGACTCGGCGGATTAGGAGGTGGATATGGAGGCGGATATGGTGGTGGATACGGTGGCGGATTCGGTGGTGGATACGGAGGTGGAAAAGGAGGATTAGTAGTAGTAGGAGGAGGACTCGGCGGATTAGGAGGTGGATATGGAGGCGGATACGGTGGCGGATATGGAGGTGGATACGGTGGCGGATTCGGTGGTGGATATGGAGGTGGAAAAGGAGGAGTAGTTGTAGTAGGAGGAGGATACGGAGGCGGATATGGAGGTGGATATGGTGGCGGAGTTGGAGGTGGATTAGGAGGTGGATACGGTGGCGGATACGGTGGTGGTTTTGGTAAGCATTTTCAAACATATAAACATGTTCAAATAACAATTATAGTGATACTAAATTATCTCCTATCTTTAAACGCGGATATGTGATATGGTTCGATTTGTTAAAAAGTAGTTTTTTAGACATTGAACCCATTTACCCGATGGTGGTTAAATGTATTAATATTGGTATATGTTTTATTGGAATGATATTGGACTTATTTTCATCCATAAAATATCAAATAATCTCAGCATCCAACTAATTTACACGTCCGCGAATATAGTTCACTGCAGAGAACATATTAGCATTTATAAAATCCATTGTATAACTGGCATGTGTGTTTTACAATATAGAGTAAATGTTTTGATTTGGATATAATATCGGATGTAGTTTCGGACGATGGATTTTAAAACTCACTACCTAAGATGTGTGCTTTTTCTAATATATCATAAACATCTTATTTAAGAAAGACAAAAGACAGATGTTTGTTAATTATATAACAAAATCAACAAATGGAAGGGCTTCAGCTTCTTAATATTTGCCTTTCCTTCCCTTCAAACAAGTTAGCTCATCTAAAATTAATTTCTTAATTAATGGGTGAGTACTATTAATTGTTAACTCGCCATTGTATCAAATCAATGTCTGTAGAACACATTGCCGTATATATATTTAAAATATCATTTATTGACGTTGCGTTGTACACATTCGCCCCTCTCCGCTGCGGGTTCAAATCCCACTGGGAGCTCGACTTGTAAGTGAGGAAGTGTCGATTCTTACGGATGGCGGGAGGTGTACAGTACTGGTTATACCCAGGAAAAGTGGGTGGTCTTCCTCCACCATAACAAATCGACCGTCGTATATAACCTTGCATGTGTTGAAAATGACGTTAAAATACCATATATACATACAAACATTTATATCCTCCGCCACTAGTTGAATCATGATGCATTTATCATAACTGAAAATGTCCTAATTTCTCTGGATACTTTATTGTTAGAGATTTCCTTTTGATGGGATGTACTTTTATTTACAATATCTTGTCAATTTGAGTGCTGAAGACAAGATAATACCGAGATTGTGTACACTTAAAATCAATTTAAGCTAACGACTTGGCAATATTGCCTACTGCCCATTACAAGTCGGTAACCATGTCTTCACCTCTCTTTTATGTTGTGTATTGTCGTTTCCATTGTACAGCTAATTTACTCTTTGTTTGTGGTACAGTGCGGATCTACGTTGCCATTGCATTTGAGTGCTGTGATTTCTATAGGACATTTTTTCTCATTTCCAAACACATGACATATGCTTATAAAGGAAAAAGTACTATTATATATTTGTTCAGTAAATAATGCTTATAAAAGAAAAAACTACTATTATATATTTGTTCATTATATACTATTTGTAATACTATTTCCTTTTCTTTGACAGGCAAGAAGGTCCCAGTGAACTCAAGAAAGTATTAAATGCAGTACTGATCATCTCTAATCCAATTACCTATACACTGTATAATTTGCTCAATAAATTGTTGTAACATACTCCATCGGTGATTTCATTGTAACACTCTTATTAACGGTACTGGTGGAAGGCAAAGAGGTCGCATATACGTTGTCATTGTGTCCACAAATGATCGTCAGTAACTAAAGCGGCCATATACGACTACGTGTCGTATTGTGTCCACAAATGATCTTCAGTAACTGAAGCGGCCATATACGATGGCGCGTCGTCATTGTGTCCACAAATGATCTTCAGTAACTGAAGCGGCCATATAAGATGGCGCGTTGTCATTGTGTCCACAAATGATCTTCAGTAATTGAAGCGGCCATATAAGATGGCGCGTTGTCATTGTGTCCACAAATGATCTTCAGTAACTGAAGCGGCCATATACGATGGCACGTTGTCATTGTGTCCACAAATGATCTTTAGTAACTAAAGGTTTGTTGTATATCTAGAAGTAAGTATATAAATTCGAACAGGAAATGCAGCTTTCACAGACACAGTAAACCCAAAAACACGCAAAAAGACAAACAAGAATGGCAATAGTAATAATAAAAGCATAGGACGTTACAAACACAAACAGAGTTGACAGTAGGGCTACCACCTTGGAACGGTCAGTGGTAAAAAGGCCGCTGGTGGTTTAAACCAGGTTCTAGGGTGCACCAAACCTCATACTTACCCTACTGTCATCCCAACTAAACGGGACTGTGTAAATAAAGAAATCCCCGCCATGGACTATTCTCTAACCAACAAGGCAGCATTAATAGGCAATATAAGTAAAACACAAAGATGCTCGTGTATATATAAATACAAAAAAAACAATAGCATAGAAAGCCACAAAGAAAGTACTCGATGACTTGGCAGAAGCCAGAGCAACAAGAGAATAAACCACTGAGGGCACGACAAGACAAAACCGCAGACAAACATCAAACGTCACCGTTTTGATGACGAAAAAAGTTGTTTTATATCTCAACTCTCCAAACGCATATGGCGGATTATAGAGCCATTTACTACATGTCTTATTAATCTAAAAGTAGATATAATTGGCCAACAGAAACTGTAGCATTCAAAGTCGGGTTGGCAATGAGCTACCTCCTTGGAACAGTCAGTGGCAAAAAAGGCCGCTGTGGGTTTAACCCAGTTTTTAGTTTGCAACAAACACAAACAAGAGAGAAAAGTAGGATACTCGGCGGTAGCAAGCATATTTCACTACCGTTTATGTACAGTCTCAATCAAACCGAGACGTACTTATCGTGTTCGGCCGTTTCCAAAGGCCCACTCTCACACTCTTTTATTGAGTCTTTATAAAAGAGTTAATATAAAAAGGAACACTTTTCACGCCCCTAGGCTTAAGTGGTATTATACTTTTTTTCAGCCATCATAAGACGACCCGTTTAATCTCCCCGTCACATGGTGAGACAAGGGTAAGGGAGGACCATCCCTTGCCACACCTTACAAAATATATACAAGCATGTTATAGAACATTTGAAAATTACTGTAGATTTGCTTTAAAATAATGAGATTTGCAATGGGGAAAATTATCTTTAGTCCAAAAACAAAGAAAACAAATGAAGTGAAATTTAATAATAAAAAAAAAGTTTTTCAAATGAGAATAGTGTCCTATAGAAACCACAGCGTTCGAACGCAATGGCATCGTAGGTCCGCACTGTACTGCAAACAAGGACTTAAAAATACAATGAAAGAGACAAAAAAACAACTAGAAAGGGTGGTGAAGACAGGGTTACCGACTTGGAACGGTCAGTCCATGTCTTGTGTACACAATGAAAAAAATCTCGTTCTTGGTTCAGTGAGATGAGTATTTTATTTTGATAATATATGTAACTAGTTAAATATGTATCTCCCAATCTTTATTAAATTGATCCACATTTTTGTTTTTTATTGGAATATGTTTATATGTGTTATGAGAGCATTTAAGTATGCTTTTAAGTGCCTGTATGGACAGATATATATGGTGTTTTTTGTCGTTTTAAGCAAAACATATAATACTTGATTTCTAGCAATATTTGCAATTCAATCTTTTTGATAAGCATTTTCCAATGTTGAATATAAAAAGTTCTGTAAATGACCTTATTGTTTATTTTTACAAGTATTCATTGTAGTTGTTCAAGAAAAGTTTGTGTTGTGGAACAGGTCCATAGTAATGACGTCTTCTTCGTTACAAGAATAACATAAGGGGGTATCTTTTATTTTTATTTCGTGTAAGTAAGGATTAGTTGGGAGTAATCTGTGGTTTATTCTAATCTGAAACCATTTCAGCGTTGTGCTCATTGTACTTTTGAAAGGCGAGGCATATATATCTGTCCATGTTTCTACGCTATGTCGTAACTAAGTTCCCATTTTAATTTTGAAGTTGGTTTATCGCTGTTTTTATTTAGAATATTGTAAAATATTTTGCGACCTTTTCTATTTTGGATAAACGGTGCGATATTTAAGGTTATATTTGGAAGTGGCATTTTAATTGAAACTGTTCTTTTCAATATCGTTTTTTGAAAGGATTTAATAACTGTTATTAGTCCACTATGATTGTAAGAAATTAATTTTTAAAACATTCGAATTCACTAATGGAATATAGTTCTCCATTAACTTTAAATAGTTCATTTATTAGGTAATTATTTTTATCAAACCATTTTTTGTAATATACTGGCTTACTGTCAATTTAAATAATGTTATTGTAAAAAATAGGATTTAATGAAAACGTATCTATAGAATTAATTGTATTATGTTAATGATTGCGGCAAAAGCAGATAAAACATCAATTCATAATTTATGATTAAGTTTCTGCATTATGTTTCACAATAACATTCGCCTGAAAAAAGAGTATGAAAGTGGATCTTTGGGAACGGCCGTACACGATAAATACGAAATATTGCAGTCTCGGTTTGATTGAGACTGTTCATGAACGGTAGTGAAATATGCATGCTACCGTTCACGCCTCCTAGCCCCGGGTTGAGCAGAACTTAATATTCATAAAATCGTTAGTACAGAATTTTAACCACCCCGAAGATGGCATGCATATGGCGTGGACATGCTACTTATTTCATTATTGCATGTCCAGCGTCATATGGTCCCAATATCTAACAAAATCTATGCTCCGAAGAGCAAAATAAACAAAATGGCATTTAGTTGGGAGCAGCGGTTATGAAGAAATATAAAAAGATCGGACAGGGAAAGTAGCATTCAAGGAGGACAGTCAACCACAAAACACAGAAACAAACATGGAAACAGACAAACAAGAAGGCAAAAGTAATAATAAAAGTAAACGACATCACAAACACAAAAGGGTTGACAATAGGGCTACCGCCTTGGAACGGTCAGTGGCAAATTATGCCACTGGGGGTTTAAACCGGTTCTAGGATGCATCAAACCTCACACTTACCCTACTTCATCCCATTAAAACAAGACAGTGTAAATAAAGAAATCCCCACCATGATCTAATCTCTAACCAACAAGGCAGCATCAATAGGCAATATAAATAAAACACAAATATGCTCGTGTAAATATAATACAAAACAAAATAGCCTAGAAAGCCACAATGAAGGTACTCAATGACTTGGCAGAAGCCGGAGCTATAAGAGAATAAACCATTAAGGGCACGACAAAAATATCATAGACAAACATCAAACGCCACCCTCCCAATGGACTTTAGGTAGGCGTCATCATAGGGTCCACAGCCTGTCCAGTCATCTTACAATTAAAGAGGAAAGCATAGTGGCGAACTGTAAAAGGGTCCACCACCAGGCATGCAGTACCTTGCAAAATGATAGGGTCATAACCCCTTTTGATAAACTTTTTAACAAGTTTAGCAAAGATAGTATGAAAGTGATCATGACCAAGAAAGTTCATGACCTACGCATGACAAGTACCAGTCAAAAGACTAAATTAAAATGCAGACAACATATCCTATGGGTGGTTAAACAATTCCCAGAGCCTTTATCGACCGGAGTAGTGGAACCACTGAATCGAAATTTAAGAAAACAAAAACATTAGAAATTGTACCACCGATATCTAAATATATGTTTCGGGCTCAGCGATCTCCAAGATCGAATGAATAGCAGTCCTGATTGAAAGCGAGGTGAGATGTTTTACTGCCGCCACACTGCATAAGCAACGCAACTGTGTTATATAAAAGAGTAAAACTGCTAATTTCTGAATATCAATGAAACTTTCAACGCATGTTTCCATTTACCTTCACTCAAATGTAGTCTTCTTCTTCACGTAGATTTTAGACTTAAGATGAAAGCCTTTAAATTTATCATGTTGAGACCTCCCTCTGAATATTGCTTTACTATAACTGTATTTATTTATTTTTGCTGGACCTTCCCAAAGAAATTCATACAGTATGCCATTAATTTTGCTACAATGGATTCTGTAGGATTTGATAACTGTTATTTTCCCTAATGGAGTTAAATATCTTCTCTTCCATATCTTGATTAATATTTTCACTGGGAATTAAAACGCAACACGTGTTTCTTTTAAGGGTAATGTAATATAAATGTAATCGATTAGATCAGACAGCCAAAATGGACGACGTATATTTGTATATAGACATATATACGAACAATGTTTAATTGCTTATAAAATCAAAACACAGTATATAAACAAAAATAAGATAATCACAAATATTTAAAATATAATTAAATATTTGACGAAATATAACCCCATTCTCCAGGATAATACACACTACTGTGTTCTGTCTAATCAACCTCTTATTAAAAATAATAAGCATCGGCAAATGACTTTCTGCAATAAATCCATTTTGCAACTAGTCCTTTTACCAACGACGCTGTTTCTTATTCCAGTCAAAAAAGTAACACGGAATCAGAACCTAATTTAGTATCCCTTATTCACTGAGGTAAATAAAATGACAATACATCATTTATGGTTATAGCCTTTTGCCATTGACTGTTCCAACGCGGTAGCCCTATTGTCAACCCTTTTGTGTTTGACATGTCTTATTTAGCCTTTTATTCATCTTTAAATTTGTTCTTTGTTTCTGTGTGTGTTTGTGGTTGACTGTCGTCCGTCCTTGAATGCTGCTTTCCTTTTCGATTTTTATATCTATATTGTGATACCGTCATACGCTTTTAGTGATAGACTGCAATAAAAACAATCGTTCGAGGTTACATTACAAGCCAATATGGACCTATAGAAACCACAGCAATCAAACGCAATGGCACTGTAGGTCCGCATTGCATGCAAAACTAAAATAAGAGCATATCTAAAATGTCAACGAAAAGTACAATATGTAACATAAACAGTGGTGAAGACAGGGCTACCGATTTGGAACGGTCAGTAGGCAAAAAGGCCTAAAGGTTAGCTTAAGTCGATTTTATTTGTACACATCCTCGCTATTATCATGTCTTCAGCGCCCAAATTGCCAAAAAATGTAAATAAAAGTACATCCCATCAAAAGGAAATCCTTAACAATAAAAAATAGTATGATAATGGACTTTTGGGAACGGCCGAACACGACACATACGAAATATTGCAGTCTAGGTTTGATGAGACTGTTCATGAGTGGTAGTAAAATATGCTAGCTACCGCTCACGCCCCTAGCCCCGGATTGAGCAGAACTCAATATTCATAAAAATCAACATTACAGAATTTTAACCATCCCGAAGAAGTCCACATCCAGAGAAATTAGCAAATAATAAACTTAAATGTTATTTTAAAGATATAAAATAATATATAGGGTCCTATAGAAACCACAGCGTCCGAACGCAATGACATCGTAGGTCCACACAGTACTGCAAACAAGGACTAGAATCTACAATGAAAGAGACAAAAAACAACAGAAAGGGTGGTGAAGACAGGGTTACCGACTTGGAACGGTCAGTAGGCAATAAGGCCTACTGGTTAGCTTGAATCGATTTTATATGCGCACAATCCTCGCTATTATCCTGTCTTTAGCGCCCAAATAGACAAGACAGTGTAAAGAAAACTACATCCCATCAAAAGGAATTCTCTAACAATAAAGTCCACATCCAGAGAAACTAACTGAAGATAAACATACAAAATAATAAACATCTCAGGATGTATCCAGAATCGTACTGAACAACCATAGTAGTTGCAGCGAAAGAGAAAACCAGTCTAGGGAACGACCAGAAAACCCGAGGGACGAAAGCTCATGCACCCACCTCCCTTAGATGGGGTTTCAGTAGGTACAATCATAGAGTCCCAAGAGGTAATCCAGTCATCGCACAAGTGAAAAGTGAAGCGTAAGGACTGACTGTAGATGGGTCAATCACTAAACATGCAGTGCGCTGCAAACCCAAAGGGTTGTATCCTTTTCTGACGAACTTCCTGATTAAATTTGTAAAGCGGTCAGGAAACCCGTCAGACCCCTTTAACTTACGAAGTTTATAGACCACATCTCCATAAAATGAGGGTTGTGATATGCCTAGTCGCAGAAGTGTTTTAAGGTTGGTGTTGTACTTTTCCAGCAGGCCCTCGTTGCGGCGGTAGAATTTAGAGAAAGAACTACGTAGTTTGTGATAACGAAAACCCTGCTGAAGAAGTTTACTTTTAATAACTTGATTTCGATCATTGAAGTCTATAACATCATTACACGCTCTAGCAAATCGAATGAGCTGGGAGATATACACCCCATATGAGGTAGCACGAGGTACATCTCCATCCAGGTGTGGATAGTTAACGATGTTAAATTTGAAATAATCTCTCTTATCATAGATTTTAGTATGAATACAATCATTTGAAATCGAGAGATGAAGATCGAGAAATGCTGCTACTGTATCCGAACTGTTGGCTTTATTCAACGTGAGTTCCGGTGGATAAATGTTAGTAACCATATGAGCAAAGAATGGATTATCAATAATTAGTATGTCATCAAGATACCGAGAAGTATTATTAAACGCATTAATAATTTCACCCTGGCTAGTAGGTGACAAACTCAACATAAAATCTCTTTCATAGCAGTACAAAAACAAATCTGCAACAAGTGGCGCACAGTTAGTACCCATAGGAATACCAACAACCTGGCGGTAAATAGTTTTACCGTATCTTATAAAGATGTTATCCAGAAGAAAAGATAAGGCTCTACAAACATCAATACAAGTCCACATATTATACTTATAAAACATGTATCCAGAATCGTACTGAACAAATACAGCAGTTGCAGCTAAGGGAAAACCTATCTAGGGTACGACCAAAAACCTTGGGCCAAGATTTATGCAAATACCTCCCTTTGTCCTAGTTTCAGCAATCATAAAGTCCCAAGCGGTTGTCCAGTCATCACACAAGTGAAGTGCGTTGCTATACTCAAGGGTCGTATCCTTTTCTGACGAATTTCCTGATAAATCTTGTAAAATTGTCAGGAAACCCTTTAACTTCCTAAGTTTATAGACTAAATCTTCATAAAATAAAGGTTGTGATATTCCTAGTCATAGTAATGTTCTAAGATTAGTGTTGTACTTTTCTAGTAGGTTTCCGTTGCGTCGATAGAATTTTGAGAAAGATCTACGCTCATTGAAGACATTAACACCATTACTCTAGCAAAACGAATGATCTAGGAGATATACACCCGTATGATGTAGCACGAGGTACATCCCCATCCAAATGTGGATAGTTTGCGATGCCAAAGTTAAAGACATCTCCCTTATCATATGTTTTAGTAAGGGATTTATATTCGATATATATTTTAGTAAGGGATTTATATTCGATATATATTTTAGTAAGGGATTTATATTCGATATATATTTTAGTAAGGGAGTTATATTCGATATATATTTTAGTAAGGGAGTTATATTCGATATATATTTTAGTAAGGGAGTTATATTCGATACCATTTGACAAATTGCGTCCGCATTCAACAAAGTGTATCACTCAAAGATCTGTAATACTAGGCTCAAAGCCGCCGATATAGAAACGTTTTGTCCGTTTGCGTATGTTGTCTGTGAAATACCGTCAAGTTTGGAAATATTTCTTATAGACAAATTGTTGGTATCCCTATGGGTATTAACTGTAAATCTTTTGTTACCACTTTGGTTTGGTATTGCTATGAAAGATTGCTATGAAAGAGTTTCATTTTAAGTCTTTCACCGGGTACTCAGGCAGATGCCATCGAAGCATTTAGACCTCTCAGTAACTGGATGATATATTAGACATTAACAAACTTTCTGTTCTACTTTGGTAAATAGTATTAACCCTAAAGTAACGTAGAAATTAAACGTAGATGTAACAGCAAAACAGGAAATGTAGCATTCAAGGACCACTGTCAACCAAAAACACGAATGGAAACAAACAAAACTTAAAATGATAAATAAAAGGCAAAGATTATGACACCACACAGCTAATATGTCTGATATTTATGATTTCTAGATTTGCCACCATCTCCCAAATGGAAAATAATTTATGGCAAGATAGATGATTTTAATTTCGATATTGTTAATTATCCCTATTTAAACGGGGATGTTCCAACAGCAACATTTTACGGGGTATATTTTATTCATTTTTTGAATGCTTGTAGTCGAGTCGAGGACTTTAATTTTCATAAAAAAGTTTCCAACAGGAAGAGTGTGCATTCACAGAATACATACCCTTTGTATAATTAAAACAGTTCAACCGTAACCATCAACTTCGATTTTGTTTTATCCTAACCACTCTTATATGCATTTAAAATATAAAAGTAATTTAAGAACATATCAAGCATATCTGCAACAAGGAATATCACAACCTGACTTGCTATTTTTCTTCTGGCTTGCCTTTTATTCATATTTTATTCATCTTTGTAGGTGTTTGTTTCTGTGCTCTTTTGTGGTTGACTGTGGTCCTTGAATGCTACTTTAAATGTTCGACTTTTATATCTACTTCTATGATGACGTGATTATAAACTGTATTCGTCTAAACGTGTTTTTATGTTGCTATGAAAGAGATTTCATGCTATCTTTCACTAGATCCACAGGCAGATGTAATTGAAGCCTTTATTGACACCTCTCGGTATCTGGATGACAAATTGAACATTGACAAACCTTTCTTACTATGATTAATAATGTATATCCTAAAGAACTTCAACATAACAAAGCTAATAGTTTTGATACTAACGCTTTTTTCTCGATTTACCTCACACTATTGAGAATGGGGAAATACTTAGCAAAATATATGAACACGATAAATAAAACCTTTGCAAAATTGTATTATCGTAACCTTGATATACTTTCCAAATAATAAAAGTAATTTAAGAACTCTTCTACGAGAAGGACTATCACAACCTGTCTTCTATGTGACGTGATTTACAAACTTCGTAAGATCCTCGGTCATTATCATTTTCATACAATCTTTGTTAAATTTTTTAAAAGGTTTATCAAAAGAGGTTATGACCCTATCATTTTGCAACGTGGTGGACAAATTTACAGTTCGCCACTATGCTTTCCTCTTTAATTGTGCGATGATCGGACAGGCTGTGGACCCTATGATGACGTCTAAATAAAGCCCAATGGGACGGTGGCGTTTGATGTTTGTCTATGATCTTTCTTGTCGTGCCCTTAATGGTTTATTCTCTTGTTGCTCTGGCTTCTACCAAGTCACTGAGTACCTTCACTGTGGCTTTCTAGGCTATTTTGTTTTGTATTATATTTACACGAGCACATTTGTGTTTTACTTATATTGCCTATTGATGCTGCCTTGTTGGTTAGAGATTAGATTATGGCGGGGATTTCTTTATTTACACTGTCCTGTTTTAATGGGATGACAGTAGGGTAAGTGTGAGGTTTGGTGACCCTATAACCGGTTTAAACCCTCAGTGGCCTACTTTGCCACTGACCGTTCCAATGCGGTAGCCCTATTGTCAACCCTTTTGTGTTTGTGATGTCGTTTGCATTATATATTGCTTTTGCCTTCTTATTTGTCTGTTTGCGTGTTTGTTTGTGTGTTTTGTGTTTGACTGTCTTCCTTGAATGCTACCTTCCCTGCCCGATCTTTTATATTTCTTTTTACTTATATTGCCTATTAATGCTGCCTTGTTGGTTAGAGAATAGTTCATGGCGGGGATTTCTTTATTTACACTGTCCCGTTTTATCGGGATGAGAGTAGGGTAAATGTGAGGTATGGTGCACCCTAGAATCTGGTTTAAACCCCCAGCGGCTTGTTTTGCCACTGACCGTTCCAAGGCGGTAGCCCTATTTTTTTTATTCATCTTTAAAGTTGTTCTTTGTTTATATGTGTCTTTAAGATTGACTGTCGTCTTTGAATGCTACTTTTCCTGTTCGATTGTTTATATCTGATCTACTTTTAGTCATATTTCTAAAGTTCGTATTTTGTAGTCTGGTTGAGTTAATATTCGCAACTTTTGTATAACTAAGGAGCTGCACGATTAGGACTACCGTTGCCATTATCTTCGAAAGAGTTTTCTTACTTAAAATATAAAATCAATTTACGAACTCTTCTACGACAAGGACTATTTTGACGTGATTTACAAACTTTATAAGATCCCTGGTAATGATTCCTTCATACAATCGTTGTTATTCAACTTGTTAGAAAGTTTATCGAAAGACCTGTTTAACCTATCAGTTTGCAACGCACTGCATGTTTGGTAGTTGACCCATATAAAGTTCGCCACTATGATTTCCTCTTGGATAGTACGATCACCCGGCAGGTTATAGACACTATGATGACGTCTTTAGATGGTAACGGTAGCTCTGATAGAGTTGGAATTTAGTTATACACGGGTTACACAAGTCCTCGACTACAATATGTACAAAACACAAATTAGTTCAGGAAGATATAAGCGGTAAGAAGTTGCTCGTTGAACAGCCCCATCAAGTGGGGATAATTACCAATGTCAAAATTGAAATGGTTATAGATGTTGCATTTTATTTTTCCGTTTTGAATCTAGAGATGCAAATTGTGGAAAAAAGCGATAATATTATGAGTATTAGCTTTGTCGAGTTAAAGTTCATTAGGATAGATATCATTAACCATGGCATAAAAGAAAAGGTTTCCATGCCTTATGTCTGATTAAACTATATTTTAAAGACGTAATACTTGTGGAATTTGGCAGAAAAGCTAACTTCATTTTTGAATAATAGCATTGTTTAGCCCGTCAATGATTTTAGGTTTGGCTGATCAGCAATATAAATGTTTATCGGTGGAAGGACGAAAATGGAAAGCCGAAGCGATATCCCAAATGGCATAACAGGTCAATAAAAATGAGAAAATTGTCCTATAGAAAGCATAGCACCCAAACGCAATGCCACCGTAGATCCGCCTTGTACCAAAAACAAAGAGCAAATTAACTATGCAGTGAAAAAGACAATACACAACAGAACGAGTGGTGAAGACAGGTTATCGACTTGGAATGGTCAGTGGGCAATATGACCCGCCGGTTAGCTTAAATATTTTTTTGTGTACATGACTTCAGCCCTCAAATTGACAGTTTAAATAAAAGTACATCCCATCAAAAGGTCCACATGTAGAGAAAGATACACGTATATGTTATTGTAAAAAACATAATTAGAAATACCCCAGGATGTATCCAGATCTTTACTGAACAACCACAGCAAGTGCAGCCCAAAAAAATAATAATCTATAGTACGACTAGAAAACCCGCGGGAAAAAGGTTTAAGCACCAACCCCCCTTGTGTTATAAGGTGTTATAATAAAATCAACAATGACATATATTATAAGAATTTAATGACGAAAGTGTTCAATTCAGTGTCAGGTTAAATGGTTCAGAGAGATATATATGTCGGCCATCTTGAACGCCTGATCTAAATGGATTTCATTTGAGAAGACTGCCTTTAATATTTCTTCGGATTCACTGGGAACTTCTTGCCTGTAAACGAAAATTGTATCACAGATATTATATATTGATAACAAATACGTTAATTTACACATATAATTATTTATTTCATGCAGCTTTCCTTTCTTGAGCAAATATCAAACGCAGGAACTGTCTCTGGCAAGTCACTAAGCGCGTTGTTTGTAAACCACCGCAGTTCACTGTTATAACTGAACTTATCATTAGCCCTTGATTGTTTGTGCCATGACCTCAGAGGAAATTAATATGTTACTTTAAATGAAGGGACGGTACATCATAACGAGACACATAAAAGACGCTGACGTGATACACTTAATGGAATATATCATATCTCAATTTAGCGAATTTGATGCTTTTGTCAGGCATTTTACAAAGCATCACACAGTTGGCACCAGTAAACTCGTATTATAAGTCCGGGGACACTGTAAAACAACCGCATTAATATACATCTCTCTTCTATACTTGTTAAGCAGAGAATTCATTTACATGTTTGAAAAATAACGTAACTAACATATTTTCACTAGTTGCTTTATCACACACCGTTGAAAATATAGGCGATATATTCCAAACCAACACAATATTTTCTTTATTTGAATAAACACATACCAGTACTTCACATAAGATATCGTTTCTTTATGTCGGTTTTAGTGTTTTTAATTGTTAAAATGCTTACCATGACCACCATTGAATCCTGCGCCGCCTCCGGATCCACCGTATCCACCTCCGAATCCACCTCCGTATCCACCTCCATATCCACCTCCGTATCCACCTCCTAATCCGCCTCCGACTCCACCTCCGAATCCTCCTCCGAATCCACCTCCATATCCACCACCGTATCCACCTCCATATCCACCTCCTAATCCGCCTCCGATTCCACCTCCGACTCCTCCTCCGAATCCACCTCCGTATCCACCTCCGAATCCACCTCCGAATCCACCTCCGTATCCGCCACCGTATCCACCTACGTATTTACCTCCGTGTCCACCTCCTAATCCGCCTCCGACTCCACCTCCGGATCTACCTCCGAATCCACCTCCGACTCCACCTCCGACTCCTCCTCCGGATCCACCTCCGAATCCACCTCCGATTCCACCTCCAACTCCTCCTCCTAATCCACCTCCTAATCCACCTCCGAATCCACCTCCGTATCCACCTCCGTATTTACCTCCGTATTTACCTCCTAATCCGCCTCCGACTCCGCCTCCTACTCCACCTCCGACTCCACCTCCGACTCCACCTCCGACTCCACCTCCGACTCCTCCTCCGAATCCACCTCCGTATCCACCTCCTAATCCACCTCCGTATTTACCTCCGTGTCCACCTCCTAATCCGCCTCCGACTCCACCTCCGACTCCACCTCCGACTCCACCTCCGACTCCACCACCGACTCCACCTCCGACACCACCTCCGAATCCTCCTCCGAATCCTCCTCCGAATCCACCTCCGTAGCCACCTCCTAATCCGCCGCCATATCCACCTCCGAATCCCAGTCCGCCACCGTATCCACCTCCAAAGCCTTTACCACCGTGCCATTTAGACGGTATCTTCTTTAAATCTGCCGTCGCAATACCAATAAGAACGGCAAGAATGACGAATTGTAACTTCATGGCTTTGGCTGCAATAATAAAGTATGTATGCGTTTAATATGCCAAGGAAAATAATATTACTGGAGTTCGTAAGATATTGATTAATAAACTGATTTGATCACTTTGCTTTTCTTATTATAGACGGTGATACGATAGGTCTTGTCAGAGAGAATGTAATCAGAATTTTGTAAAGCACTCATACTTTCCTTTTAGATAATATTTTCGTCAGGTGTAGAACTACCGTTTATAGACAAACTGTTGGTATCCCTATGTGTACAGTTTGTCCACCTCTTGTCGCAGATTTGTATTTCTATGAAAGAGATTTTATGTTGAGTCTTTCACCAGATACTTAGGCAGATGTAATTGCAGCCTTTAATGACACCTGTCGGTATCTGGATGACATAGTTAACTTTGACAATCCATTCTTTTCTACTATGGTTATTACTATATATCCTAAAGAACTTCAACGCAACAAAGCTAACGTTTCTGATACTGGTGTAATAATAAATAGCATCAATGACAAGAAAAATGATTTTAATTTAGATATTGTTAATTACGTAGATGGGGTTATTTCCCGATCTACTTCTTATGGGATCTATGTTTCTCTACTTATTCGTTTTTCTAGAGCTTTTAGTAGTGTTGAGAACTTTAATATTTTAATATTTGTATAACTAAGAATCATAATCACATTCATACACTCTTTATTAAACATGTTAAAAGGTTAACATATGAGGTTATGACCCTATCATTTTGCAACGCACTGCATGTTTAGAGGTTGACCCTTTTACAGTTCGCCACTATGCTTTCCTCTATGCCTTGCCCGGGGGACCGAAGTTTCTATACATAGATTTCATAGCTTTTCAGTCCTACATTCAAGGACCACAGTCAACCCAAAACACGCACAGCAACAAACAATTATTACAGGATGTTGGCCTGGCAAGTTTTGACATCTTCAAGTCTAAGAATTTTATTTTTTAAATCATAGTTTTATTTGACAACATAATTGGTTCATTTTTGCATTCTAGTAGATATGGATATAATGTAGGATTTAAGACAGTATCATATCAAATTTTAAGCAAACATGTTTTTTCCATATTTTTTCCTTCAATTGTGATAATTTGTTGTGGTCAAAAAAATAGGGGGTATGGATAGCTCTGAGTAGAATTTATCCTTTTGCTATAGAAAAAATAAGATTTTTGTTTTTCAATAGTGGAATACATTTATAAAAGTATAAACTGAGCTAATTTTATATTTGATCTCTTTGTCAAAATTGTGTGTACAGTATTATACAGTGAAAATGTCAAAATGAGTGTAATTTAAATAATTTTTAATAAAAAATCATTAGAATCATTAGAATGACCTGTCTATTTTATTACATTTTTTGAAAGAAATGTCAAAGAATCTTGTCATATACAAGTTTTAAAAAAGTTGAGCATTAGAACATACCTTTTTATCTTGAATTATTGTTTTAGTAAACAAATGGGTGGGGTACGGTCCATATATGTTTGCTTTTTAAAGTAAATATAGATATAAAAATCGAACAGGATGAGGATTACACTTGTTTCTTTATGTTTTTAAAAATATTTGTATATATGCAATCGAAAATTAATTGTTGTTTTTCAATAAATGTAATGTAATGAAAAGATTTATTTCCTCTTTTTAGTGAAATGTTGTAGTTGTGTCTTCTTCAAAGACGTCTAGTGGAAAAAAATGTGATGACCTACCCCTTTTTTTGATATTTTTGTATCTAAATCATACCAAAAAAGATTTAAATATCAATTAAAAAATATCAGCACTACGTCCTTTCCCAGCCAACCTCCTTAAAGGCAAGATATGATGTTACAAACATAAAACAGTGGACAATAGGAATACACGCCTTGGAACGGTCAGTGGCAAAAACCAGGTTCTAGGGTGCACCAAACCTCATTCTTCCCGCGCTTGCAATCAGTACTGTTATTCATTCGATCTTTGGAGATCGATGAGCCCGACACTTATATTAAGTGATCGGTGGTACATTTTCAATTTTCTTTCGTTTTCTTACTTAATTTTCGATTCGGTGGTTCCACCACTCCGGCCGATAAAAGGCTCTGGGTATTGTTTAACCACTCATAGGATATGTTGTCTGCTTTTTAGTTTAGTCTTTTGGCTGTTACTTGTGATACGCAGGCTTCATAACAGCTGCTCCCAACTAAATTCCCTTTTGTTTATTTCGCTATTCGGGGCATACAATTTTATTAGATCCTGGGACCATACGCCGCTGTATATAGGAAATGAAATAAAGATACAGATATTGCTTTATCCACCGCCATATGTTTGCTATCTTCAGGATGGTTAAAATTATGTACTGTTGATTTTTATGAATATTGAGTTCTGTTCAAGAAATATAAAAAAAACGGACAGGGAAAGTAGCATTGAAGGAGGACAGTCAACCACAAAACACAGAAACAAACACGCAACCCGACAAACAAGAAGGCAAAAGTACCCGGGGCTAGAGGGCGTGAGCGGTAGCTAGCATATTTCACTACCGCTCATGAACAGTCTTAATCAAACCGAGACTGCAATATTTAGTATGTGTCGTGCTCGGCCGTTTCCAAATGTCCATTATCATACTCTTTTTATCCTATTGTCATCCCAATAAAATGGGACAATGTAAATATAGATATCCCAGCCAGGTTATATGCTGGGATATACTAGGGATTGGCAATCATTCATCTATTTGTACAACATTTATAAACACTGGCATAAGTATTATCATCGTCAGAATTTGTCATAATCTCTTTAGCATTTTTTTGTGGCAAAGCGGAAGTAAAAATGGACGTACTGACGCATGCACGCACACATGAGAAAAGGCGGGCACAATAGCTCACAATAATGAACTTTTCTAAGGTGAGCTAAAAACACGATACTACGGGCCTAATTTGATAAAACGGACCTCGACAATCAAGTTTGATTTGGCGCAATTCAACCTAGATGGAAGTACTACCCTTGTATTCCCATGTACCACAAGCAATACGCTGTTAAATTTATGTTTTGTTAGATAATCAATACTTGTTTTATATTAATCCATGTAAAACTAAAAGTAGATTTAAAAGTCGAACAGAAAATGCAGCATTCAAGGACCACAGTCAACCACAGCACAAAAACAAACAACAACTACGATAATGAATAAAAAGCAAGATGTTACATCACAAACATAAAATTGTTGACAATAGGGCTACTGCCTTATCCGAAATGTAATTAAAATACCAGCAATAAGATATATTTTAAACATACCTGGTGGTTGGTGCTGAACACTGAACTGATGGTGGCTAAAACCTGTGCTGCTTATATAGACCAACATCGGCCTTTCACACGAATGCATAGTTACAGTTATAATTATATCAATATGCTTATATGCAAATTGACATAATTTCACATTAATCATAAACGTGGCTAATGTGACCACATTATGATCAATGTGATCAATTATTGCGTCGCATGCAGTAATTCATGCACAATCTCAGTCAAACCGAGAATGCAGTATGTTTTGTATTCATCGGGTTAAATTTCTTGAAGTAGCTTTGCTTGTGAATTTGACGGCGGTAAAACGTAGTTCTGTTCTCGCAGTCAGACTGTTATTCCTTCCGATCTTTGCAGATCGCTGAGCCCGATATTTATTTACAGATATCGGTGATATATTCTCAAAATACCTTTGTTTTCTTATTTTACCTTCGAATAGGTGATTCGACTTCTTTAGACTTTAAAGGTTCCGAGAATTTTTAATCACCCTTAGGATATGTTGTCGGCTTTTTAATTTAGTCTTTTGACTGTAATTTGTGATATACAGGCTTCATAAACTCTGGCTCCAACAAAATTCCGTTTCATTTATTTCGTCCATAGTTTTCTCGTATTTTGTTAGAAACTGGGACCATGAAATGGTATGATAACACGTTATTGAAGGTTCAATGTTTACCGTTATATGCATACAATCTTTGAGATGGCTCAACTGTTCGTACTTTTAATATTTTAAATCTTGAGTTCTGCTCAACCCGGGACTAGAAGGCGTGAACAATAGCAAGCATTTTTCACTACCGTTCATGAACCGCCTCAAACCGAGACTACAATATTTATTGTATTTATCGTGTTGAAAATACGTGTTTTGGTCGACTACTCTCCGAGAATTCAACTCTATCTACTCCTGTTTCAATTATAATTTGGAGAAGTTTTCGTAATCTAAAATCGGGAATTCAGGAATTTCATAATAAATTTGTTTTAGTTCCTGCAGATAAAGCAGCTAATAATGTAATTATTGTTTGACGCCTACATTACGTCAATGTTTTATCTCTGGAACTCGGCAGCACCAATTCGTATACTCCAGTTAATTCTACTGAGGATGATGTTGTTTCCGCACATATCACTCGATGCACTACTTTCAAGGCTGGTGTAAGCGATAAGCAAAATAAACTGCCTACCATGTACTGGATTCCTAAATTACATAAAAATCCGTATAAGGCTCGCTTTATTTCTAATTCTAGTGCCTGCACCACAACAAACATCTCCAAACTTTTAACTTCTTTTCTTACTGCCGTTAAAGATCACGTTAAACTATATTGTGATAAAACTTATGAAAACTCTTGGATTAATTTATTTTGGTCTATAAAAAATTCAGGAGACGTTCTGGATAAATTTCAATAAAGGTCAAGTTAAGCACTTATGACTTCTCTACACTATATACAACCTTACCTCATCACCTTATTAAAGACAAGCTAATTTCTCTTATTCAAGAAACATTCGCTAGAGAAAATACTACATTTTTGGCATGTAATAATATTAAAGCGTTTTTTACTAACGGCAGTTTAGACAATTATACTATGTGGACTTGCTATGAAGTCTGTGAAGCACTCATCTTCCTATTAGATAATATTTTCGTCAGGTATGGTACCACCGTTTATAGACAAATTGTTGGTATCCCTATGGGTACGAACTGTGCACCACTTGTCGCAGATTTGTTTTTATTTTGCTATGAACGAGATTTCATGTTGAGTCTTTCACCAGATACCGAGGCAGATGTTATTGAAGCTTTTAATGACACCTCTCGGTATCTGGATGACATACTGAACATTGACAACCCTTTCTTTCCAACTATGGTTGATAATATTTTTCCTAAAGAACTTCGGCTTAATGAAGACAATATATCTTATAATAACGCTTCTTTTCTTGATTTAGATCTCTCGATTGAAAATGGTAATATAATTAGCAAAATCTATGACAAGAGAGATGATTTTAATTTTGACATTGTTAATTATCCCCACTTGGATGGGGATGTTCCCCGAGCAACTTCTTATGGGGTGTATCTGTCTCAACTTATTCGTTTTTCTAGAGCTTGTACTCGAGTTGAGGACTTTAATATTCGTAATCTTTGTATAACTAAAAAGATACTCAATCAGGGTTACCGTTACCATAAACTTCGTAAAACCTTTGCAAAATGTTATTATCGTAACCCTGATCTTCTTTCCAAATATAAATGTAATTTAAGGACTCTTCTGCGACAAGGACTATCACAACCTGACTTCTATGGTGATGTGATTTATAAACTTCGTAAGATTCTTGGTCATGATCACTTTCATACTATCTTTGTTAAACTTGTTAAAAAGTTTATCAAAAGAGGTTATGACCCTATCATTTTGCAACATACTGCATGCTTGGTGGTGGACCCTTTTACAGTTCGACACTATGCTTTCCTCTTTAATTGTACGATGACCGGGCAGGCTGTGGACCCTATGATGACGCCTACCTAAAGCCCATTGGGACGGTGGCGTTTGATGTTTGTCCATGATCCTTCTTGTCGTGCCCTTAATGGTGTATTCTCTTACTGCTCTGGCTTCTGCCAAGTCACTGAGTGCTTTCATTGTGGCGTTCTAGGCTATTGTTTTTTGTATTATATTTACACGAGCATATTTGTTTTACTTATATTGCCTATTGATGCTGCCTTGTTGGTTAGAGATTAGATTATGGCGGGGATTTCTTTATTTACACTGTCCTGTTTTAATGGGATGACAGTAGGGTAAGTGTGAGGTTTGATGACCCTATAACCGGTTTAAACCCTCAGTGGCCTACTTTGCCACTGACCGTTCCAAGGCGGTAGCTCTATTGTCAACCCTTTTGTGTTTGTGATGTCGTTTACTTTTATTATTACTTTTGCCTTCTTGTTTGTCTGTTTCCATGTTTGTTTCTGTGTTTTGTGGTTGACTGTCCTCCTTGAATGCTACTTTCCCTGTCCGATCTTTTTATATTTCTTTTGTCTTGTCGTGACCTCAATGGTTTATTTTCCTGGCTTTCTAGGCTTTTTTTTCATTTATATATACACGAGCATCTTTGTGTTTTTCTTATATTGCCTATTAATGCTACCTTGTTGGTTAGAGAATAGTTCATGGCGAAGATTTCTTTATTTACACTGTCCCGTTGTATTGGGTTTACAGTAGGGAAAGGTTTGGTGCACCCTAGAACCTGGTTTTAACTCCCAGCGGCATGTTTTGCCACTGACCGTTCCAAGGCGGTAGCACTTTTGTCAACCCTTTTGTGTTTGTGATGTCTTATTTGGCCTTTTATTCATCTTTAAATGTGTTATTTGTTTGTTTGTGTGTTTGTGGTTGACTATCGTCCATGAATGCTGCTTTTTCTGTTCGATTTTTATATCTATATTGAATCAGTAAGTGTGAGGTTTGGTGCACCCTATAAACGGTTTAAAACCCCAGTGGTCTACTTTGCCACTGACCGTTCCAAGGCGGTAGCCCTGTTGTCAACCCTTCTGTGTTTGAGATGTCGTTTGCATTTATTATTAATTTTGCCTTCTTGTTTGTCTGTTTGCGTGCTTGTTTGTGTGTTTTGTGGTTGACTGTCCTCCTTGAATGCTACTTTCCCTGTCCGATCTTTTTATATTTCTTTATTAAGAAGGCACACACTTGTCTAACACATAAGAAACATACAAGTCGTTTGGCAAATATTAAGCGCGGCTCGAACGAACTGGCTGCCGGCAACATCAACATTATAATTATCACGGTCAACCTTTAACATTTTCCAAAAAACAGGGCACGTCCCAAAAGCCCAATACTCTTAATGAAGCCCCAAAAAGGCTTAAATAAAAGAGGACATGGTCCAAAAGCCTTATATCCTTAATAAATTGGTACTTTGTGTACCATGTTAAGAATTAACATTTTTCATTAAAAAAATCTACCACTGAAATAAGAGATCGCATGTATTATCAGACTATACTTTGAGCATAAATAAATCCAAAATAAAGTGGAATATGTTCGTTTTTGTTTTTTTACGAGACAAATAGTTATATCTAGACAAAGACAGTATCTCCGAAAATATATTCAAATACCAAAGCATCATGCATTCACATTATGCCGGAATACATCTTAATATTTGAACTTCGTAAAATGTGAAATATTTAGGAAGAATATCCAATGACAACAATAAAAATTCAGGTCTTTTCTCAACATCAACATATACACGCACCAAATGTCTAGTATTCCAAGCTGAAAGGATTGTAACAATGCTGCACATGCATAATTATACTAATATTACAACTGCATATCTCGCTTACAACAGCTGAGTGTGCCTCAAAATAACTTTGGCTTTGTACTATTAATATCCTGTATTATCACATAACATGTGGTGTGGGAGAGTTATAACACCACTCAATATTTTCGATATTCCATTAATGGTATAACATAACGTTAATGACGTCATGGACGGCACGCTAATGTACGTTTTCTGACGTAATGTGACGTTATAAGTTATGTAATAAATAGAATCTTACATTCGTTCTCATTCATTATTGAATATATTAAACGCGTTAGCAAAAATGATATAATGCTCGGCAAGAGCCTCGCATTATATCATTTTGCCAACTCGTTTAATAAATTCAATAATGAATGAGTACTCATGTAAGATCATTTATTTATTACTTTCCGTTTCTTTGGAACCATCGTGCCCAGTGTCTGCGGCTTTAAAGTAGAGTACCGGTAGAGCCCGTGCTAGGTGGCGTGGGTTGTGTTAAACCTTATACAACCTCTCATGAACAAACTTAATAGGAACGAATCTGCTACTTTTCTCTTTGGTTTATATTCCTTGCTTCAAAGGATTTCCGTTTTCAGTATTTATTGAAAGAGTAGACATTTGTGTCCTGGTAACGACAAGCATACAATTGAAGGGCATAATGTAAAACAACATTTGTCCAAATATGCGTGTGCAAACTTCATACCATGTGCACTTATAGAACTTAATGCTTAGATACTATATAATAATATATAATAATGATTCTATTGTTTCAATTTTTTTAATCTTGTTTATTCTAATAATAAAAGCATATAAACAGAAAAATAGGACAGAAGGAAAAATGGTTCTATAGAAAGCACGGCACCCAAACGTAAATACACCGTATATGTCCTCACTGCACCACAAACAAAGAGTACATTAAATATAAAATGAAAAGAACAATATACAGCCTATAGAGTGGTGAAACCAGGGTTACCGACAAGGAACGGTAAGTAGACAATATGGTCTACTGGTTAGCTTAAATCGATTTTATGTAAACACAACCGCGCTATTATGCCCTAATTGACAAGGAAGCTGTTAACAAAAGTTCTTCCCATTAACAGGAAATAATTAATATTAATTAAGAGTACATCCTTAGAAATTATCAAACGATAAGCGTATATGTTGTTGTAAAAATATATAAAAGTACATAATTAGAAGCACCTCATGACGTATCCAGAAGTGTACCGAACTACCACAACAAAGTCATAGAGTCCCATGAGGTTGTCTGGTCATCGCACACGAGAAAAGTGAAGCGTAGTGACTGACTGTAGAGGATAAACAAAAACACACATTCAAACGAAACAACAATTACCTGAATGCATAATTATTTAGATGTATAGCACGGGACACAAAAAAACATAAATGAGTTGACAACAGGGGTATCGCATTGGAATGGTCATTGGCAAAACGCCACTTGGGGTTAAAGCAGGTTCTAAAGTGCATCAAAAATCAGTCAGACCACAGTGTCACCCCAGTTAAACGAGGCAGTGGAAAACAGGAATTCCCCGACAGGTTATATCCTCTCTAACAAAATGAACAGTATTAGCAGACACTATAAGTTAAGCACAAAGATGCTCATTTATATATGGATATAAGAACAAAAGTATAGCAAACATGGATATACAAATCGAACAGGAAAAGTAGCATTCAAGGACGACATTCAACCACAAACACACGATGAACAAAATGCCAAATTACAACATGCCGGGTGACCGTACTATCCAAGAGGAAAGCATAGTGGCGAACTTTATATGGGTCAATTATTAAACATGCAGTGCGTTGCAAACTGATAGGGTTAACACCTCTTTTGATAAACTTTCCAAATATAAAAGTAATTTAAGGACTCTTCTGCGATAAGGACTATCAAAACCTGACTTCTATGATGATGTGATTTATAAACTTCGTAAGATTTTTGGTCATGATCACTTTCATATTATCTTTGTTAAACTTGTTAAAAAATTTATCAAAATGGTTATGACCCTATCATTTTGCAACGTACTGCATGGTTGGTGGTGGACCCTTTTACAGCTCGCCACTATGCTTTCCTCTTTAATTGTACGATCAAGTCATTGAGTACCTTCACTGTGGCTTTCTAGGCTATTGTTTTTTTGTATTATATTTACACGAACATATTTGGGTTTTACTTATACTGCCTATTGATGATGCCTTGTTGGTTAGATATTAGATCATGGCGGGGATTTCTTTATTTACACTGTCCTGTTTAATGGGATGACAGTAGGGTAAGTGTGAGGTTTGGTGCACCCCAGAACCGGTTTAAACTCCCAGTGGCCTACTTTGCCACTGACCGTTCCAAGGCGGTAGCCCTATTGTCAACCCTTTTGTGTTTGTGATGTCGTTTGCATTTATTATTACTATTGCCTTCTTTTTTGTCTGTCTGCGTGTTTGCTTCTGTGTTTTGTGGTTGACTGTCCGCCTTGAATGCTACATTCCCTATCCGATCTTTTTATATTTCTTTGTAACAAATTTAATAACAACGATTGTTTGAAGTAATCATTACCAGGGATCATATAAAGTTGGTAAATCACGTCAAAATAGTCCTTGTCGCGGAGGAGTTCAACACTTCGCCAAGATGTTTCGAAGATAATGGCAACGGTATTCCAGATCGTGCATCTTCTTAGTTTTACAAAGTTTGCGAATATTATCTAAAATGAACTATAAGATACAAACTTTAGAAAAAATGAGGACTACAATCAACCACAAACACATACAGAAACAAAGAAGGACAAGTTTAAAGATGAATAAAAGGCCAAATAAGACATCACAAACACAAAAGGTTTGACAATAGGGCTACCGCCTTGGAACGGTCAGTGGTTAAACACAGGTTCTAGGGTGCACCAAACCTCACACTTACGATGGTTACTATAATAAAACTTTGCAAAGATATTTCGAAGTTTACGGTAATGGTAGTAATGGTAGTACTGATAGAGTAGCATTTTACTTATACTACAAGCTCTAGAAAAAATGAATCAACTGAGAAACATTTACCCGATAGGATGTTGCTATGGGAACATCCCCGTTTAATTAGGGATAGTTTATGATGTCAACATTTAAAACATATCTCTTTATAATACATGTTTGTCGATTAATTCTCCATTTACAGCTGCAAATCGAGAAAAGAAGCGACCGTATATGACGTATTAGCGTTGTTGAGTTGAATTTCGTTATGATAAATATTTCTAACCATAGTAGAAACGAAAGGACAGGAATTAGTGCTCCAAATGTAGTTGATCATAAGTAAAACAGTGACGCATTGTAGGCGCCAAACAATATTACATTATAAGCTGCTTTATTAGCAGTAACTAAAATAAACTTAGATATAAAAATCAAACAGAAACAAACAACAACTACAAATATGAATGAAAGGCAATATATGACATCACAAACATAAAATGATTGAAAATAGGGCTACCGCATTGGAACGGTCAGAGGCAAAAAAGGTAATTTGCTATGAAATATTTGGATTCCCGATTTTAAATTAAGAGACAACAATCTAGGTCTCCGAGGCAGTAAAGAGGGTTTTGGTGTATACAATTTAATAAGGGTATCTACGCTTTTAAGAATTAACTTTTTCCAAGTGGAAAGTGAGTACTTGTCAAATTGTTCTACATGACACCATTTTATACTAACATCTCAATAGATTAGGCGATACGAAATGTATCAAAATCAATAATTGACGGCATTTTATACTTCGAACCTTAGAAAACAAACGTATTTGTCGTGTTCGGCCGTTTCCAAAGGTCCACTATCATACTCTTTTCGTAAGATCCTTGGTCATAATCGCTTTCATACAATCTTTATTAAACTTGTTACACAGTTTATTAAAAGAGGTTATCTTTGTGGCTTTAAAGTAGAATATCGATTAAGCCGATGCTATGAGCCGTGAGAGGTGTTGCACTTCACATTACCTCTCATGAACAGACTCAATAAAACCGAGTCTGCTACTTTTATCTCTTGTTTGTGTTTGTTGCTTCCAATGGATCCACTTTTCAGTATTTATGACGCTATCATTTTGCAACATACAACATGTTTAGTGGTTGACCCATTTACAGTTGGCCCCTATGCTTTCCTTTTTGATTGTGCGATGACAGGACCGAGTGTAAACCCCTTTGATGACGTCTACCAAAATCCACAAAGGACGGTAGCGTCTGATTCTTGTCTTAAATGTTGTCTTTTTGTACCCTTAATGGTTTGTTTTCTTGTTGATCTGGCTTCTGCCAAGTCATTAAATACTTGCTTTGTGGCTTTCTAGGCTTCTTTTTTTAATCATATTTACATGATCATTTATATGTTATACGTATATTGCCTATTAATGCTGCATTGTTTGTTAGAGAATATAACCTGGCGGGGATATCTCTGTTTACACTGTGCCGTTTTATTTAGATGACAGTACGGTAAGAGTGATTTTTGGCGCACCCTAGCACCTGGCTTAAACCCCCAGCGGCCCTTTTTGACACTCACCGTTCCACGGCAGTAGCCATATTGTCAAGCTGTTGTGCCTTGCCGTTTAGTCATGCGTGCTTTTGGTTGACTATGGTCCTTGAATGCTGCATTTCCTGTTCGACTTTTATATCTACTATAACAGTGGTATTGCTTTTAAACATATTATTCCACATAATATAAGACTTTCGGATACATTTATTTTTAAAAAATATTTTGGAATATAATGAATAACACGATTATCTCAAAAAATGCTTAGTATATCAATAAAAGAAATACACTTATGAAGATACAGTTTGTTTTAGAAAATATCTGACACGAGCGGACTCCTTTTTAATATGGTGTCGGCTTCCTCGTCGGTCAAATGGACAAGGAAATGATACCTGAAAGCATAGAGTGCTTTCCATATTGTTTAACATAGCATGTACATTAGCAACTGAAATAGTTTTACGTAATTTCCGTTTGATGTACCGTTACTTCCACGACCATGAGACCTAGATTTACGCGTTCGAATAGCAAATATAGCAAATATTAATATTAGGCTCTTTCGAAATATGACCTCGATAATAAATATTATCCTTAAGGTCCAATGAACATGGTTTCTGAACGTTTTTCATATTTGAATTATTTTTTCCGATAAACACGTGTTCTATTTATATTGTTTATGGATCATCTATCTATTTTTCTAATTGATTAAATATCGTAGCGAACACATATGCCCTTAAGCGTTCGTGGGTGTGTAAGAAGAGCGTGTTTGAGAGCGTGCGTGCATGTGAGAAAAAAGACACAACAACAATTATTGAATCACATATTTGTACGTAGAATATAAAACTGAGAGAACAATGTATGTATGGTATTATATGTCAGGTAAACCGGGCTAAAATAACTCTAAAATAGTGATTAATGTAATGTATATATAGACTTAAAACACTATAAGATAGAGATGTATGAATAAAAACTATAGTAAAACTAAATCTATGTCACACACTAGTATGTATCAATTTTAACAATTTGGACATAGACATTTTTTGTACTTATCAAATGCTCGAAAAACTTGCTATGCTAGAACTGTATGAATAAGAACCTTTGATGATGAATTGGTTGCATATTATAAATGTTACATACTGTAAAATATTTGAAATAATAAAATTCATTATAAAAAAAAATATCGTTTATTTTTTGTAAACTTGTGTAACTATTTGAACCAAAGTTTTAAAGCTAGTATGGTGATTCTATGGTGGTTCTCACCCAGAACACTGTAAAATAAATCAGTTGAATGTCCGGATATCTGAGTAATTTCTGGATACGTTTTTTGTTCCACAACATTTTATGTATAAAAATAAATATACGTACGACACACGTATACATTTACACAGATATATAAAGGCACACATTGGGGCAAGAATACAATTACATAGACAAACAATACAATAGATACAAACATAAACATAGACACAACAATATCAATATATATACATAGATATATAAAGCACTAACATGTACCATGTGAAGCCTAGTACTGTTTCGATTATATGATAGATAGATAGATAGATAGATAGATACTTTTATTGACTTAAACTATTACAGTTTTTCATCATTACAAATATATGATAATTATAATATACACACACGTGACAGATATTAACATTGCAAATACAACAAAATAATCACTAAGTTTTTGTTTTGTTTCATACATATTTAAACAATCAAAAACATACATATATTATGGTATGTCAATGATAAACGAGGATGTTCTAAAATAAGATATCTAGTGTTTTTTTTGTGTGTTTTTTTAGTCTGTTAAAATGGATGTAGATAGCCTTAATACAAGTGCATCGGAAATGAATTTACTTAAACTAAGAATAATCTTTTTGCATTATATGCAGTATTGTTTAGAAATAGTAAAATCGTGATTCTTTCTAATTATGGGTCATAGCTGGCAGGTCAATCATAATAACATATGAACATAATAAGAAAATATGGAGAATGTTCATATAGGTATGAAGGCATCACTGTAATTATAATAAATAAAGCAGCTGAATATACGGACGTTTAAAATCGACTATAAATCAGTTTGCAAATACGATATATAATAACTATTATAATTTCACAATATGTTATACTATCAATTCGTAAATTAACATCGAGTGATTGCTGATTTTTTTCCTCATTTTGGTACATTAATCAATTAAAATGGAAAACTCACCTAAATCATCTCTTGTATTGCTCATTATCTTATATTAAGAAAAAAAAGAAAGATATAAAAATCCGGCAGGGGAAAGTAACATTCAATGACGACAGTCAACCACAAAACACAAAAACAAACACGCAAACAGACAAACGAGAAGGCAAAAGTAATAAAAAATGCAAACGACATCACAAACACAAACGGGTTGACAATAGAATTTCCGCCTTGGAACGGTCAGTCGCCAAAAAGGCCACTGGGGATTTTAACCAGGTTTTAGGGTGCACCAAACCTCACGCTTACCCTATTGTCATCCCAATTAAACGGGACAGTGTAAATAGACAAATCCCCGCCATGAAATATTATCTAACCAACAAGGCAGCGTTAAAAGGCTGTAAATATATGTATCTTTCAAAATCAAAATCTTGAAAATTATCGTCTTTTTTACTCTGCCAAAGATTTTATTTACTATAGAACCTATGGATAAAAACCGAGTAACACAAATTTTATCACTACTGAAAAAATTTATCTCAACATCTCTGCAATGGAAAATTATGAATTGATATGAGGTTTCATTCCAGTTTCAGTGTTGGTCGCCGCACCACAAGTTCAGCTAGAATGTGTTTCAATTTTTTTATTTTTTTTGGTAGGGGTCACATACACATGAGATTAAAAAAATCAACCAGTGAAATATCTGTTAATTATACTTTAAATTGCAGATATTGGATCAATGAATAGTTTAAGCGTAACGACTTGTAAATAACGTTTATCTCAAGACCACGGACAAAATCATTACAATGGGATAATGCGAAATTAATTGCGACGAGCAGAACTAGATCGATTTTTCCGTAGCACACCCAGTTTGATCAGCAGAACTAACACATCGATTTCAGTAACACAGCAAGCTAGATCAGCAGAACTACAACGTCAATTTATGTAACGCGCCTAGCTAGATAAACAGAAATACCACGTCAATTTTCGTAACACGCCGAGCTAGATCAGTCGAACTACAATGTAAATTTTTCGTAACACGCCGAGCTAGATCAACAGAACTACCACGTCAATTTACAAAACACGCCGAGATAGATCAACAGAACTACCACGTCAATTTACGTAACACGCCGAGCTAGATCAGCAGAACTACCACGTCAATTTACGTAACACACCGAACTTGATCAGCAGAACTAACACGTCAATTTCCGTAACTCGCCGAACTAGATCAGCAGAACTACCACGTCGATTTACGTAACTCGCCGAACTAGATCAGCAGAACTACCACGTCGATTTATGTAACGCGCCAAGCTAGATCAGCAGAACTACAACGTCGATTTTCGTAACACGCCGAGTTAGATCAGCAGAACTACCACGTCGATTTGTACTACGTCGAGCTAGGTAAGCAGAACTACCACATCGATTTCCGTAAACGCCGAGCTAGATCAGCTACCACGTCAATTTATGTAACACGCCGAGCTAGATCAGCAGAACTACCACGTCAATTTACGTAACACACCGAACTAGATCAGCAGAACTAACACGTCAATTTCCGTAACTCGCCGAACTAGATCAGCAGAACTACCACGTCGATTTACGTAACTCGCCGAACTAGATCAGCAGAACTACCACGTCGATTTATGTAACGCGCCAAGCTAGATCAGCAGAACTACAACGTCGATTTTCGTAACACGCCGAGTTAGATCAGCAGAACTACCACGTCGATTTCCGTACTACGTCGAGCTAGGTAAGCAGAACTACCACATCGATTTCCGTAAACGCCGAGCTAGATCAGCTACCACGTCAATTCATGTAACACGCCGAGCTAGATCAGCAGAACTACCACGTCAATTTCCGTAACACTCCGAGCTTGACTAGCAGAACTACCACGTCAATCTCTGTAACACGCCGAGCTAAATTAGCAGAGCGACCGCGTCGACTTCCGTACTACGTCAAGCTAGATCAGCAGACCTACCACGCAGTGTTCTGAGTATTGTTTAATCACCTTTAGGATGTGTTGCCTGCTTTTTAATTTAGTCTTTTGATTGTTACATGTAATACGCAGGCTTCATAACTTCTGCTCCAAACTAAATTTCATTTTGTTTATTTCGCACATTGTTTTCTCGTTTATGGCAAAGCGTTCTGTTAAAAACTGGGACCATACGCCGCTGACCATGGAATGGTGTGAAAACACCTCATTGAAAGTTCCATTTTCACCGTCATATTAGGGAGTACTCCCTGGTCATATGCATATCATCTTCGGGATGGCTCAAATTTCTCTACTGTTGACTTTTTTAAATATTGACTTCTGTTCAACCCGGGGCGTGAACGGTAGCAAGCAATTTTGACTATCGTTCATGAACAGTCTCAATCAAACCGAGTCTGCAATATTTTTTGTATGTATCGTGTATCGAAAAGTGGCGAGGCAGTTCCATTGGGAGTTTAACCGTCGAAAAATACAAACATATTTTGATCAACGGCGTATATAGGGTAAAGAAACAATAAAAAACAAACAAAAAACAACAACAACAGCAGACAACGCAAGTATGGTCCTTTAACATGGAACAATATATTCTAACTATAAATCATAGTATGCACAGGTATTTTGCAAGCAGCGCATTTATTTAAATATACGAGGTAATGTATGATGATATATGCATTGCAAAACATCTGCAAATTGATCACCACATTTGAGAAGTGTGTGTATAGGTGTGAAAGTTTTGCATATTAGTTTTAGTTATTCTAATGATATCGGTAAGTCATTAATTAAAGGACCGATGCAGTAGTATATAAACGGATCTGTTTTAAACCACAATCACTCTAAAGGTAGCGCCGTGGTGTAATGGTTAGCATTGCGGCTTAGTAACCCAGGGATCGCGCGTTCAATCCCAGCCAGGACCGAATTTGGCAGTAGGGTTCAAATCACTCGCTGTTGTTTAAGCCCCTCCTGTCAATAATGCCCCGACGAAGCTCCAGCTGTCAATTATGCCCCTAAATGGCGGTTCACAACAAAAGGGACGCAACACATATATACTGCGATTTTATTGTGAAAACGCTATTTATAACAGATTAAGGGGAGGAAGTTTGCATTGTAATCGTTAATTTAAGCACACATCGATATTGAAAAAAACACATGCTATTGTGTTAGAGTTATCAAATAGATTAGATGTATATGTTTCTTATATTTTGCCACTATCTACACGCAATTTCATTTATTATGTGCAGTTCTGTTTACGAATAACCGATTACCACGTGTATAGCTCTCCATACACACGGACCTATGACTTTACACACCTCCTTCGGAGGATGGCATACTTTCATAAAAGGCTTTTCTTACCCGAGGAAATCGAACCTGTGACGTCTGGGACGAGAGGCAAGTATGATCAAGTATGCTAACCACTCATTTACCACAACAATATGACTGGAAGAAATTGTTATTTTCAATACACAGGTTGAAGGAAATAAACATAAAAAAGAAAACAAAAAAAAGAAAAACAAATCAGAAAAAAACTTCTTTCTTTTTTGTTATATTATATTTTTGTATAGACATGTATAGAAACATCAAAACATAACCATAGTGTTTCTCTTACATGGGGTAGGATTGCTTTTGACTATGGTCTCTTACATGGTGTATGCTTGTTTTTGACTATGGACTCTTACACGGCGTCAAATTGTTTTTGACTATGGTCTCTTACATGGGGTAGGATTGTTTCTGGTGTACAGTTTTTCATTTATTTGATATGCTCTGATGTTGTGCTCTGCTGTTATATACATGTCTACTGCGGTCTCTTACATGGGGTAGGAATTGTGGGTAGGATTAATTTTGGTGTACAGTTTTGCAATTATTTGATATGTTTTGATATTTGTATACAAGTCTAGACAAAATCAAACAATCAGATTTTTTGATTTTTTTAAGATCTTTTTTTTTTTTTTTTTTTTTTTAGATCCAAACGCGTTCCTTCAACCTTTGTTTCAATACCGTTCTTCTAGTTACAATTGATTGCAAATCGGGTCCTGGTATGGTCTGGGATGTCGTGTTCTAAGGTGGATATAATATATCGGCATAGAATGTCTTCGATTCCTAGCACACATTCTCTAATTCACAAAAAGCGGAGTATACATCTGTCATGATGCTATGCATAACTTTCACGCAATAACTTTCACGCACAGTGCCATAACCAGACATAAACTTACACCGAGGCAAAGAAATATATTGGGTGAGAAGTGGTTCGTGGGTCAGGGAGGGCAAGGGCGGATCCGGCGGGTATGGGTGCACCAGGCTAAAATCTGAAAAATAATAATTATATGTATATAGTAAGCTTTTGTTGGTTGGGGTGTACATGTGGTAGTGGGATGGGTCTAGGGTGGGTCCAGTGCGGGCACCGGGAGCACCCCCACCTAAAATCTGAAACGTATGTATTTTCATTGTTCTTTGGTTGTTAGTTAGGCAGGGGTTGGGGGCATGGGCGGATCCAGTGTGGTTAAATCCATAAAATAAAGTCTTCTTATTAAAAAAACAGTAATAACCAAAACACACACACACACACGCACGCAACGCACATACGCACGTACGCACGCACGTACGCACGCACGCACGCACGCACGCACTCACTCACTCACGCACGCGTTGTTTCCAGTTATGGGGTTGATACGCAACTTTAAAAAACACTATTTACAGCCAACCGACAACCACTGCCCCTTCCCCCAAAAAACACAAACAACACTCAACAACGTAGCTGTTGATATTGCCCCTAAGGACAGTAATAACGCCAGCTGTTAACATGGCCCCTGAGGACAGTAATAAACCTAGCTGTTGATATAGACCGAGGACAGTACTATCGCTAGCTGTTGATACAGTCCCTAGGGACGGTACTAAATCTAGCTGTTGATATGGCCCCAGAGGACAGTAATAAACCTAGCTGTTGATATAGCCCCTGAGCTACTAACGCCAGGTGTTGCTATTGGCCCTTAGGACAGTGCTATCACTAGCTGTTGATACTGCCCCTAGGGACGGTACTAGAACTAGCTGTTGATATGGCCCCAGAGGACAGTACTAAACCTAGCTGTTTATATGGCCTCTGAGTACAGAACTAACGCCAACTGCTGATATTGCCCCTAAGGACAGTGCTAACGCCAGCTGTTGATATTGACCAATAGGACAGTACTATCGCTAGCTGATGATACTGCCCCTTAGGAGAGTACTAAATCTAGCAGTTGATATGGCCACAGAGGTCAGTACTAAGGCTAGCTGTTGATATTGCCCCTTAGGATAGTACTATCGCTAGACTTAGATAATATCCCTATGGATGTTTAAACGCTGGCTGTTGATATTCCCATGAGGTCAGTTCTTACGCTAGCTGTTGATATTGCCCATGAGGACAGTACTATTGCTAGCTGATGATATTGGCCCTGAGGACACTACTTACGCCAGCTCTTGATATTGTCTATGAGGACAGTACTAACGACAGCTGTTGATATTGGCCCCGAGGACACTACTTACGCAAGCTGATTATATTGCCCCTAAGGACAGTACTAACGTTGGCTCTTGATATGGCCCCTGAGGACAGTGTTATCGCTGGCTGTTGATAGGGCCCCCTGAGGACAGTACTATCGCTAGCTGTTGATATTGGCCCTTAGGGCAGTACTAAAACTAGCAGTTGATATGGCTCCAGAGGACAGTGCTAACGCCAGCTGTTGATATTGCCCCTTAGGATAGTACTATCGCTAGATGTTGATAATATCCCTATGGATGTTTAAAAGGTGGCTGTTGATATTTTCCCTGAGGTCAGTTCTTACGCTAGCTGTTGATATTGCCCCTGATGACAGTACTAACCCAAGCTGTTGATATGGCCCCTGATAGACATAGATATTTTGCAGTTATCTAGATAAAACGTTAAAATATCTAGATAGTTAGGTAGCTACCTAGTGACAAAAATAGAATACCACCATTCTGGTGATACTTAAATAACTCGTGTATTTATAAAGTACAAATACAAATTATTCACTTGTGTACGTAATATGGTCGGTGAGTACATGCATTGACCTGGACCACATGTGTCCCTAATATGCTTTTTCCAACGAATTATACACGTGTCCTTAATTCGACTGAATTACATTATGCGGTCCGAGTATTAACTTTCATACCCATCTAACCCCGTCTCCAAGAAGTGAAAGCGGGGTTGGTTGGGGTATGAAATAAAACCTTAATTTTGGCTTTAAAAAGGTGATTATTGTAAAATTAAAACATTTAATAGGTAATTGTAAACAGGTTATCGCGTTATTTTAGTAAAACATGTTTTAAACGTGTTTTATTGCCAAAAATATCCGTTATAAAATCCTGCTAATATAAGCTTTCCCATCGCTGAATGGTATTAAGGCGGGATCACGTAATGAGTGGCACGTGTGCGTAATTCTGTCTGGCTCAAATACGGTTCCACATACCACTTTGTATTGCACTGATCATGAGAGGTATATTACCTTTGATTTTCAATATATGTTTGCATATACTAATATCATTAAATGAACTAGTTTTCACTGTCGGTTAAGAATGTCTTCAAGTGTGTACATGATTTCCTTATTTTGATATCATTGGTATGTCTGATGCTTGGTGGTATTCTATATGTCCTATTACAGTTATATGTTGCCTTTCACTTATAGAGATATAATTAATTAATTGTCAATTAGAAGCCATATCTCATTACTTTCCCGATTACAGAAAAAGTAGTCTCTGGTTCAAGAATCAATAACATTGTGATTAAACATGATTGTTGTGTTTAATTATTTGTTTAGTTTTATTTATCTTCATGTATGTATATATGAAAGTATGTATGTGTGAAAGTATGTATGTGTGTGTGTATGTGTGTATGTGTGTGTGTGTGTGTGTGTGTGTGCGTGCGTGCGTCGTGCGTGCGTGCGTAAGTGCGTGCGTAAGTGCGTGCGTAAGTGCGTTCGTGCGTGCTTCTATGTCTCAGCGTAGTTACGGGTCTGACGCAATGCTATTTATTTGATCTTTGGAGATTGGAGCCCGATATTTATATTTAGATTTCGGTGGTACATTTTCAATTGCTTTTATTTTCTACACTTAATTTTCGATTCGGTGGTTCCACTACTCCGGCCGATAAAAGGCTATTGGTATTGTTTAACCACTCATAGGATATGTTGTCTGCTTTTTAATTGAGTCTTTCGGCTGTTACTTTTGATACGCAGGCTTCATAACCTCTGGAGCAACTAAATTCCATTTTGTTTATTTTGCTCTTCGGGGCATACACTTTTGTTAGTTACTGGGACGGTTAAACGTATATACTATTGTTTTATGAATACTGAGTTCTGCTATACCCGACACTTGGGTGAGTGAGCGGTAGCTAGCATATTTCACTACCTTCATGAACAGTCAAATGCATATGTATCGTGTTCTGTCGTTTCCAAAGGTCTACTCTCAGACTCTTTTAAGTTACATAACGCGGCATTCGCATACATGCGTCGACCATGACATTGCATTGTGTGATGGTATTATCACATAATGCGTACACGTCACATATTGCGTATTGAATTTGACGCATTATATGAATAATCATATTCACCGTCGTTTCCAAGGAAAGCTCTACGTGTATTTTGCGTCACTGATTAATACATAATTTCATCAAGATCTATAATGAGCAAATGGGACTGTTCAACGGCTTAAAATCTCCATCGAAGGAGGGCGCACGTGTCACAGAACCTTGCCCTAATAATTAACGGTCAATTAAAGCTCTCATTTAGAAAAAAACATAAAGGTAGGGTAAACGAAAAGACGACTATGCATACACATACACACTGGTGAGAAACCGTTTAATATTAAATATCACAAGTTATGAATATATTGTCCCTTTCGCGTATCAAGGAAGTGACCTAATCAATTTAATTAACCGTTCAGGAGTTTACTGACGTTAGCTGTTGATATTGTCTTTAAGTATAGTACTGAAACAATGGAAGCTAGTAGGTGATATTTTCGCAGAGTTTAGTATTAACCGTATCCGGGTTTTTTTTCACTGAGGACAGTATTGACACATGATTTAAAAGAAAACAATTATTATATTAAAGCAGATCATTAAAAACAAACTGTCGCTTTTTTGCCCTACTTTCTTCTGGCTTATAAACTACCAGCAGGTTTATGTTTGTACAAGCATGTTATTTCTTACTTAAATATTGTGACTTGCGGAATACTCTTGTTATATTCTTAGTGATATTATCCAAGACTGTTCACATGTACAGGTGATCAACACATAAAGTAAGCAAACTTATCGGGAAGGGCGGGTGGATGGGGTGCGGTCAGGTGGGGTGGGGAGGTGGGGTGGGGGGGATTGGGGCGGGAAATACTCTGCCCATCACTCTCGGATTTCATGTGCTGCATACACACTGGTGAGAAACCGTTTAAGATTAAATATCGCAGGTTATGAATATATCGTCACTTTCGCGTATCAAGGAAGTGACCGAAGTAATCTAGTTTGTCATTAAGAACTTTACTGACGCTATCTGTTATTGTCCTAGAGCACAGTACTGAAGCAATGGAAGCTAGCAGGTGATATTATTGCAGAGTTCAGTGCTGATTGTATCCTTTTTTTGCCCTGAGGACAGTATTGTCACATGATTTAAAACAATATAATTATTATATTAAAGCTGATCATTATTATATTAAAGCTTATCATATAAAATAGCCTATTGCTTAATAGCATACCTTTCTTCTGGCTGTATAAGTTACCAGTAGGTTTTTATGCAAGCATTTGATCTCTTAAGTAAAGTGTGACTTGGTGAAAATTATTGTTATATTCTTAGTTCTTATTATTGTTAACCCTTTTGTGTTAGTGATGTTGTTTGCATTTATTATTACTTTTGCCTTCTTGTTTGTCTGTTTGCGTGTTTTGGGGTTTACTTTGTTCTGTGAAAGCTGCAATTCCTATTCGATTTCTATACCTATTTCTATTATTTCAAGCATGTTCACATGTATAGGTGATTCACACATAAAGTAAGCAAAATATCCGGGTGTGTTGTGGTAGGGTGGAGGAATATACTCTGCCCACTATTCTCAGATTAGGGAATAGAGGCAGCATACTCGTACACACTGGTGAGAAACCGTTTAAGATTAAATATCACAGGTTTTGAATATATCACTTTCGCTCATCAAGGAAGTGACCAAAGCCGATAATTTTGCCCTCAGGACTATACCGACACTAGCTGTTCACATTGCCCCTGAGGACAGTACTAACGGTAACTGGCTGTAGATATTGCAACTGAGGAAAGTAGTAAGATTATCTGTCGATATTGCCCCTGAGGACAGTATAAATAACATATGTCAATAAGGTCCTTAGTGAGGTCCTTAGTGACAAAACAAACATTGTCTGTCAATTAAGTCCCAAGCAACAATTCCGGCGCCATCTGTCAATAAGGTCCATATACACAATACTGACGTCATCTGTCAATAAGATCCCTTTCAACAATACTGACGCCGTCTGTAAATTAGGTCCCTATAGACAATATGAACGCCATCTGTCAATAAGGTCTCTATGGACAATACCCACACCATCTGTCACTAAGGTACCTGTACTCAATACACACTTCATTTATCAACAAGGTCCCTATGGACAATCATGACGCCATCTACCAATACGGTCCGTTTCAACAATACTTACACCATGTGTCAATAAGGTCCATAAAGACAACACAGACTACGTCCATTCAGATCATATTGACGCCGTCTGTCAATAAAGTCCCTATTGACAAAACAAACACCATCTGTCAATAAGGTCCATTAAGACAATACTGACTCTATCTGCCAATAAGGTCCCAATCAACAATACTGACACCATCTCTCAATAAGGTCTCTATAGACAATAATGACACAATCTTTCAATAAGGTCCCAAGATAAAAAAACTGATGCCACAAGTCACTATTGTCCCTATTTGCTATACATCTGTCAATAAGGTCCCTATGCACAATACAGACTCGACCCATATAGACCACACTAACTCCATGTATCAATAACGTCGTTATTGACCAAACAAGCACACTGTCTTAATAAGTTTCTGATAGGAAATACTGAGGCTATCTGTCAATAAGGTCCCAATCAACAATGATGGCAAAATCTGTGAATAAGATACCCTATCAACAGTAATGACGCCACCTGTAAATATGGTCCGTATAGACCATACTGACGTCATCTGGCGATAATGTCACTATTGAAAATACTGAAACAATCTGTCAAAAAGGTCCCTATAGACACTGTGTACGTAATCTGTCAATACGGTCCTTATAGTCAATATAGGCACAATGCATCAATTGGGACCCTATATACAATATGAACTCCATCTGTCAATAAGGTTTCTTTGGACAATACCAACATCATCTGTCACTAAGGTACCTGTATCCAATACAAACTTCATTTGTCAACAATGTACCTGAGTACAATAATGACGCCATCTATCAATAGGATCCCTTTCAACAATATTTACGCCATGCGTCAATATGCTCTCTATAGACAACACAGACTATGTCTGTCAATAACGGACCATACTGACGCCATCTGTCAAATTGTCAATAAGGTCCATGTTGACAATACTTACGCCATCTATCAATAAGGTTCCTATAGACAGTGCATACGGCATCTGTCAATAAGGTCCTTACAGACAATACAGTCGGCATCTGTCATTAGGTCCCTATAAACAGTACTGACGGCATCTGTCAATAATGCACCTTTAGACAATACTGACGCATTCTGTCAATAAGGTCCCTATAGACAATACTTACGCCATCTATCAATAAGGTTCCTACAGATTGTACATAAGGCATCTGTCAATAAGGTCCTTACAGACAATACAGTCGGCATCTGTCATTAGGTCCCTATAAACAATACAGACGGCATCTGTCAATAATGCACCTATAGACTATACTGACGCATTCTAATAAGGTCCCTATAGACAATACTTACGCCATCTGTCAATAAGGTCCCTATAGACAATACAGACGGCATCTGTCAATAAGGTCCCTATACATAATACAGACGGCATCTGTCAATAAGGTCCCTATAGACAATACTTACGCCATCTGTCAATAAGGTTCCTATAGACAATACAGACGGCATCTGTCAATAAGGTCCCTATACATAATACAGACGGCATCTGTCAATAAGGTCCCTATAGACAATACAGACGGCATCTGTCAATAAAGTCCCTATACATAATACAGACGACTTTTGTCAATAAGGTACCTATAGACAATACAGGCGGCATCTGTCAATTAGGTCCCTATACATAATACAGACGCCATCTGTCAATAAGGTCCCTATAGACAGTACAGACGGCATCTGTCAATATGGTCCCTATAAACGGTACATACGGCATCTGTCATTAATGCCCCTATCGAAAATACAGACGCCATCTGTCACTAATGCCCCTACAGACAATACATACGGCATCTGTCAATAAGGTCCCTATAGACAATACAGACGGCATCTGACATTAAGGTCCCTACAGACAATACAGACGGCATGTGCCAATAAGGTCCCTATAGACAATACAGACGGCATCTGTCAATGAGGTCATTTTAAACAGTACAGACGGCACTTAACAATATTACCCCTATAGACAATACTGACGCCATCTGCCAATAAGGTCGCAATATACAATACAGATGGCATCTGTCAATAAGGTCTCTATAGACAATACTTACGCCATCTGTCAATAAGGTCCCTATAGATAATACAGACGGCATCTGTCAATAAGGTCCCTATACATAATACAGACGGCATCTGTCAATAAGGTCCCTATAGACAATACAGACGGCATCTGTCAATAAAGTCCCTATACATAATACAGACGACTTTTGGCAATAAGGTCCCTATAGACATTACAGACGGCATCTGTCAATTAGGTCCATATAGACAATACAGGCGGCATCTGTCAATAAGGTCCCTATACATAATACAGACGCCATCTGTCAATAAGGTCCCTACAGACAGTACAGACGGCATCTGTCAATAAGGTCCCTATAAACGGTACATACGGCATCTGTCATTAATGCCCCTATCGAAAATACAGACGCCATCTGTCACTAATGCCTCTACAGACAATACAGACGGCATCTGTCAATAAGGTCCCTATAGACAATACAGACGGCATCTGACAATAAGGTCCCTACAGACAATACAGACGGCATGTGCCAATAAGGTCCCTATAGACAATACAGACGGCATCTGTCAATGAGGTCATTATAAACAGTACAGACGGCACTTGTCAATATTACCCCTATAGACAATACTGACGCCATCTGCCAATAAGGTCGCAATATACAATACAGACGGCATCTGTCAATAATGTCCCTATAGACAATACTGACGGCATCTGACATTAAGGTCCTTACAGACAATACAGACGGCATGTGCCAATAAGGTCCCTAAAGACAATACAGACGGCATCTGTCAATACAATAAGGTCATTATAATCAGTACAGACGGCACTTGTCAATATTACCCCTATATACAATACTGACGCCATCTGCCAATAAGGTCGCAATATACAATACAGATGGCATCTGTCAATAAGGTCTCTATAGACAATACAGGCGTCATCTGTCAATAAGGTCCTATAGACAATACTTCCGCCATCTGTCAATAAGGTCCTTATAAACAGTATAAACTTATTGGCAGATGCCGTCTGTATTGTCTATAGGGAGCTTATTGAAAGATGTCGTATGTATTATCTGTAGCGGCATTATTGACAGATGCCGTCTGTACTGTTTATATGGACCTTATTAATAGATGCCGTCTGTATTGTCTATAGGGTCGTTATTGACAGAAGCCGTTTGTATTGTCCATAGGGACATTTTTGACAGATGTCGTCTGTGTTGTCCATAGAGGCCTTATTGACAGATGCCGCCTATATTGTCTATAGGGACCTTATTGACATAGGCAGTCTGTATTGTCTATAGGTAGCCTATTAAAGATGCCGTATGTATTGTCTGTAGGCACCTTAATGTCAGATGTCGTCTGTATGGTCTATAGGGACCTTCTTGACAGAATGCGTCTGTATTGTCTGTAGGGACATTATAGACATATGCCGTCTATATTATCTTTAGGGACCTTATTGACAAATGCCGTGTGTATTGTTTCTAGGGACCTTATTGACAAATGACGTATGTTTGTCAATAGAAAAAATATTGACACATGCTGTATGTACTGTCTATAGGGACCTTATTGACAGATGAAGCCTGTATTGTCTGTAGGGACCTTATTGACATATGCCGCCTATACTGTCTATAGGGACCTTATTGACAGATGCCGTCTGTATTGTTATAGGGAACTTATTAACATATGCCGTCTGTATTGTCTATAGGGACGTTATTGACAGATGCCATATGTATTGACTATAGGGACCTTATTGACAGATGTCGCCTGTGTTGTCCATAGGGGCCTTTTTGACAGATGCCGCCTATATTGCCGATAGGGGCATTAATGACAGATGCCGTATGTTTTGTCTATAGGGACCTTATTGACAGATAACGTCTGTACTGTCTATAGGGACCTTATTGACAGATTCCGTCTGTACTGTATATAGGGACTTTATTGACAGATGGCGTAAGTATAATCTATAGATGCATTAGTGACAGATGCCGTCTGTATTGTCCATAGGGATCTTATTGACAGATGTCGTCTGTGTTGTCCATAGGGGCCTTATTGACAGATGCCGCCTATATTGTCTATAGGGACCTTATTGACGGATGCCGTCTGTATTGTCTATAGGGAGCTTATTGAAAGATGCCGTCTTTATTGTCTATAGGGAGTTTATTGAAAGATGCCGTGTGTATTATCTGTAGCGGCATTATTGACAGATGCCGTCTGTACTGTTTATAGGGACGTTATTGACAGATGGCGTAAGTATTGTCTGAAGGATCTTATTGACAGATGCCGTCTGTTTTGTCCATATGGAGCTTATTGAAAGATGCCGTATGTATTATGTGTAGCGGCATTATTGACAGATGCCGTCTGTACTGTTTATAGGGACCTTATTGACAGATGGCGTAAGTTTTGTCTATAGGGACCTTATTGACAGATGCCGTCTGTATTGTCAATAGGGACCTTAATGACAGATGTCGTATGTGTTGTCCATAGGGCCCTGATTGACAGATGCCGCCTATATTGTCTATAGGGACCTTATTGACAGATGCCGTCTGTATTGTTTATAAGGACCTTATTGACAGATACCGTCTGTATTGTCTGTAGGGGCATTATTGACAGATGCTGTCTGTATTGTCCATATGAACCTTATTGGCAGATGTCGTATGTGTTGCCCTTATTGACAGATGCCGCCTATTTTCTATAGGGACCTTATTGACAGATGCCGTCTGTATTGTTTAAAAGGACCTTATTGACAGATGCCGTCTGTATTATCTGTAGGGGCATTATTGACAGATGCTGTTTTTTTTGGCTTTACGGACCTTATCGACAGATGGCCTCTATATGTCTATAGGGACCTTTTAGACAGAATGCGTCAGTATTGTCTGTAGGTGCATTGTCGACAGATGCCGTCTGTACTGTTTATAGGGACCTTATTGATAGAAATCAACTGTTTTGTCTGTAGGGACCTTATTGACAGAAGCCTTCTGTACTGTCTTTAGGGACCTTATTGACAGATGCCGTGTGTATTGTCTACAGGAAACTTATTGATAGATGGCGTAAGTATTTTCTATAGAGACCTTATTGACAGAATGCGTCAGTATTGTCTGAAGGTGAATTATTGACGGATGCCGTCTGTACTGTTTATAGGGATCTGATTGACAGACGCCGACTGTATTGTCTATAGGGACCTTATTGACAGATGTCGTCTGTATTGTCTATAGGAAGCTTATTGACAGATGTCATCTGTATTGTCTATAAAGACCTTATTGAAAGATGCCGTCTGTATTGTCCATATGTGTATTATTGACAGATGCCGTCTATGTTGTCAATAGGGACCTTATTGACAGATGCTGTCTGTATTGTCTATAGAGGTCTTATTGGCAGATGACGCCTGTATTGTCTATAGGGACATTATTGACAGATGTCGTCTGTGTTGTCTATTGCGACCTTATTGGCAGATGGCGTCAGTATTGTCTATAGGGGCATTAGTGTCAGATGGCGTCTGTATTGTCGATAGGGGCATTAATGACAGATGCCGTATGTATTGTCTATAGGGACCTTCTTGACAGATGGCGTCTATATTGTCTATTGCGACCTTATTGTCAGATGGCGTCAGTGTTGTCTATAGGGGCATTAGTGACAGATGGCGTCTGTATTGTCGATAGGGGCATTAATGACAGATGCCGTATGTATTGTCTATAGGGACCTTCTTGACAGATGGCGTCTATATTGTCTTTTGCGACCTTATTGTCAGATGGCGTCAGTATTGTCTATAGGGGCATTAGTGACAGATGGCGTCTGTATTGTCGATAGAGGCATTAATGACAGATGCCGTATGTTTTGTCAACATCAACCTTATTGACAGATTGACAGATGGCGCCAGTATGGTCTGTAGGTTCGTTATTGACAGACATGTCTATAGAGAGCATATTGACGCATGGCGTAAATATTGTTGAAAGGAAACTTATTGATGGATGGCGTCATTATTGTACATAGGTACATTGTTGACAAATGAAGTTTGTATTGGATACAGGTACCTTAGTGACAGATGATGTTGGTAGTGTCCAAAGAAACCTTATTGACATATGGAGTTCTTATTGTATATAGGGTACCAATTGATGGATTGTGCCTATATTGACTATCAGGACCGTATTGACAGATAACGTACACACTGTCTATAGGGACTTTTTTGACAGATGGTGTCAGTATTTTCAATAGGGACGTTATCGCCAGATGACGTCAGTATGGTCTATACGGACCATATTTACAGGTGGCGTCATTACTGTTGATAGGGTATCTTATCGGCAGATGGCGTCAATATTGTTGATAGATACCTTATTGACAGATCGCTTCAGTGTTGTATATATGGACCTTATTGACAGATTTTGCCATCATTGTTGATTGGCACCTTATTGACAGATGTATAGCAAATAGGGACCATAGTGACATGTGGCATCAGTTTTTTTTATTTTGGGACCTTATTGAAAGATTGTGTCATTATTGTCTATAGGGACCTTATTGAGAGATGGTGTCAGTAGTGTTGATTGGGACCTTATTGGCCGATAGAGTCAGTATTGTCTTAATGGACCTTATTGACAGATGGTGTTTGTTTTGTCAATAAGGAATGTATTGACAGACGGCGTCAATATGATCTGAAAGGACGTTACTGTTGACAGACGTAGTCCGTGTTGTCTTTATTGACACATGGCGTAAGTATTGTTGAAACGGACCGTATTGGTAGATGACGTCATAATTGTCCATAGGGACCTTGTTGATAAATGAAGTGTGAATTGCGTATAGGTACCTTAGTGACAGATGGTGTGGGTATTGTCCATAGAGACCTTATTGACAGATGGAGTTCATATTGTCTATAGGGACCTAATTGACAGACGGCGTCAGTATTGTTGAAAGGGACCTTATTGACAGATGACGTCAGTATTGTTTATATGGACCTTATTGACAGATGGCGCCGGAATTGTTGCTTGGGACTTAATTGACAGATAATGTTTGTTTTGTCACTAAGGACCTCACTAAGGAATTGACAGATGTCGTTTATACTGTCCTCAGGAGCAATATCGACAGATAATAGTACTACTGTCCTCAGGTGCAATATCTACAGCCATTTACCGTGAGTACTGTCCTCAGGGGCAATGTGAACAGCTAGTGTGGGTATAGTCCTGAGGGCAACATTTTCGGCTTTGGTCACTTCCTTGATGAGCGAAAGTGATATATTCAAAACCTGTGATATTTAATCTTTAAACGGTTTCTCACCAGTGTGTACGAGTATGCTGCCTCTTTTGCCTAATCTGAGAATAGTGGGCAGAGTATATTCCCTCACCCTCCCATAACACACCCGAATATTTTGCTTACGTCATACTTGTCGCTACGTCATAGTCGTTACGTCATAGCGACTAGCGTGTCACTTGAAGAAAATCATCTACGGTGTGCTCATGGGGTCATTGCATTTTTGTATTAAAATTGATGAATTTAAGATCAAATATCTCAAAATGCACCGATGCGATTTTTCCGGACTTTTTTTCTGTGAATGTGTAACATATGACCTTTCGGTTAAAAAAATAATAATTTCTGTTGGAATTTGTTTGACCTTAAAATCTATAATAACTAGAGTAATACAGTCAGTACTAAACTCTGAAATAATATCACCTGCTAGCTTTCATCGCTCAGTACTGTGCTCTAGGACAATATCAACAGATAGCATCAGTAAAGTTCTTAATGACAAACTAAATTACTTCGGTCACTTCCTTGATACGCGAAAGTGACGATATATTCATAACCTGTGATATTTAATCTTAAACGGTTTCTATCCAGTGTGTATGCCGCACATTAAATCCGAGAGTGATGGGCAGAGTATTCCACCCCATACACCCGACCCGACCCCACCCGCATTCACCCACCCTTTCCGAATAGTTTGCTTAATTTATGTGTTGATGACCTGTACATGTGAACATGCTTGGATAATATCACTAAGAATATAACAAGAGTATTCCGCAAGTCACAATATTTAAGTAAGAAAAAAAATGCTTGTATACAAATATAAACCTGCTGGTAGTTTATAAAGCCAGAAGAAAGTAGGGCAATTAAGCGACAGTTTGTTTTTAATGATCTGCTTTAATATAATAATTGTATTCTTTTAAATCATGTGTCAGTACTGTCCTCAGTGAAAAAAACCCGGATACGATTAATACTAAACTCTGCGAAAATATCACCTTCTAGCTTCCATTGCTTCAGTACTATACTTAAAGACAATATCAACAGCTAGCGTCAGTAAACCCCTGAACGGTTAATTAAATTAATTAGGTCACTTCCTTGATACGCGAAAGGGACAATATATTCATAAATTGTGATATTTAATATTAAACGGTTTCTCACCAGTGTGTATGTGTACGCATAGTTGTCTTTTCGTTTACCCTACCTTTATGCTTTTTTCTAAATGAGAGCTTTAGTTGACCGTTAATTATTAGGGCAAGGTACTGTGAAACGTGTGCCCTCCTTCGATGGAGATTTTAAGCCGTTGAACAGTCCCATGTACAGGATGTATTTGCTCATTATAGATCTTGATGAAATTATGTGTTACTCAGTGACGCAAAATACACGTAGAGCTTTCCTTGGAAACGACGTTGTCATGATAATTGGATCTGAGTACGTGCAGTATCAAAAATTAGGAATTGACTGGGTCAGCACCTCTCCCCCTAATCTGAAAAGGATGGGCAGAGTATGTCCCTCTCCATCCTCATATACCCTGCATGAATATTTTGCTTATATTACGTGTTGATTCCCAATGCACGTGTACGTGGTTTGATAAGGTAACATATTATTCGTGAATTCACATGTACTTAAGAAATCATGTTCTTCCAAATAAACCTATATTATAGAAGAAAGAGGTTATAATTAAGCTAAATGACTGTTTTGTTTTTAAAAACAGTAAGTGATATTGTCTAGGCGATGTGAGAGTTGTCTCTAGCATCCGTTACGTATAATTATGTTAAACAGTAGGCGATTGTGTCTATTCATGCAGGAGAAAAGCCAACTAAGTCACATGTATTACGTTTTTCTTTCGTTAAATGATAGAATATATTATTTCTCCTTTATATTCATATTTATCGGCTGATATAGCAGTTGATTCCAATGCACTAGTATCTTCTAACTAGGAAGTAGTAACTTCGTTGGAAATACGAATTAGCTTCACACACGTCAAAAAGGGCATACACATACATATCCACGATTAATGGGTAATGGGTAGTACAATAAGAAAACAAGTTCTTATCAAGCATTATTTAGTACATAAAACCATGGACATATATACTCATATCCATGCTAATCAGAAAATGGTATTTCTCCTGTATACACATATACATCGGGTGGTATAGGAGTCAATTAGGCAGAAATAACTTATACTTTACTAAAATGAGTAACTAGCGTTTTGCGGAAACTTAAAGGACAGTATATACATCTCTCTCACCACCTAGACATTATTACTAAATATTTTTAATCGAAAAATAACTGAATATCTTAACTTTTGTCGCTTATACGGCTTCTCCTCTGTATGTATACTCAAATTTGACTACTGTTTTAAAAAGAAATTAACGAATGACAGAGCCATCCTATTTCTTTTGTAAACTGATATGCATCGTCTGGTACAGGAGGGAATTATGCACTAATACCTTCTACTGAACTAAATTCGGTATACAGAAATTTATTTTTAAACAGTAGGTGAATATGATTATTCATATAATGCGTCAAATTCAATACGCAATATGTGACCTGTACGCATTATGTGATAATACCATCACACAATGCATTGTCATGGTCGACGCATGTATGCGACTGCTGCGTTATGTAACTTAAAATAGTATGAGAGTAGACCTTTGGAAACGACAGAACACGATACATATGCAATATTGCTGTCTCAGTTTGATTGTTCATGGACAGTAGTGAAATATGCTAGCTACCGCTCACTCACCCTAGTGCCGGGTATAGCAGAACTTAATATTCATAAAACAATAGTATATACCGTCCCAGTATCTAACACAACTGTATGCCCCGAAGAGCAAAATAAACAAGATGGAATTTAGTTGCTCCAGAGGTTATGACGCCTGCGTATCAAAAGTAACAGCCGAAAGACTCAATTAAAAAGCAGACAACATATCCTATGAGTGGTTAAACAGTACCCATAGCCTTTTATCGACCGCAGTAGTGGGACCACCGAATCGAAAATTAAGTATAGAAAACAAAAGCAATTGAAAATGTACCAGCGATATCTAAATATAAATATCGGGCTCCAATCTCCAAAGATCAAATAAATAACATTGTGTCAGACCCGTAACTACGCTGAGACATAGAAGCACGCACGCACGCACTTACGCACGGACGCACTTACGCACGCACTCACGCACGCACGCACGCAAACACACACACACACACACACACGCGCGCGCACATACACACATACACACACACATACATACTTTCTCACATACATACTTTCATATATACATACATAAAGATAAATAAAACTAAATAAATAATTAAAGACAACATGTCATGTTTAATCACAATGTTATTGATTCTTGAACCAGAGACTACTTTTTCTGTAATCGGGAAAGTAATGAGACATTGCTTCTAATAAACAATTAATGAATTATATCTCTACAAGTGAAAGGCAACATATAACTGTAGTAGGACATATATAATAGCACCAAGCATCACACATACCAATGATACCAACATAAGGAAATGAAGACATTCTTAACCGATAGTTTAAACTAGTTCATTTAATGATACTAGTATTAGACCGTGAGCCATACACTTTTTTGTTACCATCTCAAGGGACAAATTCTTACTAGTACCACCATGTTATTGAGTACCTTGTAGATAAACAAAAAATCCATGATAGCAGTGTGAACAGGGTAGCTGATTCCTGTTATTACAGTTATCTCCCCCTTTTAAGCAAAACTCTTGTTTCTTTAAAAAATAACTAGAAGAGCTACAGGTCTAATATTTTGCATGTATTATACATTTAGGGTCCTCCACGAAGTATTTATAAAATAACGACCCCAGGGTCAAATATGGCCCAGCCCCGGGGGTAACATTTTTTCATACAGTTATATAGGAAATCTTTAAAAAATAAATGATTTACTCTAAAACTGTAAGAGCTAGAGGTCCCATATTATGCATGAAGCATAAGCTTATGATCCACTAGCAAGTTTGTTAAAATGTTGACCCTGGGGTCATATCTGGCTCCGCCCCATGGGTCACTTTTGTTCAAATCGTGACTCTGTGTCCAACTATGGCCCAGTTCTGGGGTTAAAGTTTTACAAAGAGTTATATAGGAAAGTCCATAAAAATATTGTTTTTTTTCTGATGCTACAAGAGCTAGGGGTCTAATACGATGAATGTAGCATAAGAGTATCGATATCTACCAATTTATTTTGTTAAAATGGTGATCTTATGGTCAAATTTCACCCGGTCCCGTGGGGTCACATATTTACATAGAGTTATGTAGGAACGTCTATAAACATCTTCTCTGAAACGACAAGAGCTAGAGGTGTTATAAGCTACATGTAGCTTAAGATTATTGTTCTGTACCAAATAATTTAAATGGTGTCCCTTGAATCAAGCCTGGAATCAAATTTTGCCCTGTCCCGGGGTTCACACTATAACATTGAATTATATAGGAAAACATATTCAAACAGCTTCTCTTATACTTCAAAAGCTAAATAATAGTTCGCATGCACCATAAGCTTATAATCCTCTACCTAGTTTGTTCAAATGGCGACAATGGGGTCAAATATGGCCTCTACGGGGGTCACAGTTTCACAGATTTATATAAAGAAATTGTTGTTGTTTCTTAAAACATGAGAGCACTTTGAGACGAGGCGAGTGGGTCTCTTATTTATGGTTTGAAGTTGTACACTTTTCATAAAATCATTTGAAGCGAACTGAAATATACAGATAATGTGACTTTTGATAAGGTATTCCATTATGAAGACTTAACCATGTTTACAAATCGCATATTGAATAAATCCACGAACTAAAATCACAAAGTAGACCACTGCATTTTCAACAAATTGCAAAAAAAAAAAAAGAAAGAAAAAGAAAAGGCATTTTACGGTTTAACTGTCGATTTTAGGTGTTTCTTAATTGTCCTGTTTTATCCCAAGGCATTAATTGCCAAGTTTATCAAAACAGCAATGAGCTGGGCATATATAAGGCTTGCAGGCATATTGCAATTCGACATACATGAACTTGGTGCTAACTTGCTAGATAAGAGAGACCGTTGTGAACCCAGCTTCTTGGATATAACCTTTATGAAGGATTAACATGTTAGTTGTATGTACTTTAATGCAGTCATACTGCTTGATCGCATACAGCCTGTTGATGCAGTGGATAGCACGGGGGACTTTAAATTCAGAGGACCCTGGTTCAAGCCTCACTGGAGCTAGTAAATTTTGTCGGTGTGTTCTCGGATTGGGACGTAAACCACGCGATCCCGTGTATCGCTTGTTTTTTTCTCTCATCATGTTAAAGAAACATAGGTGTCTATTCGTCAGTAGGGCAGGTTCCTAAATGCCTATATAATATATCCACCTCCCCCCCAACACCCCCCCACCCCCCACTCCCCGCCCCCACACACACTCCCTCTCTCTCTTCATTGGCAATATACCTTCTTTTTTAGGTAATAATCATTCCACTTGCACTTGCATGCGCAAAAGTAGGATTAATGCTTACTATCCTAGGTTAATTCCATACTCTAAATCAAGTACGGAGAACATCATAACGTATGTTTAGATACATATCCTAAGCAGGTGATATTGTAACAACTGCACCATTACTAACAAATAGCAGGTGCTACTTCAGCGGCGGCATTGATCGTGGCTCCAGCGAAAAACGGAGTGTTTACTAGAGAATTTGCAGCAACTCTGAAGTTCTGCAGGCAAGAAGGTTCTGGGCACATTGTGCAAATTTTTATCTAGATGTTAAGGAAGAGTGAGCCGGGTCGAATGTTCATTCCTGTTGGCGCCATATAACATGTTTGTGTTGGTGCGCCGTAAAACCCCAATTCAAATCAATTCATCTTCGTCTATTCTTTTTTCAGTTACACAAAAATGGTTCGTGCAAATGCATATATTACTATTTTTACGTGTCATCTGCAGAATTCTTCATTGTGTTGTATATGGGTAGGGTAATTCAGGTGTAAAAATCCTTAAAATATGCATAAATTGTAATTAAAAAGTATTAAAATAACTTTTAAGATTTTGCGTTGCAATATGCAATGTTTAATTCATGTATTTATGTGTAATACATAATCCAAATGTGTAATCATAATAAGTATTGCCATGACGCATACACCTAAAAAAGACTTTTGTTAAAAAAACACGTTAAACCGCACATTTCCTTTATCTAGAATTCTTTGGACTATGTGTCGTCTGTGCAATATATGTGTGTATCAGAACATGTTAATACTATTTATGTTGCAGTTACTTATACTTCCAGTTTGGCATATGTCTAAACTTATCAGGCTTACTGAACACATATGTACAATGCCATGAACATTGCTTAGTACTTCATTTCATCAATATATCATAACAATCCCTTATTCATATTATATTATTTAAATCATGTAGAAAGGTTGTAAATTACTGATTCTTACAAGTTTACACATATATTGTAAAAAATATTAACTAATCTAAATGCATAAAAATGTGTCAATAGTGGGTGGGGTAAATTGACTTCTAATTTGAAGCAAAATAGAGATTTTAAACTGAATTCAGTGCTAAAAAAGAGCTTATTTACGCTTTATGTAACTCAATGAATTGTAAAAAAGTACATCAATAATTATTCACACAAGCATGACATTCAAAAATGAACATCAAAAACTTATATGAAAGTGCTACAATGATAACCTATTAATGTTCGATTTTTTTTTATATAAGCTACCTGTTCCAGATTGCTATCATGGAAAAATGTAATCTATACATTGCTCTTTTCAAAAAGTGATGGTAGAATTTGTCCCTTGAGTTGGTAACAATATCGAAAATTTTGGGTCCTGGCTCAAGGCCTATATATGCAAACATATATTGAAAATCAAAGGTAATATACCTCCCATGATCAGTGCTATACAAAGTGGTCTGTGGAACCGTATTTGAGCCAGACCGAATTACGCACACGTGTCCCTCATTACGTGGTCCCGCCTTAATACCATTAAGCGATGGGAAAGCTTGTATTAGCAGGATTTTATAACGGATATTTTTGACAATAAAACACGTTTAAAAACATGTTTAATTGAAATAACGCAATAACCTGTTTACAATTACCTATTAAATGTTTTAATTTTACAATATACACTTTTTAAAATCCAAAATTAAGGTTTTATTCCATACCCTAGCCAACCCCGTTTTCACTTCTTGGAGACGGGGTTAGATTGGTATAAAAGTTAATACTCGGACCGCGTAATGTAATTCGGTCGAATTAAGGACACGTGTCTAATTCATTGGAAAAAACATATTAGGGACACTTGTGGTGGTGTCCTCATGGGCAATATCAACAGCTGACGTAAGAACTGACCTCACGGGAATATCAACAGCCAGCGTTTAAACATCCATAGGGATATTATCTAAATCTAGCGATAGTACTATCCTAAGGGGCAATATCAACAGCTAGCGTTAGTACTGTCCTCTGCGGGCATATCAACAGCTAGTTTTAGTACCGTCCATAGGGGCAGTATCAACAGCCATCGGTCAATATCAACAGCTGGCGTTTGTACCGTCCTTAGGGGCAATATCAGCAGTTGGTGTTAGTACTGTCCTCAGAGGCCATAAACACACCTAGGTTTAGTATTGTCCTCTGGGGCCATATCAACAGCTAATTTTAGTACCGTTCCTAGGGGCAGTATCAACAGCTAGCGATAGTACTGTCCTAAGGGCCAATATCAACAGCTGGCGTTAGTACTGTCCTCAGGTGCTATATCAACAGCTAGGTTTATTACTGTCCCCAGGGGCAATATCAACAGCTAGGGTTAGTTCTATCTTAAGGGACAATATCAACAGCTGACGTTAGTACTGTCCTCTGTGGCCATATCAACAGCTAGTTTTAGTACCGTCCATAGGGGCAGTATCAACAGCTAGCGATAGTACTGTCCTATTGGTCAATATCAACAGCTGGCGTCTGTACCGTCCTTAGGGGCAATATCAGCAGTTGGCGTTAGTACTGTCCTCAATGGCAATATCAACTGCCTGCGTTGGTATTGTCCTCAGTGGCAATATCATCAGCCAGCGTTAGTACTGTCCTCTGGGTCCATATCAACTACAGTTTTAATACTGTCCTAAGGGGCAATATCAGCAGCTAGCGATAGTACTGTCCTACCGGTCAATATCAACAGCTGGCGTTATTACTGTCCTTAGGGGCAATATCAACAGCTAGCGTTAGTACCATCTTAAGGGGCAATATCAACAGCTGGCGTTAGTACTGTCCTCAGGGGCAATATCAGCAGTTGGCGTTAGTACTGTCCTCATAGGCAATATCAACAGCTAGGATTAGTACTGTCCTCTAGGCCATATCAACAGCTAGTTTTAGTACCGTCAATAGGGGAAGTATCAACAGCTAGTACTGTCATAAGAGCCAATATCAACAGCTGGCGTTAGTACTGTCCCCAGGTACTATATCAACAGCTAGGTTTATTACTGTCCCCAGGGGTAATATCAACAGCTAAGGTTGGTTCTATCTTAAGGGACAATATCAACAGCTGACGTTAGTACCTTCCTCTGGGGCATATCAACTGCTAGTTTTAGTACTGTCCTCAGGGGCAATATCAACAGCTAGGGTTAGTTATATCTAAGGGGCAAAATCAACAGCTGACGTTAGTATTGTCCTCTGGGGCCATATCAACAGCTTGGTTTAGTACTGTCCGTAGGGGCAATATCAACAGTTATCGATAGTAAAGTCCTCAGGGGCCATATCAACAGCTAGGGTTATTACTGTCCTTAGGAACAATATCATAGCTACGTTTAGTACTCTCCTCAGGGGTAATATCAACAGCTTAATAATATCCAAATGGACAGTATCAACATCTATAATTAGTACTATCCTCAGGGGCATATCAACAGCCAGCGTTATTACTGTTCTAAGGGGCAATATCAGCGGCTAGGTTTAGGACTATCCTAAGGGGCAATATCAACAGCTGTCGTTAGTACTGTCCTCAGGGGCAATATCAGCAGCTAGCAATAGTACTGGCGTAAGGGTCAATATCAACAGCTGGTGTTAGTACTATCCTCAGGGGCCATATCAACAGCTAGCGATAGTACTGTCCTCAGGGGCAATATCAACAGCTAGCGATAGTAAAGTCCTCAGAGTCCATATTTACAGCTAGCGTTATTACTGTTCTTAGGAGCAATATCAACCACTACGTTTAGTACTCTCCTCTGGGGCAATATCAACAGCTTTATAGTGTCCTAAGGCGCAATACCAACACCTAGAATTAGTACTATCCTCAGGGGCCATATCAACAGCTAGCGTTATTATTGTTCTAAGGGGCAATATCAACGGCTAGGTTTAGGACTATCCTAAGGGGCAATTTCAACATCTGGCGTTAGTACCATCTTAAGGGACAATATCAACAGCTGTCGTTAGTACTGTCCTCAGGGGCCATATCAACATCTAGGTTTAGTACCGTCCTAAGAGGCAATATCAGCAGCTAGCGATAGTACTGTCCTAAGGGTCAATATCAACAGCAGGTGTTAGTACTGTCCTCAGGGGCCATATCAACAGCTGGCGTTAGTACTGTCCTTAGGTTCAATATCAACAGCTAGCGTTAGTACTATCTTAAGGGGCAATATCAACAGCTGCGGTAATTACTGTCCTCAGGGGCAATATCAACAGCTTAGTAATGTCCTTAGGGCAATATAAACAGCTAGAATTAGTATTATCATCAGGGGCCATATCAACAGCTAGCGTTTTTAGTGTTCTAAGGGCTATATCAACATCTAGCTTTAATATTTTTCTCAGGGCATTATCAACAGCAAAGGTTATACTTACTTTTAGTACTATCCTACAGGGCAATATCAGCTGGCGTTCGTACTGTCCTCTGGGGTCATATCAACAGCTAGTTTTAGTACCGTCGCTGGGGGCAGTATCAACAGCTAGCGAGAGTACTGTCCTAAGGGTCAGTATCAACAGCTAGTGTTAGTACTGTCCTCAGGGGCTATATCAACAGCTAGCGTTATTATTGTTCTAAGGGGCAATATCAACGGCTAGTTTTAGTACTGTCCTAAGGGGCAATATCAGCAGCTAGCGATAGTACTCTCATATCGGTCAATATCAACAGCTAGGTTTATTACTGTTCTCAGGGGCTATATCAACAGCTAGGTTTCAGGGGCAATATCAACAGCTAGGGTTAGTCTTAAGGGGCAATATCAACAGCTGACGTTAGTACTGTCCTCTGGGGCCATATGCACAGCTAGTTTTAGTACTGTCCCCAGGAGCAATATCAGCAGATATCGATAGTAAAGTCCCCAGGAGCCATATCAACAGCTAGGGTTATTACTGTTCTTAGGGACAATAACATAGCTACGTTAATGCTGTCCTCAAGGGCAATATCAGCAGCTTAATAATATCCTGAGGGGCAATATCAACACCTAGAATTAGTACTATCCTGAGGGGCCATATCAACAGCTAGCGTTATTACTGTTCTAATATCAGCGGCTAGGTTTAGGACTATCCTAAGGGGCAATATCAACAGCTGGCGTTAGTACTGTACTTAGGGGCAATATCAACTGCTAGCGTTAGTACCACTTAAGGGGCAATATCAACAGCTGGCGTTAGTACTGTCCTCAGGGGCCATATCAACAGTTAGGTTTAGTACCGTCTTTAGAGGCAATAACAGCAGCTAGCGATAGTACTGTCTTAAGGGTCAATATCAACAGCTGGTATGAGTACTATCGTCAAGGGCCATATCAACAGCTAGGTTTAGTACTGTCCTCAGGGGCAATATCAACAACTAGTTTTAGTACTATCTTAAGGGGCAATATCAACAGCTGGCGTTAGTACTGTCCTCAGGGGCAATATCAGCAGCTGGCGTTAGTACTGTCATCATAGGCAATATAAACAGCTAGGTTTAGTACTGTCCTCTGGGGCCATATCAACTGCTAGTTTTAGTACCGTCCCTAGGGGCAGTATCAACAGCTAGCGATAGTACTGTTCTCGGGCTATATCAACAGCTAGGTTTATTACTGTCCACAGGGGCAATATGAACAGCTAGGGTTAGTTCTATCTTAAGGGGCAATATCAACAGCTGACGTTAGTACTGTCCTATGTGGCCATATCAACAGCTAGTTTCAGTCCTGTCCCTAGGGCCAATATCAGCAGCTAGCGATAGTAAAGTCCTCAGGGTCCATATTAACAGCTAGCGTTATTACTGTTCTTAGGGGCAATATCAACAGCTACGTTTATTACTCTCCTCAGGGGCAATATCAACAGCTTAATAATGTCCTAAGAGGCAATATCAACACCTAGAATTAGTACTATCCTCAGGGGCCATATCAACAGATAGCGTTATTATTGTTCTAAGGGGCAATATCAAAGGCTAGGTTTAGGACTATCCTAAGGGGAAATATCAACAGCTGGCGTTAGTACTGTCCTTAGGGTCAATATCAACAGCTAGCGTTAGTACTATCTTAAGGGGCAATATCAACAGCTGGCGTTATTACTGTCCTCAGGGGCAATATCAACAGCTTAGTAATGTCCTTAGGGGCAATATAAACAGCTAGAATTAGTACTATCCTCAGGGGCCATATCAACATCTAGCATTTGCGCTGTGGTCTAGTGGTAGAGCGATTCCCGCTATTGCCATATGCGTTGTGTCTCTGAGCAAGACACTTTATCTGCATTGCTTAGTACTGGTTCTACCCAGGAAGACATCGAGAGTGATTCAAATAAGTTCATTGAGCTTTCGTTACAATCGATGTAAAATAAATATGTTTAAACTAACATCTAGCGTTAATATTGTTCTAAGGGGCATTATCAACAGCTAAGGTTATACTTACTTTTAGTACTATCCTACAGGTCAATATAAGCTGGCGTTAGTACTGTCCTCTGGGGCCATATCAACAGCTAGTTTTAGTACTGTCCCTAGGAGCAATATCAACAGCTAGCGATAGTACTATCCTAAGGGCCAATATCAACAGCTGGTGTTAGTACTGTCCTCAGGGGCTATATCAACAGCTAGGTTTATTACTGTCCTCAGGGGCAATATCAACAGCTAGGGTTAGTTCTATCTAAAGGGCAATATCAACAGCTGACGTTAGTACTGTCCTCTGGGGCCGAATCAACAGCTTGATTTAGTACTGTCCGTAGGAGCAGTATCAGCAGTTATCGATAGTAAAGTCCTCAGGGGCCATATCAACAGCTAGGGTTATTACTGTCCTTAGGGACAATATCATAGCTAAGTTTAGTACTCTCCTCAGGGGCAATATCAACAGCTTAATAATATCCAAAGGGGCAGTATCAACATCTATAATTAGTACTATCCTCAGGGGCATATCAACAGCCAGCGTTATTACTGTTCTAAGGGGCAATATCAGCAGCTAGGTTTAGGACTATCCTAAGGGGCAATATCAACAGCTGGCGTGAGTACTGTCCTTAGGGGCAATATCAACAGCTAGCGTTAGTATCATCTTAAGGGGCAATATCAACAGCTGCCGTTAGTACTGTCCTCAGGGGCCATATCAACATCTAGGTTTAGTACTGTCCTCAGGGGCAATATCAGCAGCTAGCGATAGTACTGTCCTAAGGGTCAATATCAACAGCTGGTGTTAGTACTGTCCTCAGGGGCCATATCAACAGCTAGGTTTAATACTGTCCTCAGAGGCAATATCAACAGCTAGCGTTAGTACTATCTTAAGGGGCAATATCAGCAGCTGGTGTTAGTACTATCCTCAGGGGTCATATCAACAGCTAGGATTAGTACTGTCCTCAATATCAACAGTCTGCGTTAGTATGGTCCTCAGTGGCAATATCAACAGCAAGCGTTAGTACTGTCCTGAAGTGCTATACCAACAACTAACGTCAGTACTGTCCTCAGTGGCAATATCAACAGCTAGCGTTAGTACTCTCCTAATGTGCATTATCAACAGCCTGCGTTAGTATGGTGTTCAGTGGCAATATCAACAGCCAGCGTTAGTAATGTTCTGAAGTGCAATACCAACAACTACTGTCCTCAGTGGCAATATCAACAGCTAGCGTTAGTACTGTCCTAAGGTGAATTATCAACAGCTAGCGTTAATAATGTCCTCAGGGGCACTATCACACGCTAGTGTTCGAACTATCCTCAGGTGCAATATCAGCAGCTAGTCAGTAACATGCACAGGTATCAACAGCTAGCATATGTACTGTCCATATGGAAACAAACAGCTAGTGTCTTTAACATCCACATGTGCACTATCATAAGCCTTTGTTTTAACCACCATAAAGATACTATGATGAGCGTTAGTACATCAACGGGTAACATAAGTACTGTCCTCAAATACAATATCAACAGCTAGTGGTAGTACTGTCCTCCGAGGCAATATCAACAGCCAGCGTTAGTACTGCCGTCATTGGCAATATCAACAGCCAGCGTTAATACTGGCCCCAGGGGCAATATCAATACAGTGAGCGTTATTATTGTTCTAAGGAGAGTATCGACGTCTAGCGTTAGTACTGTCCTAATGGGCAATATCAACAGCCAGCGTAAGTAAATGTCCTCAGGGACAATATCAACAGCCTGCGTTAGTATTGTCCGCAGTGTCAAAATCAATAGCCAGAGTTAGTAATGTGCTCATGAGCAATATCAACAGGTAGCGTTAGTTTTGTCCTCATGGAAAATATCAACAGCTAGCTTTAACACTGTCCTCATTGGCAATATCAATAGCCACTTATATTACTGCCCTAAAGGGAAATATCAACAGGTAGCGTTTATACTGTCTTCTGGGCCAATTTCAACATATAGCGTTAGTACCGCTTTCCAGAGGCAATATCAACTGCTACCGTAAGTACAGTCCTCAGAGGCAATATCAGCAGCTAGCGTTAGTACTGTCCTCAAAGGCAATATCAACTGCCTGCGTTGGTATTGTCCTCAAGGGCAATATCAACAGCCAGCGTTTGTATTGTCCTAAGTGTAATACCAACAGTTATGGTTAGTAATGTCCTCGGGGGCGTTATCAAGAGCTAGCTGTAGAACTACAATATCAACAGCTATTGTCTTTAACATCCACATGAACAATATCAACAGCCAGCGTCTTATAGGGATACTATCAACAGCTAGAGTTAGTACCGTCCACAAGTCAATATCAACAGGTAGCGTTAGTCCTGTCCTCAGGGGCAATGTCAACAGCTAGCGTTAGTACTGTCCTCAGAGGCAATATCAACAGCTAGCGTTAGTACTGTCCTCAGGGTCAATATCGCCGGCTAGCGTTAGTCCTGTCCTAAAACGAATACAGTCAGTACTACTAAACTCTACGAAAATATCACCTACTGGCTTCCATGGCTTTTGTACTGTCCTCAAGGACAATTTCAAGAATTAGCGTCACTAAAGTATTGAAGGACAAAATAAAGTGCATAGGTCACTTCCTTGAAAGACCAAAGGGACAATATAGTCATATCCTTAAACGGTTTCTCACCAGTGTGTATGCATACTTGTCTTTTCGTTTACCCTACCTGTTTGCAAGCAATGTTTTTCCCCAAGTGAGTTCGTTTCCGAGGAAGGCTTTGCTGGCATTTTGTCACTAATTAACACAGAATTACAGCAAAATGTGTAAGGAGCATAATTATATAGGTTGTGGCACTTCCTGTACATAGGCCTGGTCAACGGCTTAACATCCCCTTCGAAGGATGGCAGTTTCACAGTACATGTACCTTGCCCGAATAGTGAACGGTCATTCATCAAAAGCGGCTGTCATGATAATCAGAAATGAATGTGTGTAGTTTAAAAAAAAGAACAGTGGGCTAGCACCTCTCCCCATAATCTGAGATGGGTGGACAGAGTATATTCCCCGCACCTCGTCTTGTTTCGTACTTGAAAACTCAACCTACTCACATATCTGACGTTTGCCTGTTAACGTTGTCGATTTGTGTTAGCTGTGTTCGGGTTTAAGTTTCCAAACACAGAATACGTGTCAGCGCGAGATATGTCGAAATGTAAATATTTCAGAGATATTAAAAACATGAACTAGTCGTACGAAAATGTCTAGATCGATGAGGTATTCTTCTCTTTGGTGAGTTTTATGCATGCACGCTTGGTTGTTAACGTTTAATCTATTGCTGTATGGCGGCTGTTTATGCATGCATTTGCTTGATCTCTTCATGAACCTGTCTTGATATGGTCGACCCTGATACCTACTTATTCTAAAAGGGCATCACAGTAACTCTGTTGTACGTATGCACCATAAGAGCTACTATTTTCGCTGCTAGAATATACCAAAAGTATTAATCAAGTCGCATTATACTAAGACATCATGTTCTTGCATATAAAGCTACTGGTACTTTATAATGACAGAAAAAATGTGTGGTATTTAAGCTAAAGGATGTTTTTATTTTTAGAAATGGTCTGCTTTAATGTAATAAGTTTCTTTTAAATCGTGTGTCAGTACAGTCCTCAGCGAAACAATAAACGGATACAGTCAATACTAATCTCTGTGAAAATATCACCTGCCAGCTTCTCTGGGTTCAGTACTGTCCTCAAGGACAATATCAATACAGCTAGCGTCAGTACAGTTCTGAGGGACATAATAAACTGCTTAGGTGAATTGATTGATACGCGAAAGGGACGATATATTCATAAACTCTGATATTGTACCTTAAACGGCTTCTCACCAGTGTGTATGCACACTTGTCATTTCGCTTACTCTAACAATTGCAAGCAATGTTTTTTTCCGAGTGAGGGTTTTGGGCAAATGACCTTTCATTATTCGGGCAATGTACTGTGAATCGTATGCCATCCTTCGAAGGAAATGTTAAGACGTAGACCAGTCCCATGTAGGAAGAGTCATACCTTATATATGCTCATGACATATCTCTTTGAATTTCTGTGTTAATGAGGCAAAATGCCCGTGGAGCTTTCCTCGGAAACGATGCTGCCATGATAATTAGACTAGACCGTGTGCAGTATCTATAATTAGGAACAGCGGGGACAGCACCTCTCCCCTAATCTGAAAGGGGTGGGTAGAGTATGTCCCTCCCCGCAACCCCCACAACCCACACCCCATACGCACATTGTTCTTATATAATATGCAGATTCTCTATGCATTTGTACATGGTTTGATAAGGTAACAAATACTATACCAATATTATTCATCAATTCACATGTAATTAATAAATCGTGTACTTGCAAATAAACCGACTGGTACATTATAGAAGGAAGAGGTGATAATTAAGCTAAAAGACAGTTTTGTTTTTTTAAAAATAGTAATAGTAATGTCTAGGCGATGTGAGAGATGTCTCTAACACCCTTTAAGTGTAATTATTTTAAACAGTAGGCGAATGTGTGTATTCATGCAGAATAAAATCCAAATAAGTCACATATATTAAGTTTTTATATAGTTAAATGGTATAATATGGTATTTCTCCTGTATACTCAATGTATCGGCTAATAGTTCAGTTAATTCCTAGGCACTAGTAACTTCTACTTCTAATTAGAAAGTAGTAACTGCTTAGGAAATTTGAATTAAAAAAGAGCATACACATTCATATCCACGATTAATGCGTAATTGTGGCTGGTATAGCAGTTAATTAGCACTAGTAACTTCTACTTTGCTAAAATGAGTAACTAGGCATATTCGGAAAATTAAAGGACAATAGAAACATCTTTCACATCGCCTAATATCTTAATGTATGTCGCTTATATTGCTTCTCTCCTGTATGCATACTCACATTCGACTACTGTTTAAAATAGTTAATTGAATTGATTTGTGTTTTAAGGAGCAACAACACATGAAAGTTTATATGGCGCCTAACAGGAACGAACGCGCCAGGCTCATCCTCCATTTACATCAAGATAAAATATGAAGATTGGGCCTAGAACCTTCTTACCTGCAAAACTGCAGAATTGCTGCAAATTCTATAATAGACACTCCATTTACGATGGAGCCACGTTTCCACGTTTGCATACGCGGTGTCATGATGGGCATGATAAAAAATGACAAAATGAATATGAATGTGTGTGTGGGGGGGGGGGGGGGGGTGGCGGGGGAGGGGGGGGTCTACCCCGCAACCTCACGGGGAACAAAATGAAAGTTAACAGATGACAGAGACATCGTATTTCTCTTATCAGGATATCTCTCACATCACCTAGACATTATCACTTGCTATCATTTAACGAAATATAACAGAATGGCTTAATATATTTGATTTATATGGCTTCTCCCCTGTATGTATTCTCACATTCGCCTACTGTTTATTTCCTAAGCCGTTACTACTTCCTAATTATTTTTTAAATAGGAGGCGAATGCGATTATTCATATAATGCGCCAAAACTTAATATGCAATATGTGACTTGTACGCATTATGTGACAAAAATAGTTGTTGTTTTGTGCTTTGTGCTTTTTGTTGTTGTTGCTGTTGAGTGTTGTTTGTGTTTTTTGGGGGGGAGGGGGCAGTGGTTGTGGGTTGGCTGTAAATAGTGTTTTTTTAAAGTTGCGCATCACCCCTTAACTTGAGTGCGTGCGTGAGTGCGTGTGTTTTGGTTATAACTTGTTTTTTTTAACTTGCGCTCCACCCCCAATGTCAAATCCTTTATCCGCCCCTGAGGAGGGTGCATGCTCCCCAGATTGTTTCTAAAGTAAGAAGACTTTATTTTATGGATTTATGCAAACTGGATCCGCCCATGCCCCCACCCCACTGCCTAACTAACAACCAAAGAACAATCAAAGTACATACGTTTAAGATTTTAGGTAGGGGTGCTCCCGGTGCCCGCACTGGACCCGCCCCTAGACCCATCCCACTACCACCTGTACACCCCAACCAACAAAAGCTTACTATATGCATATAATTATTACTTTTCAGATTTTAGCCTGGTACACCCATACCCCCCGGATCCGCCCTTGCCCTCCCCGACCCACGACCCACTTCTCACCCAATATATTTCTTTGCCTCGGTGTCAGTTTATGTCTGGTTACGGCACTGTGCGTGAAAGTTATTGCGTGAACGTTATGCATAGCATCATGACAGATGTATACTCCGCTTTTTGTGAATTAGAGAATGTGTGCTAGGAATCGAAGACATTCCATGCCGATATATTATATCCACCTTAGAACACGACATCCCAGACCATATCAGGACCCGATTTGCAATCAATTGTAACTAGAAGAACGGTATTGAAACAAAGGTTGAAGGAACGCGTTTGGACATAAACAAATCTTTAAAAACAAAAAGATCTTAAAAAAATTAAAAAATCTGATTGTTTGTTTTTGTCTAGACTTGTACACAAATATCAAAACATATCAAATAATTGCAAAACTGTACACCAAAATTCCTACCCCATGTAAGAGACTGTAGTAGACATGTACATGTGTTTATTTCCTTCAACCTGTCTGTTGAAAATAACAATTTCTTCCAGTCATATTGTTGTGGTGGATGAGTGGTTAGCATACTTGGTCATACTTGCCTCTCGTCCCAGACGTCACAGGTTCGATTTCCTCTGGTAAGCCTACTATGAACGTATGCCATCCTCAGAAGGAGGTGTGTGTAAAGTCATAGGTCCGTGTGCAGGGAGAGCTATACACGTGGTAATCGGTTATTCGTCAACAGAATTGCACATAATAAATGAAATTGCGTGTAGATAGTGGCAAAATATAAGAAACATATACATCTAATCTATTTTATAACTCTAACGCCATAGCATGTGTTTTTTTCAATATCGACGTGTGCTTCAACTAAACGATTACAATACAAAACTTCCTCCCCTTAATCTGATATAAATGGCGTTTTCACAATAAAATCGCAGTATATACGTGTTGCGTCCCTTTTGTTGTGAAACGCCATTTAGGGGCATAATTGACAGCTGGAGCTTCGTCGGGACATTATTGACAGGAGGGGCTTCAACAACAGCGAATGATTTGAACCCCTCTCTGTAGGGTTCAAATCACTCGCTGTTGTTTAAGCCCCTCCTGTCAATAATGCCCCGACGAAGCTCCAGCTGTCAATTATGCCCCTAAATGGCGGTTCACAACAAAAGGGACGCAACACATATATACTGCGATTTTACTGTGAAAACGCTATTTATAACAGATTAAGGGGAGGACATTTGTATTGTAATCGTTAAGTTGAACCACACGTCGATATTAAAAAAAACACATGCTATTGTGTTAGAGTTATCAAATAGATTAGATGTATATGTTTCTTATATTTTGCCACTATCTACACGAAATTTCATTTATTATGTGCAGTTCTGTTTACGAATAACCGATTACCTCGTGTATAGCTCTCCATACACACGGACCTATGACTTTACACACCTCCTTCGGAGGATGGCATAATTTCATAGTAGGCTTATCTTACCCGAGGAAATCGAACCTGTGACGTCTGGGACGAGAGGCAAGTATGATCAAGTATGCTAACCACTCATCCACCACAACAATATGACTGGAAGAAATTGTTATTTTCAATACACAGGTAGAAGGAAATAAACATAAAAAAGAAAACAAAAAAAAGAAAAACAAATCAGAAAAAAACTTCTTTCTTGTTTGTTATATTATATTTTTATATAGACATGTATAGAAACATCAAAACATAACCATAGTGTTCTCTTACATGGGGTAGGATTGCTTTTGACTATGGTCTCTTACATGGTGTAGGCTTGTTTTTGACTATGGACTCTTACACGGCGTCGAATTGTTTTTGATTATGGTCTCTTACATGGGGTAGGATTGTTTCTGGTGTACAGTTTTTCAATTATTTGATATGCTCTGATGTTGTGCTCTGCTGTTATATACATGTCTACTGCGGTCTCTTACATGGGGTAGGAATTGTGGGTAGGATTAATTTTGGTGTACAGTTTTGCAATTATTTGATATGTTTTGATATTTGTATACAAGTCTAGACAAAAACAAAAAATCAGATTTTTTGATTTTTTTAAGATCTTTTTTTTTTTTTTTTTTTTTAGATCCAAACGCGTTCCTTCAACCTTTGTTTCAATACCGTTCTTCTAGTTACAACTGATTGCAAATCGGGTCCTGGTATGGTCTGGGATGTCGTGTTCTAAGGTGGATATAATATATAGGCATGGAATGTCTTCGATTCCTAGCACACATTCTCTAATTCACAAAAAGCGGAGTATACATCTGTCATGATGCTATGCATAACTTTCACGCAATAACTTTCACGCACAGTGCCGTAACCAGACATAAACTTACACCGAGGCAAAGAAATATATTGGGTGAGAAGTGGTTCGTGGGTCGGGGAGGGCAAGGGCGGATCCGGCGGGTATGGGTGCACCAGGCTAAAATCTGAAACATAATAATTATATGTATATAGTAAGCTTTTGTTGGTTGGGGTGTACATGTGGTTGTGGGATGGGTCTAGGGGTGGGTCCAGTGCGGGCACCGGGAGCACCCCCACATAAAATCTGAAACGTGTGTATTTTGATTGTTCTTTGGTTGTTAGTTAGGCAGGGGTTGGGGGCATGGGCGGATCCAGTTTGCTTAAATCCATAAAATAAATTCTTCTTACTTTAGAAAAAATCTGGGGAGCATGCACCCTCCTCAGGGGCGGATAAAGGATTTGACATTGGGGGTGGGGCGCAAATTAAAAAAACAAGTAATAACCAAAACACACGCACGCACGCACGCACGCACGCACGCACGCACGCACGCACGCACGCACGCACGCACTCACTCACTCACTCACTCACGCGTTGTTTCCAGTTAAGGGGTTGATGCGCAACTGTAAAAAAACACTATTTACAGCCAACCCACAACCACTGCCCCCTCCCCCCCCCCCCCCCAAAAAAAAAACACAACACAAACAACACTCAACAACAACAAAAAGCACAAAACACAAAACAACAACTGTTTTTGTCACATAATGCGTACACGTCAACATTGCATATTGAGTTTTGACGCATTATATGAATAATCACATTCGGTTTCTGTTTAAAAAATAATTAGGTAGTAGTAACGGCTTAGGAAGTAAACAGTAGGCGAATGTGAGAATACATACAGGGGAGAAGCCATATAAATCAAATATATTAAGCCATTCTGTTATATTTCGTTAAATGATAGCAAGTGATACTGTCTAGGTGATGTGAGAGATATCCTGATAAGAGAAATACGATGTCTCTGTCATCTGTTAACTTTAATTTTGTTCCCCGTGAGGTTGCGGGATAGAATACAACCACTGCAATCTCACAAAGACACCGTCACATACAGAGGGGTCGGACACACACATTCTTAATTTCATATTCATTTTGTCATTTTTTATCATGCCTATTCAAGGTTTATATCATGAGACCGCGTATGCAAACGTGGAAACGTGGCTCCATCGTAAATGGGGTGTCTATTATAGAATTTGCAGCAGTTCTGCAGTTTTGCAGGTAAGAAGGTCCTATGCCCAATCTTCATATTTTATGTTGATGTAAATGGAGGATGAGCAGCCTGGCACGTTCGTTCCTGTTAGGCGCCATATAACCTTCCATGTGTTGTTGCGCCTTAAAACACAAATCAATTCAATTAACATTTTTTTAAACAGTAGTCGAATGTTAGTACGCATACAGGAGAGAAGCCATATCAGCTATATACAGTAAGATATAAGGCGATGTGAGAGATATTTCTATTGTCCTTTAATTTTCCGAATAGGCCTAGTTACTCATTTTAGCAAAGTAGAAGTTACTAGTGCCTAATTAACTGCTATACCAGCCCCAATTACGCATTAATCGTGGATATGAATGTGTATTCTCTTTTTTTAATTCATATTTCCTAAGCAGTTACTACTTCCTAATTAGAAGTCGATGTTACTAGTGCCTTGGAATTAACTGAAATATTAGCCGATACATATGAGTATACAGGAGAAATACCATATTATATCATTTAACGAAATAAAAACTTAATATATATGACTTATTTGGATTTTATCCTGCATGAATACACACATTCGCCTACTGTTTAAATTAATTACTTTTAAAGGGTGTTAGAGACATCTCTCACATCGCCTAGACATTACCACTTACTATTTTTAAAAAACAAAACTGTCCTTTAGCTTAATTATCACCTCTTCCATCTATAATGTACCCGTCGGTTTATTTGCAAGAACACGATTTATTAATGCATGGGAATTGATGAATACTATTGGTATAGTATGTGTTACCTTATCAAATCTTGTACACATGCATAGAGAATCTGCATATAATATAAGAACAATGTTCGTGTAGGGTGTGTGTTGTGGGGGTTGCGGGGAGGGACATACTCTACCCACCCATTTCAGATTAGGGGAGAGGTGCTGTCCCCGCTGTTTCTAATTATAGATACTGCACACGATCTAGTCTAATTATCATGGCAGCGTCGTTTCCGAGGAAAGCTCCACGGGCCTTTTGCCTCATTAACACTGAAATTCAAAGAGATATGTCATGAGCATATATATGGTATGGCTCTTCCTACATGGGACTGGTCTTCGTCTTAACATTTCCTTCGAAGGATGGCATTAGATTCAAAGTAACTTGCCCGAATAATGAAAGGTCATTTGCCCAAAATCCTCACTTGAAATAAAACATTACTTGCAAATGACAGAGTAAGCGAAATGACAAGTGTCCGTACACACTGGTGAGAAACCGTTTCAGGTACAATATCAGAGTTTATGAATATATGGTCCCTTTCGCGTATCAATAAATTCACCTAAGCAGTTTATTATGTCCCTCAGGACTGTACTGACGCTAGCTGTGTTGATATTGTCCTTGATGACAGTACTGAACCCAGAGAAGCTGGCAGGTGATATTTTCACAGAGATTAGTATTGACTGTATCCGTGTATTGTTTCGCTGAGGACAGTACTGACACACGATTTAAAACAACCTTAATGCATTAAAGCAGACCATTTTTAAAAATAAAAACGTCCTTTAGTTTAAATACCACCAATTTTTTCTGTCATTATAAAGTACCAATAGCTTTATATGCAAGAACATGATGTCTTGATTAATATTTTTGGTATATTCTAGCAGCGAGAATCGTAGCTCTTACGGTGCGTACCTACAACAGAGTTACTGTGATGCCCTTTTAGAATAAGTAGACAGGTTCATGAAGAGAACAAGGAATGCATGCAAAAACAGCCGTCATACAGCAATAGATTAAACGTTAACAACCAAGCGTGCATGCATAAAACTCACCAAAGAGAAGAATACCTCATCGATCTAGACATTTTCGTACGACTAATTCATGTTTTTCAGGACAATATCTCTGAAATTTTTACATTTCGACATATCTCGCGCTGACACGTATTCTGTGTTTTGAAACTTAAACCCGAACACAGCTAACACAAATCGACAACGTTAACAGGCAAACGTCAGATATATGAGTAGGTTGAATTTCTAAATACGGAACAAGACGAGGTGCGGGGAATATACTCTGTCCACCCGTCTCAGGTTATGGGAAGAGGTGCTAGCCCACTGTTCTTTTTTTTTAAACTACACACATTCATTTCTGATTATCATGACAGCCTCGTTTCCGAGGAAGGCTTTGCTGTCATGTTGTCACTGATTAACACAGAATTTCAGCAAAATATGTAAGGAGCATAATTATATAGGGTGTGGCCCTTCCTGTACATGGGTCTGGTCAACGGATTAACATCCCCTTCGAAGGATGGCAGTTTCACAGTACATGTAGCTTGCCCGAATAATGAACGGTCATTCATCAAAAGCACTTAATTGGGAAAAAGCATTGCTTGCAAACAGGTAGGGTAAACGAAAAGACAAGTATGCATACACACTGGTGAGAAACCGTTTAAGGATATGACTATATTGTTCCTTTTGTGTTTCAAGGAAATGACCTAAGCAATTTATTTTGTCCTTCAAGACTTTACTGACGCTAATTCTTGAAATTGTCCTTGAGGACAGTACAAAAGCGAGAGAAGCTAGTAGGTGATATTTTTGTAGAGTTTAGTAGTACTGACTGTATTCGTTTTAGGACAGGACTAACGCTAGCCGGCGATATTGCCCCTGAGGACAGTACTAACGCTAGCTGTTGATATTGCCTCTGAGGACAGTTCTAAAGCTAGCTATTGACATTGCACCCTGAGTACAGGACTAAAGCTACCTGTTGATAGTGACTTCTGGACGGTACTAACTCTAGCTGTTGATAGTATCCCTATAATACGCTGGCTGTTGATATTGTTCATGTGGATGTTAAAGACAATAGCTGTTGATAGTGTCCATATAGACAGAACAAAAGCTTGCTGTTGATACCTGTGCATGTTACAGACTAGCTGTTGATACTGTAGTTCTACAGCTAGCTCTTGATAACGCCCACGAGGACATTACTAACGATAACTGTTGATATTACACTTAGGATAGTACTAACGCTGACTGTTGATATTGCCACTGAGGACAATACCAACGCAGGCAGTTGATATTGCCATTGAGGACAGAACTAACGCTAGCTGCTGATATTGCCCCTGAGGACGGTATTTACGGTAGAAGTTGATATTGCCCCTGGAAAGCATTACTAACGCTATATGTTGATATTGGCCCCGAAGACATTATTAACGTTACCTGTTGATATTTCCTTTAATGCTGTAATAAAAGTGGCTATTGGTATTGCAAATGAGGACAGTGTTAAAGCTAACTGTTGTTATTCTCCATGAGGACAAAACTAATGCAAGCTGTTGATATTGCCCCTGGGGACAGTACTAACGCTAGCTGTGGATATAGCCCATTATGACAGTACTAACCCTACCTGTTGATATTGCTCATGAGCACATTACTAACTCTGGCTATTGACTTTGACACTGAGGACAATACTAACGTTGGCTGTTGATATTGCCCCTGAGGACAGTACTTACGCTGGCTGTTGATATTGCCCATTAGGACAGTACTTACGCTGGCTGTTGATGTTGCCTCGTTGGACAGTACTAACGTTAGCTGTTGATATTGCCCCTGAGAACAGTACTAATGTTAGCTGTTGATTTTAACCCTGTGGACATTACTCACACTGGATATTGATGTTGCCGCTTAGGACAGTACTAACGCTGGCTGTTGATATTTCCCCTAAGAACAGTACTAACGCTGGTTGATTATACTTCCCCTGAGGATATTAATAACGCTGGCTGTTAATAGTGTCCATGAGGACAGTACTAACTTGTCAATGAGGCAAATACTAACGATATATAGTGAGATTGCCCCTGAAGGCAGTACTAACGCTAGATGTCGATACTCCCCTTAGGACAGTAATAACGCTCTCTGTATTGATATTGCCCCTGGGGCCAGTATTAACGCTGGCTGTTGATATTGCCTATGACGGCAGTACTAACGCTGGCTGTTGATATTGTATTTGAGGACAGTACTAATGTTACCCGTTGATGTTGCCTCTGAGGACAGTACCTACGCTGGCTGTTCATAGTATCTCTATGGTGGTTAAAACAAAGGCTGATGATAGTGCACATGTGGATGTTAAAGACACTATCTGTTTGTTTCTATACGGACAGTACATATGCTAGCTGTTGATACCTGTGCATGTTACTGACTAGCTGTTGATATTGCACCTGAGGATTGTTCGAACGCTAGCGTTTGATAGTGCTCCTGCGGACATTATTAATGCTAGCTGTTGATAATGCACCTTAGGGCAGTACTAACGCTAGCTGTTGATATTGTCACTGACGACAGTACTTACGTTAGTTGTTGGTATTGCACTTCTGGACATTACTAACGCTGGCTGTTGATATTGCCACTGAGCATCATACTAACGCAGGCTGTTGATAATGCACATTAGGACAGTACTAACGTTAGCTGTTGATATTGCCACTGAGGACAGAACTTACGTTAGTTGTTTGTATTGTACTTCAGGACAGTACTAACGCTTGCTGTTGATATTGCCACTGACGACCATACTAACGCAGGCTGTTGATATTGAGGAAAGTACTAATTGTGTTGATATGACCCCTGAGGATAGTACTAACACCAGCTGCTGATATTGCCCCTTAAGATAGTACTAACGCTAGCTGTTGATATTGCCCCTGAGGACAGTACTATACCTAGCTGTTGATATGGCCCCTGAGAACAGTACCAATACCAGATGTTGATATTGACCCTTAGGACAGTACTATCACTAACTGCTGATATTGCCCCTAAGGACAGTACTAAAACTAGCTGCTGATATGGCCCCAGAGGACAGTACTAACGCCAGCTGATGATATTGACCCTTAGGACAGTACTATCGCTAGCTGCTGATATTGCCTCCAAGGACGGTACTAAACCTAGCTGTTGATATGGCCCCTGAGGACAGTACTAACGCCAGCTGTTGATATTGCCCCTTAATATGGTACTAACGCTATATGTTGATATTGCCCCTAAGGACAGTACTAACGCCAGCTGTTGATATTGCCCCTTAGGTTAGTCCTAAACCTAGCCGCTGATATTGCCTCTTAGAACAGTAATAACACTAACTGTTGATATGACCCCAGAGGATAGTACTAATTCTAAGTGTTGATATTGCCCCTCAGGATATTATTAAGCTGTTAATATTCGCCCTGAGGAGAGTACTAAACATAGCTACTGATATTGTCCCTAAGAACAGTAATAACCCTAGCTGTTGATATGGCCCCTGAGGACTTTACTATCGATAGCTGCTGATATTGCCCCTAGGGACAGTACTAAAGCTAACTGTTGATACGGCCCCAGAGGACAGTACTAACGTCAGCTGTTGATATTGTCCCTTAAGATAGAACTAACCCTAGCTGTTGATATTGCCCCTGAGGACAGTAATAAACCTAGCTGTTGATATAGCCCCTGAGGACAGTACTAACACCAGCTGTTGATATTGGCCCTAAGGACAGTACTATCGCTAGCTGTTGATACTGCCCCTAGGGACGGTACTAAAACTAGATGTTGATATTGCCCCAGAGGACAGTACTAACGCCAGCTGATATTGCCCTGTAGGATAGTATTAAAAGTAAATATAACCTTAGCTGTTGATAATGTCCCTTAGAACAATATTAACGCTAGATGTTGATATGGCCCTTAGAACAGTTATAACGGTAGCTGTTGATATGGCCTCTGAGGACAGTACTAATTCTAGCTGTTTATATTGCCCCTTAGGACATAACTAAGCTGTTGATATTGCCCCTGAGGACAGTAATAACGCCAGCTGTTGATATTGCCCCTTAAGATAGTACTAACGCTAGCTGTTGATATTGACCCTAAGGACAGTACTAACGCCAGATGTTGATATTTCCCCTTAGGATAGTCCTAAACCTAACCGTTGATATTGCCCCTTAGAACAATAATAACGCTAGCTGTTGATATGGCCCCTGAGGATAACACTAATTCTAGGTATTGATATTGCCCCTTAGGACATTATTAAGCTGTTGAGATTGTCCCTGAGGAGAGTACTAAACGTAGCTGTTGATATTGCCCCTAAGGACAGTAATAACGCTAGCTGTTAATATGGCCCCTGAGGACAGTAATAAACCTAGCTGTTGATATAGCCATCTACCAATACGGTCCGTTTCAACAATACTTACACCATGTGTCAATAAGGTCCATAAAGACAACACATACTACATCCATTCATATCATATTGACGCCGTCTGTCATTAAAGTCCCTACTGACAAAACAAACACCATCTGTCAATAAGGTCCGTTAAGACAATACTGACTCTATCTGCCAATAAGGTCCCAATCAACAATACTGACACCATCTCTCAATAAGGTCTCTATAGACAATAATGACTCAATCTTTCAATAAGGTCCCAAAATAAAAAAACTGACGCCACATGTCACTATTGTCCCTATTTGCTATACATCTGTCAATAAGGTCCCTATGCACAATACAGAATCGACCCATATAGACCACACTAACACCATGTATCAATAACGTCGTTATTGACCAAACAAGCACACTGTCTTAATACGTTTCTGATAGGAAATACTGAGGCTATCTGTCAATAAGGTCCCAATCAACAATGATGGCAACATCTGTGAATAAGGTTCATATATACAATACTGACGCGATCTGTCAACAATATTGACGCCATCTGTCGATAAGATACCCTATCAACAGTAATGACGCCACCTGTAAATATGGTCCGTATAGACCATACTGACGTTATCTGGCGATAATGTCACTATTGAAAATACTGAAACAATCTGTCAAAAAGGTCCCTATAGACACTGTGTACGTAATCTGTCAAAACGGTCCTTGTAGTCAATATAGGCACAATGCATCAATCGGGACCCTATATACAATATGAACTCCATCTGTCAATAAGGTTTCTTTGGACAATACCAACATCATCTGTCACTAAGGTACCTGTATCCAATACAAACTTCATTTGTCAACAATGTACCTGTGTACAATAATGACGCCATCTATCAATAGGATCCCTTTCAACGATATTTACGCCATGCGTCAATATGCTCTCTATAGACAACACAGACTATGTCTGTCAATAACGAACCTACAGACCATACTGACGCCATCTGTCAATTTGTCAATAAGGTCCATGTTGACAATACTTATGCCATCTATCAATAAGGTTCCTATAGACAGTGCATACGGCATCTTTCAATAAGGTCCTTACAGACAATACAGTCGGCATCTGTCATTAGGTCCTTATAAACAGTACAGACGGCATCTGTCAATAATGCACCTTTAGACAATACTGACGCTTTCTGTCAATAAGGTCCCTATAGACACTACTTAAGCCATCTATCAATAAGGTTCCTACAGACAGTACATACGGCATCTGTCAATAAGGTCCTTACATACAATACAGTCGGCATCTGTCATTAGGTCCCTATAAACAGTACAGACGGCATCTGTCAATAATGCACCTATAGACTATACTGGCGCATTCTAATAAGGTCCCTATAGACAATACTTACGCCATCAGTCAATAAGGTCCCTATAGACAATACAGACGGCATCTGTCAATAAGGTCCCTATACATAATACAGACGGAATCTGTCAATAAGGTCCCTATATACAATACTTACGCCATCTGTCAATAAGGTCCCTATAGACAATACAGACGGCATCTGTCAATAAGGTCCCTATACATAATACAGACGGCATCTGCCAATAAGGTCCCTATAGACAATACAGACGGCATCTGTCAATAAAGTCCCTATTACTAATACAGACGACTTTTGTCAATAAGGTCCCTATAGACAGTACATACGGGATCTGTCATTTAGGTCCCTATAGACAATACAGGCGGCATCTGTCAATAAGGTCCCTATACATAATACAGACGCCATCTGTCAATAAGGTCCCTATAGACAGTACAGACGGCATCTGTAAATAAGGTCCCTATAAACGGTACATACGGCATCTGTCATTAAAGCCCCTATCGAAAATACAGACGCCATCTGTCACTAATGCCCCTACAGACAATACAGACGGAATCTGTCAATAAGGTCCCTATAGACAATACAGACGGCATGTGCCAATAAGGTCCCTATAGACAATACAGACGGCATCTGTCAATGAGGTCATTATAAACAGTACAGACGGCACTTGTCAATATTACCCCTATAGACAATACTGACGCCATCTGCCAATAAGGTCGCAATATACAATACAGACGGCATCTGTCAATAAGGTCCCTATAGACAATACAGACGGCATCTGACATTAAGGTCCCTACAGACAATACGGACGGCATGTGCCAATAAGTCCCTATAGACAATACAGACGGCATCTGTCAATAAGGTCATTATAAACAGTACAGACGGCACTTGTTAATATTACCCATATAGACAATAGTGACGCCATCTGCCAATAGGGTCGCAATATACAATACACACGGCATCTGTCAATAAGGTCCCTATAGACAATACAGACGTCATCTGTCAATAAGACCCCAATAGACAATGCAGCCAGCATCTGTCGATAAGGTCCCTATGGACAACAGAGACGGCATCTGTCAATAATGCCCTTATACAGATACAGACGGCATCTTTCAATAAGGTCTTTATAGAAAATACAGACGGCATCTGTCAATAAGGTCCCTACAGACAATACAGTCGACGTTTGTCAATAAGGTCCATATAAACATTACAGACGGCATCTGTCAGTATTGCACCTTTAGACAAAACTGACGTATTCAGTCAATAAGGTCCCTATAGACAAAACTTACGCCATTTATCAATAAGGTTCCTATGGACAATACACACGGCATCTGTCAATAAGGTCCCTACAGACAATACATAAGGCTTCTGTCAATAAGGTCCCTACAGACAATACAGTCGATATCTGTCAATAATGCCCCTACAGACAATATAGACGGCATCTGTCAATCAGGTCCTTATAAACAATATAGACGGAATCTGTCAATAACGTCCCTATAGCCAATACAGACAGCATCTGCCAATAAAGTCCTATAGACAATACTTCCGCCATCTGTCAATAAGGTCCCTGTAAACAGTAGAAACTTATTGGCAGATGCCGTCTGTATTGTCTATAGGGAGCTTATTGAAAGATGCCGTATGTATTATCTGTAGCGGCATTATTGACAGATGCCGTCTGTACTGTTTATATGGACCTTATTAACAGATGCCGTCTGTACTGTCTATAGGGACGTTATTGACAGAAGCCGTTTGTATTGTCAATAGGGACATTTTTGACAGATGTCGTCTGTGTTGTCCATAGGGGCCTTATTGACAGAGGCAGTCTGTATTGTCTATAGGTAGCTTATTAAAGATGCCGTATGTATTGTCTGTAGTCACCTTAATGTCAGATGTCGTCTGTATAGTCTATAGGGACCTTCTTGACAGAATGCGTCTGTATTGTCTGTAGGGACATTATGGACATATGCCGTCTATATTATCTTTAGGGACCTTATTGACAGATGCTGTTTGTACTGTCTATTGGGACCTTATTGACAGATGAAGCCTGTATTGTCTGTAGGGACCTTATTGACATATGCCTCCTATACTGTCTATAGGGACCTTATTGACAGATGCCGTCTGTATTGTTATAGGGACCTTATTAACATATGCCGTCTGTATTGTCTATAGGGACGTTATTGACAGATGCCATATGTATTGTCTATAGGGACCTTATTGACAGATGTCGTATGTGTTGTCCATAGGGGCCTTATTGACAGATGCCGCCTATATTGCCGATAGGGGCATTAATGACAGATGCCGTATGTTTTGTCTATAGGGACCTTATTGACAGATGTCGTATGTGTTGTCCATAGGGGCCTTATTGACAGATGCCGCCTATATTGCCGATAGGGGCATTAATGACAGATGCCGTATGTTTTGTCTATAGGGACCTTATTGACAGATACCGTCTGTACTGTCTATAAGGACATTATTGACAGATGCCGTCTGTACTGTCTATAGGGACCTTATTGACACATGTCGTCTGTATTATGTATAGGGACCTTATTGACAGATGTCGTCTGTGTTTTCCATAGGGCCCTTATTGACAGATGCCGCCTATATTGTCTATAGGGACCTTATTGACAGATGCCGTCTGTATTGTCTATAGGGAGCTTATTGAAAGATGCCGTATGCATTATCTGTAGCGGCATTATTGACAGATACCGTCTGTACTGTTTATAGGGACTTTATTGACAGATGGCGTAAATATAATCTATAGGTGCATTAGTGACAGATGCCGTCTGTATTGGTCATAGGGATCTTATTGACAGATGTCGTCTGTGTTGTCCATAGGGGCCTTATTGACAGATGCCGCCTATATTGTCTATAGGGACCTTATTGGCAGATGCCGTCTGTATTGTCTATAGGGAGCTTATTGAAAGATGCCGTATGTATTATGTGTAGCGGCATTATTGGCAGATGCCGTCTGTACTGTCTATAGAGACCATATTGACTGACGCCGTCTGTATTGTCCCTAGGGACCTTATTGACAAATGTCGTATGTGTTGTCAATAGGAGCCTTATTGACAGATGCCGCCTATATTGTCTATAAGAACCTTATTGACAGATGCCGTCTGTATTGTCTATAGGGAGTTTATTGAAAGATGCCGTGTGTATTATCTGTAGCGGCATTATTGACAGATGCCGTCTGTACTGTTTATAGGGACCTTATTGACAGATGGCGTAAGTATTGTCTGTAGGATCTTATTGACAGATGCCGTCTGTATTGTTTATATGGAGCTTATTGAAAGATGCCGTATGTATTATGTGTAGCGGCATTATTGACAGGTGCCGTCTGTACTGTTTATAGGGACCTTATTGACAGATGGCGTAAGTATTGTCTATAGGGACCTTATTGACAGATGCCGTCTGTATTGTCCATAGGGACCTTATTGACAGATGTCGTATGTGTTGTCGATAGAGCCCTTATTGACAGATGCCGCCTATATTGTCTATAGGGACCTTATTGACAGATGCCGTCTGTATTGTTTATGAGGACCTTATTGACAGATGCCGTCTGTATTGTCTGTAGGGGCATTATTGACAGATGCTGTCTGTATTGTCCATAGGAACTTTATTGGCAGATGTCGTATGTGTTGTCCATAGGGCCCTTATTGACAGATGCCGCCTATATTGTCTATAGGGACCTTATTGACAGATGCCGTCTGTATTGTTTAAAAGGACCTTATTGACAGATGCCGTCTGTATAGTCTGTAGGGGCATTATTGACAGATGCTGTTTTTTTTTTGTCTATACGGACCTTATCGACAGATGGCGTCTATATGGTCTATAGGGACCTTTTTGACAGAATGCATCAGTATTGTCTGTAGGTGCATTGTCGACAGATGCCGTCTGTACTGTTTATAGGGACCTTATTGATAGAAATCAACTGTTTTGTATGTAGGGACCTTATTGACAGAAGCCTTCTGCACCGTCTTTAGGGACCTTATTGACAGATGCCGTGTGTATTGTCTATAGGAACCTTATTGATAGATGGCGTAAGTATTTTCTATAGGGACCTTATTGGCAGAATGCGTCAGTATTGTCTGAACGTGCATTATTGACGGATGCCGTCTGTACTGTTTATAGGGACCTTATTGACAGACGCCGACTGTATTGTCTATATGGACCTTATTGACAGATGTCGTCTGTATTGTCTATAGGAACCTTATTGACAGATGCCATCTGTATTGTCTATAAAGACCTTATTGAAAGATGCCGTCTGTATTGTCCATATGTGCATTATTGACAGATACCGTCTCTGTTGTCAATAGGGACCTTATTGACAGATGCCGTGTGTATTGTCTATTGCGACCTTATTGGCAGATGGCGTCAGTATTGTCTATAGGGGCATAAGTGTCAGATGGCGTCTGTATTGTCGATAGGGGCATTAATGACAGATGCCGTATGTATTGTCTATAGGTACCTTCTTGACAGATGGCGTCTATATTGTCTATTGCGACCTTATTGTCAGATGGCGTCAGTATTGTCTATAGGGGCATTAGTGACAGATGGCGTCTGTATTGTCGGTAGGGGCATTAATGACAGATGCCGTATGTTTTGTCAACATCAACCTTATTGACAGATTGACAGATGGCGCCAGTATGGTCTGTAGGTTCGTTATTGACAGACATAGTCTGTCCTGTCTATAGAGAGCATATTGACGCATGGCGTAAATATTGTTGAAAGGAAACTTATTGATGGATGGCGTCATTATTGTACATAGGTACATTGTTGACAAATGAAGTTTGTATTGGATACAGGTACCTTAGTGACAGATGATGTTGGTATTGTCCAAAGAAACCTTATTGACATATGGAGTTCTTATTGTATATAGGGTACCAATTGATTGATTGTGCCTATATTGACTATCAGGACCGTATTGACAGATAACGTCCACACTGTCCATAGGGACATTTTTGACAGATGGTGTCAGTATTTTCAATAGGGACGTTATCGCCAGATGACGTCAGTATGGTCTATACGGACCATATTTACAGTTGGCGTCATTACTGTTGATAGGGTATCTTATCGACAGATGGCGTCAATATTGTTGATAGAGACCTTATTGACAGATCGCGTCAGTATTGTATATATGGACCTTATTGACAGATTTTGCCATCATTGTTGATTGGGACCTTATTGACAGATAGCCTCAGTATTTCTATCAGGAACTTATTGAGAGAGTGTGCTTGTTTGGTCAATAACGACGTTATCGATACATGGAGTTAGTGTGGTCTATACGGATCAAGTCTGTATTGTGCATAGGGACCTTATTTACAGATGTATAGCAAATAGGGACAATAGTGACATGTGGCATCAGTTTTTTTATTTTGGGACCTTATTGAAAGATTGTGTCATTATTGTCTATAGGGACCTTATTGAGAGATGGTGTCAGTAGTGTTGATTGGGACCTTATTGGCAGATAGAGTCAGTATTGTCTTAATGGGCCTTATTGAAAGATGGTGTTTGTTTTGTCAATAAGGAATGTATTGACAGACGGCGTCAATATGATCTGAATGGACGTTACTGTTGACAGACGTAGTCCGTGCTGTCTTTATTGGCACATGGCGTAAGTATTGTTGAAACGGACCGTATTGGTAGATGACGTCATAATTGTCCATAGGGACCTTGTTGATAAATGAAGTGTGAATTGCGTATAGGTACCTTAGTGACAGATGGTGTGGGTATTGTCCATAGAGACCTTATTGACAGATGGAGTTCATATTGTCTATAGGGACCTAATTGACAGACGGCGTCTGTATTGTTGAAAGGGACCTTATTGACAGATGACGTCAGTATTGTTTATATGGACCTTATTGACAGATGGCGCCGAAATTGTTGCTTGGGACTTAATTGACAAATAATGTTTGTTTTGTCACTAAGGACCTCATTAAGGAATTGACAGATGTCGTTTATACTGTCCTCAGGGGCAATATCGACAGATAATCTTACTACTTTCCTCAGGTGCAATATCTACAGCCATTTACCGTTAGTACTGTCCTCAGGGGCAATGTGAACAGCTAGTGTGGGTATAGTCCTGAGGGCAACATTTTCGGCTTTGGTCACTTCCTTGATGAGCGAAAGTGATATATTCAAAACCTGTGATATTTAATCTTTAAACGGTTTCTCACCAGTGTGTACGAGTATGCTGCCTCTATTCCCTAATCTGAGAATAGTGGGCAGAGTATATTCCCTCACCCTCCCATAACACACCCGAATATTTTGCTTACTTTATGTGTGAATCACCTATACATGTAAACATGCTTGGAATAATAGAAATAGGTATAGAAATCGAATAGGAATTGCAGCTTTCACAGAACATGCAGAACGCAGTAAACCCCAAAACACGCAAACAGACAAACAAGAAGGCAAAAGTAATAATAAATGCAAACAACATCACAAACACAAAAGGGTTAAAAATAATAAGAATTAAGAATATAATAATAATATTCACCAAGTCACACTTTACTTAAGAGATCAAATGCTTGCATAAAAACCTACTGGTAACTTATAAAGTCATAAGAAAGGTATGCTACTAAGCAACAGGCTATTTTATATGATCAACTTTAATATAATAATGCTAGCTTCCATCGCTCAGTACTGTGCTCTAGGACAATATCAACAGATAGCATCAGTAAAGTTCTTAATGACAAACTAAATTACTTCGGTCACTTCCTTGATACGCGAAAGTGACGATATATTCATAACCTGTGATATTTAATCTTAAACGGTTTCTCACCAGTGTGTATGCCGCACATGAAATCCGAGAGTGATGGGCAGAGTATTTCACCCCATACACCCGACCCAACCCCACCCGCATTCACCCACCCTTTCCGAATAGTTTGCTTAATTTATGTGTTGATGACCTGTACATGTGAACATGCTTGGATAATATCACTAAGAATATAACAAGAGTATTCCGCAAGTCACAATATTTAAGTAAGAAAAAAATGCTTGTATACAAATATAAACCTGCTGGTAGTTTATAAAGCCAGAAGAAAGTAAGGCAAGTAAGTGACAGTTTGTTTTTAATGATCTGCTTTAATATAATAATTGTATTCTTTTAAATCATGTGTCAGTACTGTCCTCAGTGAAAAAAACACCGGATACGGTTAATACTACACTCTGCGAAAATATCACCTACTAGCTTCCATTGCTTCAGTACTATACTTAAAGACAATATCAACAGCTAGCGTCAGTAAACTCCTGAACGGTTAATTAAATTAATTAGGTCACTTCCTTGATACGCGAAAGGGACAATATATGCATAAATTGTAATATTTAATATTAAACGGTTTCTCACCAGTGTGTATGTGTACGCATAGTTGTCTTTTCGTTTACCCTACCTTTATGTTTTATTCTAAATGAGAGCTTTAGTTGACCGTTAATTATTAGGGCAAGGTACTGTGAAACGTGTGCCATCCTGCGATGGAGATTTTAAGCCGTTGAACAGTCCCATGTACAGGATGTATTTGCTCATTATAGATCTTGATGAAATTATGTGTTACTCAGTAACGCAAAATACACGTATAGCTTTCCTTGATAACGACGTTGTCATGATAATTGGATTTGAGTACATGCAGTATCAAAAAATAGGAACTGACTGGGTCAGCACCTCTCCCCCTAATCTGAAAATGATGGGCAGAGAATGTCCCTCTCCATCCTCATACACCCTGCATGAATATTTTGCTTATATTACGTGTTGATTCCCAATGCACGTGTACGTGGTTTGATAAGGTAACATATTATTCGTCAATTCGCATGTACTTAAGAAATCATGTTTTTCCAAATAAACCGACAGGTACATTATAGAAGACTCTTTTGTTTTTAAAAACAGTAAGTGATATTGTCTAGCATCCGTTATGTTATAATTATTTTAAACAGTAGGCGATTGTGTGTATTCATGCAGGAGAAAAGCCAACTAAGTCACATGTATTACGTTTTTCTTTCGTTAAATGATAGAATATATTATTTCTCCTTTATATTCATATTTATCGGCTTATATAGCCGTTGGTTCCAATGCACTAGTATCTTCTAATTAGGAAATAGTAACTTCGTTGGAAATACGAATTAGCTTCACACACGTCAAAAAGGGTATACACATACATATCCACGATTAATGGGTAATGGGTAGTACAATTAGAAAACAAGTTCTTATCAAGCATTATTTAGTACATAAAACCATGGACATATATACTCATATCCATGATAACCAGAAAATAGTATTTCTCCTGTATACACATATAACTCGGGTGGTATAAGAGTCAATTAGGCAGAAATAACTTATACTTTACTAAATGAGTAACTAGTGCTATGCGGAAACTTAAAGGACAGTATATACATCTTTCTCATCACCAAGACATTATCACTAAATATTTTTAATCGAAAAATAACTGAATATCTTAACTTTTGTCGCTTATATGGCTTCTCCTCTGTATGTATACTCACATTAGACTACCGTTTTAAAAAGAAATTAACGGATGAAAAAGACACCCTATTTCTTTTGTAAACTTATATGCATCGTCTGGTACAGGAGGGAATTATGCACTAATACCTTCTACTGAACTAAATTCGGTATACAGAAATTTATTTTTAAACAGTAGGTAAATATGATTATTCGTATAATGCGTCAAATTCAATACGCAATATGTGACCTGTACGCATTATGTGATAATACCATCACACATTGCATTGTCATCACGACGCATGTATGCGACTGCTGCGTTATTTAACTTAAACGAGTATGAGAGTAGCCTCTGGAAACGACAGAACACGATACATATGAAATATTGCTGTCTCGGTCTGACTGTTCATGAACAGTAGTGAAATATGCTAGCTACCGCTCACTCACCCTAGTGCCGGGTATAGCAGAACTCAATATTCATAAAACAATAGTATATACGTTTAACCGTCCCAGTATCTAACAAAAGTGTATGCCCCGAAGAGTAAAATAAACAAAATGGATTTAGTTGCTCCAGCGGTTATGAAGCCTGCGTATCAAAAGTAACAGCCGAAAGACTCAATTAAAAAGCAGACAACATATCCTATGAGTGGTCAAACAATACCCATAGCCTTTTATCGGCCGGAGTAGTGGAACCACCGAATCGAAAATTAAGTATAGAAAACAAAAGCAATTGAAAATCTAAATATAAATATCGGGCTCCAATCTCCAAAGATCAAATAAATAACATTGCGTCATACCCGTAACTACGCTGAGACATAGAAGCACGCACGCACGCACGCACATACACACACACACACATACACACATGGACACACACATACATACTTTCACACATACATACTTTTATATATACATAAATAAAGATAAATAAAACTAAACAAATAATTAAATACAACAATCATGTTTAATCACAATGTTATTGATTCTTGAACCAGAGACTAATTTTTCTGTAATCGGGAAAGTAATGAGACATGGCTTCTAATTGACAATTAATTATATATATATCTCTATAAGTGAAAGGCAACATATAACTGTAATAGGACATATATAATACCACCAAGCATCAGACATACCAATGATATCAAATTAAGGAAATCATGTACACACTTGAAGACATTCTTAACCGATAGTGAAAACTAGTTCATTTAATGATACTAGTATATGCAAACATATATTGAAAATCAAAGGTAATATACCTCTCATGATAAGTGCAATACAAAGTGGTATGTGGAACCGTATTTGAGCCAGACAGAATTACGCACACGTGCCCCTCATTACGTGGTCCCGCATTAATACCATTATTGCGGGAAAAGCTTATATTAGCAGTATTTTATAACGGATATTTTTGACAATAAAACACGTTTAAAAACATGTTTTACTGAAATAACTCGATAACCTGTTTACAATTACCTATTAAATGTTTTAATTTTACAAGATACAATCTTTTAAAGCCAAATTTAAGGTTTTATTTCATACCCCAGCCAACCCCGCGTTCACTTCTTGGAGTCGGGGTTAGATGGGTATGAAAGTTAATACTCGGACCGCGTAATGTAATTCGGTCGAATTAAGGACACGTGTCTAATTCATTGGAAAAAACATATTAGGGACACATGTGGTCCAAGTCCGTTGCATGTACTGACCAACCGTATTACGTACACAAGTGAATAATTGTATTTGTGCTTTATAAATACACGAGTTATTTAAGTATCACCAGAATGGTGGTATTCTTTTTTTGTCACTAGGTAGCTACATATTTATCTAGATATTTTTAACGTTTTATCTAGATAACTGCAAAATATCTAGATGTCTATCAGGGGCCATATCAACAGCTTGGGTTTGTACTGTCCTCAGGGGCAATATCAACAGCTAGCGTAAGAACTGACCTCAGGGAAAATATCAACAGCCAGCGTTAAACATCCATAGGGATATTATCGACATCTAGCGATAGTACTATCCTAAGGGGCAATATCAACAGCTGGCGTTAGTACTGTCCTCTGGTGCCATATCAACTGCTAGTTTTAGTACTGTCCTAAGGGGCAATATCAACAGCTAGCGATAATACTGTCCTCAGGGGCCATATCAACAGCCAGCGATAACACTGTCCTCAGGGGCCATATCATCAGCCAACGTTAGTACTATCCTTAGGGGCAATATCAACAGCTGGCGTAAGTAGTGTCCTCAGGGCCAATATCAACAGCTGTCGTTAGTACTGTCCTAATGGGCACTATCAAAAGCTCGCGTAAGTAGTGTCCTCAGGGCCAATATCATAAGCTAGCATTAGTACTGTCCTCATGGGCAATATTAACAGCTGGCGTAAGAACTGACCTCATGGGAATATCAACAGCCAGCGTTTAAACATCCATAGGGATATTATCTAAATCTAGCGATAGTACTATCCTAAGCGGCAATATCAACAGCTAGCGTTAGGACTGTCCTCTGTGGCCATATCAAGAGCTAGTTTTAGTACCGTCCCTAGGGGCAATATCAACAGCTAGCGATAGTACTGTCCTCGGGCTATATCAACAGCTAGGTTTATTACTGTCCTCAGGGGCAATATCAACAGCTAGGGTTAGTTCTATCTTCAGGGGCAATATCAACAGCTGACGTTAGAACTGTCGTCAGGGGCCATATCAACAGCTAGTTTTAGTCCTGTCCCTAGGGGCAATATCAGCAGCTAGCGATAGAAAAGTCCTCAGAGTCCATATTAACAGCTAGCGTTATTACTGTTCTTAGGGGCAATATCAACAGCTACATTTAGTACTCTCCTCAGGGGCAATATCAACAGCTTATTAATGTCCTAAGGGGCAATATTAACACCTACAATTAGTACTATCCTCAGGGGCCATATCAACAGCTAGCGTTATTATTGTTTTAAGGGGCAATATCAACGGCTATGTTTAGGACTATATCAACAGCTGACGTTAGTACTGTCCTTAGGGTCAATATCAACGGCTAGCTTTAGTACTACCTTAAGGGCCAATATCAATAGCTGGCGTTATTTCTGTTTTTAGGGGCAATATCAACAGCTATGTTTAGTACTCTCCTCAGGGACAATTTCAACAGCTCAGTAATGTCCTAAGGGGCAATATAAACAGCTAGAATTAGTACTGTCCTCAGGGGCCATATCAACAGCTAACGTAATTACTGTGCTAAGGGCCATATCACCATCTATCGTTAATATTGTTCAAAGGGACATTATCAACAGCTAGTTTTAGAATCGTCCCTATGGGCAGTATCAACAGCTAGCGATAGGACTGTCCTAAGGGCCAATATCAACAGCTGGTGTTAGTACTGTCCTCAGGGGCTATATCAACAGCTAGGTTTATTACTGTCCTCAGGGGCAATATCAACAGCTAGGGTAAATCCTATCTTAAGGGGCAATATCAACAGCTGACGTTAGAACTGTCCTCTGGGGCCATTTCAACAGCTAGTTTTAGTACCGTCCCTATGGGCAGTATCAACAGCTAGCGATAGGACTGTCCTAAGGGCCAATATCAACAGCTGGTGTTAGTACTGTCCTCAGGGGCTATATCAACAGCTAGGTTTACTACTGTCCTCAGGGGCAATATCAACAGCTAGGGTAAATCCTATCTTAAGGGGCAATATCAACTGCTGACGTTTATAGTACTGTCCTCTGGGCCCATATCAACAGTTAGTGTTAGTACTGTCCCCAGGGGCAATATCGTCGGATAGCGTTAGTCCTGTCCTAAAACGAATACAGTCAGTACTACTAAACTCTACGAAAATAGCACGTACTAGCTTCCATCGCTTTTGTACTGTTCTCAAGGACAATTTCAAGAATTAGCATCAGTAAAGTCGTGAAGGACAAAATAAATTCCTTAGGTCATTTCCTTGAAACACAAAAGGAACAATATAGTCATATCCTTAAACGGGTTCTCACCAGTGTGTATGCATACTTGTCTTTTCGTTTACCCTACCTGTTTGCAAGCAATGTTTTTCCCCAATGAGTGCTTTTGATGAATGACCGTTCATTATTCGGGCAAGGTACATGTACTGTGAAACTGCCATCCTTCGAAGGGGATGTTAAGCCGTTGACCAGGCCCATGTACAGGAAGGGCCACACCCTATTTAATTATGCTCGTTACATATTTTGCTGAAATTCTGTGTTAATCAGTGACAACATGCCAGCAAAGCCTTCCTCGGAAAAGTGGGCTAGCACCTCTCCCCATAACCTGAGACGGGTGACGGAGTATATTCCACGCACCTCGTCTTGTTCCGTATTTGGAAACTCAACCTACTCAGATATCAGACGTTTGCCTGTTAACGTTGTCGATTTGTGTTAGCTGTGTTCGGGTTTAAGTTTCAAAACACAGAATAAGTGTCAGCGCGAGATATGTCGAAATGTAAAAATTGCAGAGATATTCACCTGGAAAACATTAACTAGTCTTACGCTTGGTTGTTAACGTTTAATATATTGCTGTATGGCGGCTGTTTATGCATGCATTGCTTGATCTCTTCATGAACCTGTCTTGATAAGGTCGACCCTGATACCTACTTATTCTAAAAGGGCATCACGGTAACTCTAATGTAGGTACGCGCCATAAGAGCTACGATTTTCACTGCTAGAATTTACCAAAAGTATTAATCAAGTCACATTATAACTAAGACATCATGTTCTTGCATATAAAGCCACTGGTACTTTATAATGACAGAAAAAATGGGTGGTATTTAAACTAAAGAACAGTTTTATTTTTAAAAATGGTCTGCTTTAATGTAATAAGGTTGTTTTAAATCGTGTGTCAGTACTGTCCTCAGCGAAACAATAAACGGATACAGTCAATACTAATCTCTGTGAAAATATCACCTGCCAGTTGCTCTGGGTTCAGTACTGTCCTCAAGGACAATATCAACACAGCTAGCAACAGTTCAGTCCTGCGGGACATAATAAACTGCTTAGGTGAATTTATTGATACGCCAAAGGGACGATATATTCATAAACTCTGATATTGTACCTGAAACGGGTTCTCACCAGTGTGTACGCACACTTGTCATTTCGCTTACTCTGTCATTTGCAAGCAATGTTTTTTTTCCAAGTGAGGATTTTGGGCAAATGACCGTAGACCAGTCCCATGCAGAACCATACCATATATATGCTCATGACAGATCTCTTTGAATTTCTGTGTTAATGAGGCAAAAGTCCCGTGGAGCTTTCCTCGGAAACGACGCTGCCATGATAATTCGACTAGATCGTTTGCATTATCTATAATTAGGAACAGCGGGGACAGCACCTCTCCCCTAATCTGAAAGGGGTGCGTAGAGTATGTCCCTCCCCGCAACCCCCACAACACACACCCCACACGAACTTGTTCTTATATTATATTCAGATTCCCTATGCATGTGTTCATGGTTTGATAAGGTAACAAATAATATACCAATAGTATTCATCACTTCACATGTAATTAATAAATCGTGTTCTTGCAAATAAACCGATTGGTATATTATAGAAGGAAGAGGTGATAATTAAGCTAAAGGACAGTTTTGTTTTTTAAAAATAGTAAGTTGTAATGTCTAGGCGATGTGAGAGATGTCTCTAACACCCTTTAAATGTAATTACTTCAAACAGTAGGCGAATGTGTGTATTCATGCAGGATAAAAGCCAAATAAGTCACATATATTAAGTTTTTATTTCGTTAAATGGTATAATATGGTATTTCTCCTGTATACTCAATGTATCGGCTAATATTTCAGTTGAATCCTAGGCACTAGTAACTTCTACTTCTAATTAGGAAGTAGTAACTGCTTAGGAAATATGAATTAAAAAATAGCATACACATTGATATCCACGATTAATGCGTAATTGCGGCTGGTATAGCAGTTAATTAGGCACTAGTAGCTTCTACTTTGCTAAAATGAGTAACTAGGCATATTCGGAAAATTAAAGGACAATAGAAACATCTCTACATCTCTCACATCGCCTAATATCTTAATGTATGTAGCTTATATGGCTTCTCACCCGTATGCATACTCACATTCGACTAATGTTTAAAAAAGTTACTTGAATTGATTTGTGTTTTAAGGCGCAACAACACATGAAAGGTTATATGGCGCCTAACAGGAACGAACGTGCCAGGCTCATCCTCCATTTACATCAAGATAAAATATGAAGATTGGGTCTAGAACCTTCTTACCTGCAAAACTGGAGAATTGCTGCAAATTCTATAATAGACACTCCATTTACGATGTTGCCACGTTTCCACGTTTGCATACGCGGTGTCATGATAAAGACCTTGAATGGTCATGACAAAAAATGACAAAATGAATATTAATATGTGTGTGGGGACGAGGGTTGCCGGGGTGGGGAGGTGGGGGGGGGGTCTACTTCGCAACCTCACGGGGAACAAAATTAAAGTTAACAGATGACAGAGACATCGTATTTCTCTTATCAGGATATCTCTCACATCTCCTAGACATTATCACTTGCTATCATTTAACTAAATATAACAGAATGGCTTAATATATTTGATTTATATGGCTTCTCCCCTGTATGTATTCTCACATTCGATTACTGTTTATTTCCTCAGCCGTTACTACTTCCTTAATTATTGTTTAAACAGGAGGCGACTGTGATTATTTATATAATGCGTCAAAACTCAGTATAGAATATCTGACTTGTACGCATTATGTGACAAAAATAGTTGTTGTTTTGTGTTTTGTGCTTTTTGTTGTTGTTGCTGTTGTTTTGTTTGTGTTTTTTTGGGGGAGGGGGCAGTGCTTGTGGGTTGGCTATAAATAGTGTTTTTTACAGTTGCGCATCACCCCTTATCTGGGAACAACGCGTGCGTGAGTGAGTGAGTGAGTGCGTGCGTGTTTGCATGCGTGCGTGCGTGCGTGTGTTTTGGTTATTACTTGTTTTTTTTAACTTGTCAATTCCTTTATCCGCCCCTGAGGAGGGTGCATGCTCCCCAGATTTTTTCTAAAGTAAGAAGACTTTATTTTATGGATTTATGCAAACTGGATCCGCCCATGCTCCCACGCCACTGCCTAACTAACAACCAACGAACAATCAAAATACATACGTTTCAGATTTTAGGTAGGGGTGCTCTCGGTGCCCTCACTGGACCCGTTCCTAGACCCATCCCACTACCACCTGTACATCCCAACCAACAAAAGCTTACTATATACATATAATTATTACTTTTCATATTTTAGCCTGGTGCACCCATACCCACGGATCCGCCCTTGCCCTCCCCGACCCACGACCCTCTTCTCACCCAATATATTTCTTTGCCTCGGTGTCAGTTTATGTCTGGTTACGGCACTGTGCGTGAAAGTTATTGCGTGAACCTTATACATAGCATCATGACAAATGTATACTCCGCTTTTTGTGAATTAGAAAATGTGTGCTAGGAATCGAGAAGACATTCCATGCCGATATATTATATCCACCTTAGAACACGACATCCCAGACCATATCAGGACCCGATTTGCAATCAATTGTAACTATAAGAACAGTATTGAAACAAAGGTTGAAGGAACGGGTTTGGACCTAAAAAAATCTTTAAAAACAAAAGGATCTTAAAAAAATCAAAATTCTGATTGTTTGTTTTTGTCTGTACTTGTATACAAATATCAAAACATATCAAATAATTGCAAAACTGTACACCAAAATTCCTACCCCATGTAAGAGACCGTAGTAGACATGTATACAACAGCAGAGCACAACATCAGAGCATATCAAATAAATGAAAAACTGTACACCAGAAACAATCCTACCCCATGTAAAAGACCATAGTGAAAAACAATTCGACGCCGTGTAAGAGACCATAGTCAAAACAAGCATACACCATGTAAGAGACCACTATGGATTGTTTTTGGTGTACGGTTTTTATTTTTTTTTAAATATGTTTTGATGTTTGTATACATGTCTATACAGAAATATAGTATAACAAAGAAAAAAGAAGTTTTTTGAGTTTTTTTCTGATTTTGTTTTTTTGTTTTTTTGTTTTCTTTTTTATGTTTATTTCCTTCAACCTGTCTTATGGAAATAACAATTTCTTCCAGTCATATTGTTGTGGTGGATGAGTGGTTAGCATACTTGATCCTACTTGCCTCTCGTCCCAGACGTCACAGGTTCGATTTCCTCGGGTAAGATAAGGCTACTATTAAAATATGCCATCCTCCAAAGGAGGTGTGTGTAAAGTCATAGGTCCGTGTGCAGGAGAGCTATACACGTGGTAATCGTGGTAACCCCTCCCCCTCCCCCACTACCACTCGAAACTCGAAATCCGACTATTGTTTTCTTGTGGGTTTTTTGACATATTTGTGTGTGGTTTTGGTCAATTATTACACATATAACTATGTTGTGCCCACACCCCCAACCCCACACTGGAAACCCAATTTTATTTTATTTTTACATATTACTGATTTGTTTTGGTAAATTCTTACACATATAGCTATTTTGTGCCGCCCCAACTCCCCGCCCACCTCCACCTCCACCACCACCACTCCACCCCCACTCGAAACCCGATTATTTTTTTTACTTGTTTCTTTGTGTTTTGTTTTGGTCAATTCTTACACAAATAACTATGTTACGCCCCCAACCCCCACCCCCACCCCCCATCTGTGTTGTTTTGTTTTATAAGTTTATCAGTAAGTTTTGCCATAAAAGTTGCAATATGTGTAGAATGGCTATGAGTCTTTCTGACACAGTTTAGGAGAAATAATTTCACGTATGTGTAATGTATAGAACCACTGCTCCTATCACACCGGTATAATCGTCGAATCACCTCTCTATGCATTTCCATGATAACAGAAAAAATTCAAAAAGTGATAGAAGAATACATGTTAAACATCGTACATAGATGAATATACTACCTTCAGTACAATAATGATGGGTGAACTTTCCATTAAAACTAAAATTTAAAAAAAAAATGTGTTGTTAACAGTTGCCTGTCTGAGCCTCGAATGATCCAGCACTATTTTATCGTGCGCACGCATTACTGATCATCAAATACACCGTTGTCAACCGGAATGACCGTAATCAAATGTAATACACTGTACACAACGTATATTCGAACAATGCATCAACAGACCAAAGATAAATACAGATAAATTTCGGATTAAAGGGACACATGGCAGTCTTGAGTTTTATGCAGATAATAGAAATGTGTGTGTGTGTGTGTGTGTGTGTGTGTGTGTGTGTGGTTCTAAGGTTTAACTTTCCTCCACCAACATACTCGATAAGTTACGCAAATATTACAATTTGCTCCTCGATTAACTCTGCGTCATTTTGACTTCATATATATTGCATATAATTAAATAAAGAATTGAGATTTCAATTTTCTTCATTATTTTACAATTGTTTTAAATATGTTATTGGTGCAATATTATAAAAAAGTTGGTAATTTGTAAAAATAATTTGCTTTGAACTGTTCTAACAATTAATGTTAATGTTTGAACAAATGCAAGTTAAGAGAAAAGCTAACGGACGTTTTTAAAAATTCAAGATTGCCGTGTGTCCCTTTAAAACTGATAAACAAAAAAATCACTACCTGCCCCAAATTGTACTCTTAATTTATCTGAGATTTTAAAAATAATGTTATATCGCCGGGGGCCTGAGTTTCTATACCCGCCACGCCCACCAACCGAACAGCTCTTGTTATGAAACATATCTGAAGACTACATATATCTGACGACAGTACTGTTTATATAGGGCAGTTATAAGGCTAGATGAGTGAAAAGTACTGAAAAAAAGTACTGTTACTAGTTGATATTGTCTTTGACGACATTAATGGCACTGCCTGTTGATTTTCAGCTCTGTTGTTAGATTGCTTATTATTTTCTCCGCAATAATATCGACTCTAGCTCAGGGATGGACGTACCAGTTGTAGAGGCTACTATAGATCCTTTGTCCATGGGAACTCAGCTCTAGCTTATGATATTGTCTCCGAGTACAGTACTAACGCAAAATGTTGAGCTGAAGCTGTTATAGTGTCACTATGGAAATTATTTCATCTGTAACACTTATGACTTCATATGTTAATAAGTACCCTGATGATACATGTAGTGTCATACACGTCAGTGGGTGTTAGTGTCCCTGTGTTTGTCACAGACGTCAATTATTAGTAGAGTTCCTGTGGAAGCTACAGACGACAGCTGTTAACAGAGCCCCTATGGATGTCACATACGTCAGCTGTTGATAGTAACCATGTGGATGTTACAGACGCCAGTTGCTGATACTATATCTGTTGATGTCACAGACACCAATTGTTGCTAGTGTCCCTGAGGACAGTACTAACGCTACTTGTTGATAGGGTCCCTGAGGACAGTACTAACGCTACTTGTTGATAGGGTCCCTGAGGACAGTACTAACGCTACTTGTTGATAGGGTCCCTGAGGACAGTACTAATGCTATTTGTTGATATTTTCAAGTAGGTCAGTACTAATGATAGCTGTTGATATTGCCCATGAGGACAGTACTAACGCTGGCTGTTAATATTGCCACTGAGGACAGTACTAACGCTTACTGTTGAAATTGTCCATGAAGACAGTACTAACGTTAGCTGTTGGCATTGCCCCTGAGGACAGTACTAACGCTAGCTGTTGATATTCCCCTGAGGACAGTACTGGCGGTAGATATTGCCCCTTAGGACAGTAATAACGCTAGCTGTTAATATTGCCACTGAGGACAGTACTAGCGGTGGCTGTTGATTTTGCCCCTTAGGACAGTACTAACGCTAGCTGTTAATATTGTCCCTGAGGACACTACTTACGCCAGCTGTTGATATTGCCCCTGAGGACAGTACTAACGGTTGCTGTTAATATCGCCCCTTAGGACAGTACTAGTGCTAGCCGTTGATATTGGCAATGAGGAAACTACTTACGCCAGCTGTTGATATTGCCCATTAGGACTGTACTATATCTTGCTGTTGATATGGCCCCTGACGACTGCAATAACGCTGGCTGTTGATAAGGCCCTTGAGGGCAGTACAAACGCCCACTGTTGATATTGTCCCTGAGGGCAATACTAACGCTGGCTGTTTATTTTGCCACTGAGGACGGTACTAAAGCTGTCTGTTGAAATTGCCAATGAGGTCAGTACTAACGCTAGCTGTTGACATTGCCCCAGAGAATAGTACTAACGCTAGCTGTTGATATTGCCCCTGAGGACAGTACTAGCGGAAGCGGGTTGATATTGCCCCTTAGGAAAGTACTAAAGGTAGCTGTTGATATTGACCCTGAGGACACTACTTTCGCAAGCTATTGATATTGCCCATTAGAACAGTACTAACGCCAGCTGTTCATAATGGCTCTTAGGGCACTACTAACGCCAGCTGTTGATATTGGCCCTGAGGACACTACTAACGCCAGCTGTTGATATTGTCCCTAAGGACATTGCTATCGCTGGCTGTTGATACGGCCCCCTGAGGACAGTGCTATCGCCGGCTGTTGATATTTCCCGTTAGGACAGTACTAATTCTAGTTGTTCATATATCACCTAGGGACAGTACTATTTGGTTGTTGTTATGGCCCCCTGGGGACAGTGCTATCACTGGCTGTTGATATTGCCCCTGAAGACAATACTAACGTCAGCTGTTGATATTGGCCCGGAGGGCTTCGACTACGCCAGCTGTTGATATTGCCCCAAAGGACATTGCTATCGCTGGCTGTTGATATGGCCGCTGAGGACGGTGCTATCGCTGGCTGTTGATATTTCCCGTTAGGACAGTACTAACTCTAGTTGTTGATATGTCACCTAGGCACAGTACTAACTTTGGCTGTTGTTATGGCCCCTGGGGACAGTGCTATCACTGGCTGTTTATATTGCCCCTGAGGATAATACTAACGCCAGCTGTTGATATTGGCCCTGAGGACACTACTTACGCCAGCTGTTGATATTGCCCCTAAGTACATTGCTATCGCTGAATGTTGATATGGCCCCTGAGGACAGTGCTATCGCTGGCTGTTGATATTTACCGTTAGGAAATTACTAACTTTAGCTGTTGATATGTACCCTAGGACAGTACTAACTTTGGCTGTTGTAATGGCCCCTGGGGACAGTGCTATCACTGGCTGTTGATATTGCCCCTGAGGACACTACTTACGCCAGCTGTTGATATTGCCCCTAAGGACATTGCTATCGCTGGCTGTTGATATGGCCCGTGAGGACAGTGCTATCGCTGGCTGTTGATATTTCCCGTTAGGACAGTAGTAACTCTAGCTGTTGATATGTCCCTTAGGGACAGTACTAACTTTGGCTGTTGTTATGGCCCCTGGGGACAGTGCTATCACTGGCTGTTGATATTGCCCCTGAGGTCACAACTTACGCCAGCTGTTGATATTGCCCCTAAGGACATTAATATCGCTGGCTGTTGATATGGGCCCTGAGGACACTGCCTACGCCAGCTGTTGATATGGCCCGTTAGGACAGTACTAACTCTAGCTGTTGATATGGCACAGTGCTATCACTGGCTGGTGATACTGGCCCTGAGGACACCACTTATGCCAGCTGTGGATATTGCCCATAAGGACATTGCTATCGCTCGCTGTTGATATGGCCCCTGAGGACAGTGCTATCGCTGGCTGTTGATATTTCCCCCAGAGGACAGTACTAACGCTGGCTGTTGATATTGTCCATGAGAACAGTACGAACGCTAGCTGTTTATATTGCACCTGAGGACAGTAATTACGCCAGCTGTTGACATTTAACCCAAGGATAGTACTAACGCTATCTGTTGATATTGCCCCTAAGGACAGTACTATCGTTAGCTGTTGATATTGCCCCTTAGGACAGTACTAACGCTATCTGTTGATATTGGCCCCTAGGACACGACTTACGCCAGCTGTTGATATTGCCTCTGAGGACAGTACTAACGCAAGCTGTTTATATTTGCTCTGAGGACACCACTTACGCCAGCTGTTGATATTGCCTCCGAGGACAGTTCTAATCCTAGCTGTTGATATGGCCCCTGATAGACATCTAGATATTTTGTCTAGTTAAAATGTTAAAAATATCTAAATAGTTATGTAGCTACCTAGTGGCAAAAATAGAATACCACCTTTCTGGCGATACTTAAATAACCCGTGTATTTATAAAGTACAAATACAATTATACACTTGTGTACGTAATACGGTTGGTGAGTACATGCACCGGACTTGGACCACATGTGTCCCTAACATGTTTTTTCCAACCGAATTAGAGACACGTGCCCTTAATTCGACCGAATTATATTACGCGGTCCGAGTATTAACTTTCATACCCATTCAACCCTGTCTTCAAGAAGTGAAAGCGGGGTTGGCTGGGGTATGAAATAAAACCTTAATTTTGGCTTTAACAAGTGTATATTGTAAAATTAAAACATTTAATAGGTAATTGTAAACAGGTTATTGTATTATTTCAGTAAAACATGTTTTTAAACGTGTTTTATTGTCAAAAATATCCGTTATAAAATCCTGCTAATATAAGCTTTCCCATCGCTTAATGGTATTAAGGCGGGACCACGTAATGAGGGACACGTGTTCGAATTCTGACTGGCTCAAATACGGTTCCACAGATCACTTTGTAAAGCACTGATCATGGGAGGTATATTACCTTTGATTTTCAATATATGTTTGCATATACTAATATGATTAAATGAACTAGTTTTCACTATCGGTTAAGAATGTCTTCAAGTGTGTACATGATTTCCTTATTTTGATATCATTGATATGTCTGATGCTTGGTAGTATTATATATGTCCTATTACAGGTATAAGTTGCCTTTCACTTATAGAGATATAATTAATTAATTGTCAATTAGAAGCCATGTCTCATTACTTTCCCGATTACAGAAAAAGTAGTCTCTGGTTCAAGAATCAATAACATTGTGATTAAACATGAATGTCGTATTTAATTATTTGTTTAGTTTTATTTATCTTTATGTATGTTTATATGAAAGTATGTATGTGTGAAAGTATGTATGTGTGTGTGTATGTGTGTATGTGTGTGTGTGTGTGTGCGTGCGTGCGTGCGTGCGTGCGTGCGTGCGTGCTTGAGTGCGTGAGTGCGTGCGTAAGTGCGTGCGTGAGTGCTTCTATGTATCAGCGTAGGTACGGGTCTGACGCAATGTTATTTATTTGATCTTTGGAGATTGGAGCCCGATATTTATATTTAGATATCGGTGGTACATTTTCAATTGCTTTTGTTTTCTATACTTAATTTTCGATTCGGTGGTTCCACTACTCCGGCCGATAAAAGGCTATGGGTATTGTTTAACCACTCATAGGATATGTTGTCTGCTTTTTAATTGAGTCTTTCGGCTGTTACTTTTGATACGCAGGCTTCATAACCGCTGGAGCAACTAAATCCATTTTGTTTATTTTGCTCTTCGGGGCATACACTTTTGTTAGATACTGGGACGGTTAAACGTATATACTATTGTTTTATGAATACTGAGTTCTGCTATATCCGGCACTAGGGTGAGTGAGCGGTAGCTAGCATATTTCACTACTGTTCATGAACAGTCAGACCGAGACAGCAATATTTCATATGTATCGTATTCTGTCGTTTCCAAAGGTCTACTCTCATACTCTTTTAAGTTAAATAACGCAGCAGTCGCATACATGCGTCGACCATGACAATGCATTGTGTGATAGTATTATCACATAATGCGTACACGTCACATATTGCGTATTGAATTTGACGCATTATATTAATAATCATATTCACCTACTGTTTAAAAATAAATTTCTGTATACCGAATTTAGTTCAGTAGAAGGTATAAGTGCATAATTCCCTCCTGTACCAGACGTTGCATATCAGTTTACAAAAGAAATAGGATGTCTCTGTCATCCGTTAATTTCTTTTTAAAACAGTAGTCAAATGTGAATATACATACAGAGGAGAAGCCATATAAGCGACACAAAATAAGATATTCAGTTATTTTTCGGTTAAAAATATTTAGTGATAATGTCTAGGTAATGAGAGAGATGTATGTATTGTCCTTTAAGTTTCCGCATAGCACTAGTTACTCATTTTAGTCAAGTATAAGTTATTTGTGCCTAACTGACTCCTATACCACCCGATGTATATGTGTATACAGGAGAAATACCATTTCCTGATAAGAAAGGATATGAGTATATATGTCCATGGTTTTATGTATTAAAAAATTCTTGATGAGAACTTGTTTTCTAATTGTACTACCCATTACCCATTAATCGTGGATATGTATGTGTATGCCCTTTTTGACGTGTGTGAAGCTAATTCGTAATACGTTTCACAGTATCTTTCCCTGATAATTAACGGTCAATTAAAGCTCTCATTTAGAAAAACAACATAAAGGTAGGGTAAACGAAAAGACAACTATGCATACACATACACACTGGTGAGAAACCGTTTAATATTAAATATCACAAGTTATGAATATATTGTCCCTTTCGCGTATCAAGGAAGTGACCTAATTAATTTAATTAACCGTTCAGGAGTTTACGGACGCTCGCTGTTGATAATGTCTTTAAGTACAGTACTGAAGCAATGGTAGATAGTAGGTGATATTTTCGCAGAGTTTAGTATTAACCGTATCAGGATTTTTTTTCACTGAGGACAATACTGACACATGATTTAAAAGAATAAAATTATTATATTAAAGCAGTTCATTAAAAACAAACTGTCGCTTAATTGCCCTACTTTCTTCTGGCTTTATAAACTACCAGCAGGTTTATATTTGTATACAAGCATTTAATTTCTTACTTAAATATTATGACTTGCGGAATACTCTTGTTATATTCTTAGTGATATTATCCAAGCATGTTCACATGTACAGGTGATCAACACATAAAGTAAGCAAACTATTCGGGAAGAGTGGGTGAATGCGGGTGGGGGTGGGGGGGGGGTGGAGAATTGGGGTGGGGGAGAATACTCTGCCCATCACTCTCGGATTTCATGTGCTGCATACACACCGGTGAGAAACCGTTTAAGATTAAATATCACAGGTTATGAATATATCGTCACGTTCGCGTATCATGGAAGTGACCGAAGTAATTTAGTTTGTCTTAAGAACTTTACTGACGCTATCTGTTTATATTGTCCTAGAGCACAGTACTGAAGCGACTGTATCATTTATTTCCCTGAGGACAGTATTGTCACTTTCGCTCATCAAGGAACTGACCAAAGCCGATAATTTTGCTCTCAGGACTATACCGACACTAGCTGTTCACATTGCCCCTAAGGACAGTACTAATGGTAACTGGCTGTAGATATTGCACCTGAGGAAAGTAGTCATATTGCCCCTGAGGACAGTATAAACGACATCTGTCAATGGGGTCATTAGTGAGGTCCTTAGTGACAAAACATTATCTATCAATTAAGTCCCAAACAGCAATTCAGGCACCATCTGTCAATAAGGTCCATATACACAATACTGACGGCATCTGTCAATAAGGTACCTTTCAACAATACTGACGCCGTCTGTCAATTAGGTCCGTATAGACAATATGAACTCCATCTGTCAATAAGGTCTCTATGGACAATACCCACACCATCTGTCACTAAGGTACCTGTACTCAATACACACTTCATTTATCAATAAGGTCCCTATGGACAATTATGACGCCATCTACCAATACGGTCTGTTTCCACAATACTTACGCCATGTGTCAATAAGGTCCATAAAGACAACACAGACTACGTCTGTCAACAGTAACGTCCATTCAGATCATACTGACGCCGTCTGTCAATAATGTCCCTATTGACAAAACAAACACCATCTGCCAATAAGGTCCCTTAAGACAATACTAACTCAATCTGCCAATAAGGTCCCAATCAACAATACTGACACCATCTCTCAATAGGGTCCCAATAAAAAACTGATGCCACATGTCACTATGGTCCCTATTTGCTATATAAACGACATCTGTCAATAAGGTCCCTATGCACAATACAGACTTGATCTGTATAGACCACACTAACTCCATGTATCAATAACGTCGTTATTGACATAACAAGCACACTCTCTTAATAAGTTCCTGATAGAGAATACTGAGACTATCTGTCAATAAGGTCCCGATCAGCAATGATGGCAAAACAGACAATAAGGTCCATAAATACAATACTGAAGCGAACTGTCAATAAGGTCTCTATCAATTTTGACGCCATCTGTCGATCAGAAACCCTATCAACAGTAATGACGCCACCTGTAAATATGGCCCGTATAGACCATACTGTCGTCATCTGTCGATAACGTACTCCTATTGGAAATACTGACACCATCTGTCAAAAATGTCCCTATAGACAGTGTGTACGTAATCTGTCAATACGGTCCTTATAGTCACTATAGGCACAATCCATCAATTGGGACCCTGTATGCAATATGAACTCTATCTGTCAATAAGGTTTCTTTAGACAATACCAACATCATCTGTCACTAAGGTACCTGTATCCAATACAAACTTCATTTGTCAACAATGTACCTATGTACAATAATGACGCCATCTATCAATAACATCCCTTTCAACAATAGTAACGCCATGCGTCAATATGCTCTCTATAGACAACACAGACTATGTCTGTCCTTAACGAACCTACAGGCCATACTGACACCATCAGTCAATCTGTCAATAAGGTCCATGTTGACAAAACAAACACGATGTGTCAATAAGGTCCCTTAAAGCTGTACAGTCCCTATTTTAACTGGTAATAACTCATGAATATGAATGAGTCACGTGTGTTTCAAATCGACGAACACCCCAAAAGTCGGTATATAAGGAGAAATCGATACGTAAAAGTTCACATTTTTATTTAGCCTCCGTACAGGTAACATCGATAAATATACGGCTCCAGAATATATGTGATAAAAAAAATAGTTGCCCGGAACGGGATTTCAACCACAACCTTGCACTTGTAAGATTTGAAAGATGTACGCTGAACCTCTAGACCACTGTTATTTATTGGTATTTTGTAGCATTTTTAACACTAAATAGGCATTACGTAATAACAAGAGCGCGCAGACAAACTCATCAAGCGCTAAATAACAAGACAAGTCGAGATATGGTTGATTTGAGGCGAAGTATTAGTTTCATATTGATAAGATACAGTATTACACCAGGCAATGTTAATTTACACGTGCGACACTATGGACTGCATATGTATTGGTCCATCTTTAGTTGCGTTCAAATAAGTTAAGTTATTTTGCCTCATAATATATGGTAGTTAGTATACAATTTTCTCAAGTAGCGTTGTAGTTCAGTGGATGCAGCACCGAACTTGAAATTTAGAAGGTCGTGTGTTCGAGCCCCAAAAGAAGCTAACTTTTTTTTCTGTAAAAATTACTGTTACCTGTGTATAGGTACGATGTGTACTGGTCGATGTATATACAGTAAATGATTTCTTGCGCTATATTTGCTCGCTTAAATACCCGATTTCGACATGAGCTGGTGAACATGAAGTTACAAATAAAGACACACCTACAAAGAAGAAATCGATTGATATAGGGACTCTGTAGCTTTAAGACAATAATGACTCTATCTGCCAAAAAGGTCCCTATTGACATCTCTCAATAAGGTCCCTATTGACAAATGAAACACCATTTCTTAGGAAATGCCGACTCTATCTGTCAATATGGTCCCTATTTACATCTATCAATTAGGTCCCTATTGGCAAAACAAAAACCATCTGCTAATAAGGTCCCTTAAGAAAATAGTCACTCTATGTTTCATTAAGGTCCCTATTGACATCTGTCAATAAGTTCCGTATTGACATCTGTCAATACGGTCTTTCCTATTGACAAAAAACACTATCCGTCAATAAGGTCCCTTAAGAAAATACTGACTCTATCAGCCAATAAGGTCCCAATCAACAATACTGGCATCATCTACAGAAAATAATGACACAATCTTTCAATAAGGTCCCAATAGAAAAAAAACTGATGCTACCTATTAAAATGGTCCCTATTTGAAATATAAACGACATATGTCAATAAGGTCCCTATAAACAATACAGATGGCATCTGTCAATAACGCCACTATGGACAAAACAGACGGCATATATCAATAAGGTCCCTATAAACAGTACAGACGGCCTTTGTCAATAATGGCCCTATAGACAATATTGACGCTATCTGTCAATAAGGTCCCTATAGACAATACTGACGCCATGTGTCAATAAGGTCCCTGCGGACAATAAAGAGAACATCTGTCAGTAATGCCCCTACAGATAATACAGACGGCATCTGTCAATAAGCTCCCTATAGACAATACAGACGGCATCTACCAATAAGGTCCTAATAAACAATAAAGGGGCATCTATCAATAAGGCCCCTATAGACAATACAGATGGCATCTGTCAGTAAAGTCATCCCTATAGACAATACAGACGCCATTTGATTATGCCCCAATGGACAATACAGACGACATCTTTCAATAAGTTCTTTATAGACAATACAGACGGCATCTGCCAATAAGGTCCCTATAGACAATACAGACGGCATCTGTTAATAAGGTCCCTATAAACAGTACAGACTGCAGCTGCCAATAATGCACCTATAGACAATACAGACGCCATCTGTGACTAATGCCCCTACAGATGATACAAACGGCATCTGACATTAAGGTCCCTACAGACAATACAGACGGCATGTGCCAATAAGGTCCCTATAGACAATACAGACGGCATCTGTCAATAAGGTCCCTATAGACAGTACAGCCGCAATCTGCCAATAAGGTCCCAATAGACAGTACCGACAACATCTGTCAATAATGCCCCTACAGACAATACAGACAGCATCTGTCAATAATGCCCCTACATACAATAGAGACGGACTCTGTCAATAAGGTCCCTACAGACAATACAGACGGCATCTGTCAATAACATATTTATATACAATACAGAAGGCATCTGTCAATAAGGTCCCTAAAGACAATACAGACGGTATCTGTTAATTAGGTCCCTACAGTCAATACAGTTGGCATCTGTCAATAAGGTCCCTATAAACATTACAGACGGCATCTGTCAATAATGCACCTATGGGCAATATAGACGGCATCTGTCTCTAATGTTCCTACAGACAATACAGTCGCCATCTGTCAATTATGCACCTTTAGACAATACTGACGCATTCTGTCAATAAGGTCCCTATACATAATACAGACATCATGTGTCAATAAGGTCCATTAAGACAGTACAGACGGCATCTGTCAATAAGGTCCCTATGCATAATACAGGCGGCATGTGTCAATAAGATCCCTATAGACAGTACAGAGGCATCTGTCAATAAGGTCCCTATAGAAAATAAGACGACATCTCACATTAAGGTCCCTAAAGACAATACAGACGGCATGTGCCAATAAGGTCTATATAGCCAATACAGACGGCATCTGTCAATAAGGTCCCTATAAACAGTACAGGACGGCATCTGCCAATAAGATCGCAGTAAGCAATACAGACGTCATCTATTAATAAAACCCCTATAGACAATACAGACAGCATCTGTCAATAAGATCCCTATGGACAACAGAGACGGCATCCGTCAATAATGCCCCTATGGACAATACAGACGGTATCTTTCTATAAAGTCTTTATAGACAATACAGACGGCATCTGTCAATAAGGTCCCTACAGACAATACAGTCGGCGTCTGTCAATAAGGTCCCTATAAACAGTGCAGACGGCATCTGTCAATAATGCACCTTTAGACAATACTGACGCATTCTGTCAATAAGGTCCCTATAGACAATACTTACGCCATCTATCAATAAGGTTCCTATAGACAATACACACGGCATCTGCCAATAAGGACCTTATTAACAGATGCCGTATGTATTGTCTATAGGGACGTTATTAACAGAAGCCGTCTGTATTGTCCATATGACATTATTGACAGATGTCATCTGTGTTGTCCATAGTGGCCTTATTGACAGATGCCGCCTATATTGTCTATTATGACCTTATTGACAGATGCCGTCTGTATTGTCTATAGGGTGTTTATTGAAAGATGCCGTATGTATTATCTGTAGCGGCATTATTGACAGATGCCGTCTGTACTGTTTATAGGGACCTTATTAATAGATGGAGTAAGTATTGTCTATAGGGACCTTATTGACAAGATGCCATCTGTATTTTCTATAGGGACGTTATTGACAGATGTCGTCTAGTGTATTGTTTATAAGGGCCTTATTGACACATGCCGTCTGTATTGTCTGCAGAGGCATTATTGACAGATGCTGTCTGTATTGTCTATAGGGACATTATTGGCAGAATGCGTCAGTATTATCTGTTATGTGCATTATCGACAGATGCCGTCTGTACTGTTTATAGGGACCTTATTGACAAATATTGACTGTATTGTTTGTAGATTGACTGATTGTCTGCAGAGGCATTATTGACAGATGCTGTCTGTATTGTCTATAGGTACCTTATTGACAGATGGCGTCTATATTGTCTATAGGGACAATATTGGCAGAATGCGTCAGTGTTGTCTGTAGGTGCATTATCGACAGATGCCGTCTGTACTGTTTATAGGGACCTTATTGACAAATATTGACTGTATTGTTTGTAGATTGACTGATGCCTTCTGTATTGTCTACAGGGACCTTATTTACAAATGCCGTGTGTATTGTCTATAGGAACCTTTGTAATAGATGGCGTAAGTATTTACTATAGGGACCTTATTGACAGAATGCGTCAGTATTGTCTAAAGGCGCATTATTGACAGATGCCGTATGTACTGTTTATAGGGATCTTATTGACAGATGCCGACTGTATTGTCTGTAGGGACCTTATTGACAGATGTCGTCTGTATTGTCTAAAGGAACCTTATTGACGGATGCCTTCTGTATTGTCTATAAAGACCTTATTGAAAGATGCTGTCTGTATTGTCCAAAGGGGCATTATTGACAGATGCCGTCTCTGTTGTCCATAGGGACCTTCTTGACAGATGCCGTCTGTATCGTCTATAGGGATCTTATTGACAAATGACGCCTGTATTGTCGATAGGGACCTTATTGACAGAAGCCGTCTGTATTGTCTTTTGGGACTTTATTGGCTGATGGCGGCAGTATTGGCTATAGGATTATGTACCGTCTGTACTGTTTATAGGGACCTTATTGACAGATACCGTCTGTATTGTCTATAGGGACCTTATTGGCACATGCCGTCTGTATTGTCTGTGGGGACCTTCATGTCAGATGCCGTCTGTATTGTCTATAGGGACCTTATTGACAGATGACGTCTGTATTGTCTGTAGGGGCATAAGTGACAGATTGCTTCTGTATTGTCGATAGGGGCATTAATGACAGATGCCGTATGTACCTTTTGTAGGGACTTTATTGACAGATGCCGTCTGTACTGTCTATAGGGACCTTATTGACAGATGCCGTCTGTATTGTCTATAAAGACCTTATTGACAGATGCCATCTGCATTGTCTGTAGGGACCTTATTGACAGATGCCGTCTGTATTGTACGTAGGGTCATTATTGACAGATGCTGTCTGTATTATCTGTAGGGGCATTATTGACAGATACAGTCTGTACTGTTTATAGGGACCTTATTAACAGATGCCGTCTGTATTGTCTATAGGGACCTTATTGGCAGCTGCCGTCTGTATTGTCTATAAAAACCTTATTGAAAGATGCCGTCTGTATTGTCCATCGGGGCATTATCAGATGGCGTCTGTATTGATAGGGATGACCTTATTGACAGATGCCGTCTGTATTGTCTATAGGAGGACCTTATTGATAGATGCCGTCTGTATTGTCTATAGGGAGCTTATTGACAT